>CM042901.1:14966832-15511832 GCA_023653625.1 Triadica sebifera | reverse complement strand
AGGTGAGACGTTATGTGAGAAATAATCTCAACCATCCATCAAAGTAGGTGAGAATTAATCTTGACCGTCCATTGAGGAGGTGTAGGCCTATATATAGCCTTAGAAATTCATTTGTAATGTATTCCATCAAAAAGTGAGAGAGCGGCATTAGTGAGAGGTTGTGAGTTGTGAGTGTTTGTAAACACTCGGTAAATTTCTCTTCTTTCAGTAAAAGATCTGCAGCAGTCCGGAGACGTAGGCATAATTGGCCGAACTCCGTTATCAACTTGTCTGTCTTATTAGTTCGCATTTTCTTCGCTTTCTCATAAATCTGACTATAGGGAAATTGGCGTCATTTCCCAACATGAATACACCACTAAGTCTATCACTTAGCACATTCGTTCTAACACACAAGGTTGTAGAGAAAGTAGCTTAAATCAGAGGTGAGACAGATTGATTGACTCGTAGAAAAAGCTAGATGTAGTATTCTACAAAAGATCCAGTCGTCTCACTGTATCAGCAGATCCACTTAGCTGAGGTCTAATAGTGCATTTACATTTTGGCATATATATATATATATTAAATCATACAGTTTTTGTTATATCTAAGTAGAAATGATAGCAAGTATGCCCGTAATGCCGTATGATTATAAATGCATGTGATGTCGGTAAAGGAGATGGACATGATGCCCTTGAAACAACCGAGACATGTCTTGAGGGCATGGATAATATGAACTATGGTAAACAAGGTATAATGGGTACATGAAAAGGAATATGATGAAAAAAAAGGTATATATGTGAGATAGCTAATGCATATCTTTAAGAGAATATCAAAATATAAGTTTATAGTTATATCACAATTTAATGATTTGGTTAACATAGAAGTATGTATAATTCAGCTATGAAGGCCTAGAAGTTGCAAAACAGAAGAGAGGTTTGAAGCTTAATGTTGCAAAGTTAAAGAGAAAACAGTTTTGGAAACGTGTAAAAGATTCATTTGAAGCCGAATTGAAAGATGCGTTAAAAAAATTATCAAGATTGGGTACTGAAATTGTTAAAGACTTGATATGCTACAACAAAGAAATTTGGTGTACAGCATATTTCGATCCCCGAAGCCTCTGTGATCCAGTACACAACATGCGCAAATCTTTTAATTCCTGGATTCTTGGATTAAGGCATAAGAGTATAAGACCATTATCACCATGGTTGAGGAGATTAGGATCAAGATGATAGAATAGGATTAGAAAATTAAGAAATTTTGTAGATACATGGACAGAAGAATGGAGCCCGATGAGAATCATGAAAGGTCATTTGATTGTTCAATAGAGTGAAATGGGGACCCAGGATTTGAAATTGTTGAAGGTGAATAAGGCCACACTATAAACTTGAAGACTCAAACTTGCAGCTGCAGGATATGATCATTGAAAGGAATTCCCTGTGCACATGTAATAACTGTAACGCAACATAGCAAAATATAGCCCAAACACTACATTGCATCTTGTTACCGTAAAGAGACACATGGGAGCTTATTTCCATTTCATCCAGCCTGTGCCAAATATCAGAATGTGGCAAAATTCACAATTAACTCCTGTTATGAAGACCATGCTTGGCAGGCTCAAAAATAACAGGAGAAAGGATCCAAATAAAGTGAAAAAAGTAAGCAAGTTGTTTAGAAAATGGTTCATTATGGCTTGCGTGTATTGCAAGCAACAAGGACATAACAAAAAGGGGTGTACATTAAGGAAGGTTGGGGTAATAATTCAAGTACGGGATCTAGTTGATGTTATTATTCATTTTTTTTAATAAATTACTTGTTATTTTTCTAACTATTCTAATAATGTGTAAAATATTTATTAGAATGATGCTAATGTTGGTGAGTCAAGCAATCAAGTACACCAGCTTCAATTTCAACCTCATCCAAGAGCAAGCCATCAAGTATCCTAATTTCAAAGTCAACCAGATTCAGGAGCAAGCCATCAAGTACCACAATTTCAAAGTCAGCCAAATTCAGGAGCAAGCAATCAAGTTCCAAAATTTGTAGGTCAACCAATACGAATACAACTACTTATTTTCTCAGATGTACAAAAATTTAAAGTAAATTGTTACATTTTAGGAATATCATGCTCATAGTGTTATTTTGTTAGATGCAACCAACCAATTGTAGTGAGTCAAGTTCAAATGTTATCAGAAGAAGAGCTAGAAGATCTAATTTGGGAGATCAAGGAAGAAATGTTGGTTTAGGTAGAGGTCGACGCACAACTGGTGGTAGAGGAATAACCCTAAACCAGAGAAATGAAGCTGCTTCAATGTCTGATGGGGTGGCATTGCAAGGCAGAGGAGCTGGGGCATCTGACAAAAATCTATTACAAGTCAGCCACCAAGATATAAATACCCTAAAATAGTCGGTTATGGACTTTATACCAATGAAAAAACCAGTTTAATGTGTTTTGATGCGAGTGACATTATTAATTTATATTTCATTTGTAATTAGTTATAATTGTGTATAATATTCTCTTAATGTTATTAAAAGGTCCGTTTGGCAAAAGTCTTTTTGGAGAAATTTTTTTTATTTTTAAATTTTTTGAATTTTGAAAATTGCTTTTGGAGAGAATGAGGTAATTAGATATTTTTCACATAAACAGTTTTGACAAAAACAATTTATAAAAAATTAAAAAAATCAGTCAATTAAATAAAAATAATTCTAAACCTGATTTTTAGACACCCAACAGCAATCACAAACACCTCCAAAATGCAATTTGGAAGGCCAACTAACAAATTAGTGAGACTAAAATCATATATAGTGAAAAGTTCACACTATAATAAAAATCACTTTTGACGAAGGGAAATACAATGGCTAAAAGTCAAAATCCAATCGATGACTGGAAAAATCCGATCATCGCTGGTCATTAAGAGCCTTGTCATTAAAAGTATAGATGATTGGATTTTGGTCCGGTAGTTATAGATTTTTAGCGACTATATGGAATCCGATCCTTAGAGATTACCTTTCACTACTGAATTTTCCTTTTGCTAATTACATAAACTTTCAAAAATAAATCTAGCAGTTAGAGAAACCTTTTAACGATGAGTTCTTTCATTCTTTAATTGAATTAGCTATCAATGAAAAATAAATCTCATCATTAAAAATACCTTTTAATGAGAGGAGGAACCAACTGTAAATTATTTTGAAAGTTAACGAAATCAATTTCCGATAGTATAAAAATGAGTTTTAGCGACAAGAATTCGCTTTTGCTAATTGTAAAAATAATAAAAAATAAATAAGCATTCATTTTTTAGTCAACCAAGACCACTTTAATTGATTAATGCCTGTAAATATCACTCAAATATGTGCTCAAATATATAATAAAATTTTCATTGATATAAAAAAGCAAATTTCCATTCCAGTATCACAAAATATTTCAATTCAAATTGAAAGACATTATATATTTGTATATAACTCCTAAGAAAAAAAAATAGAACAGCAACATGATGCCAAAATATCTAAGAAGCCCCTAACTATTCAAAATGTCCACACAAAAGAAACTTGAGAAGAATTTTTGCGCAATGAACCTCTAGCTTGGATTTACGGCTCTAGTTTTCAAATCCTATGAAAACTAAAACATAAATTAAATATAATATTCATAAATAGATATGGAAGATATCCAGAAGATGGAAAAAATAATTTAAACCAATTAACATCTTCGACCAGCTTTCCAATTCTGCACCAATTAGCCAAATTCCAAAGCACCATCCAAATAATTGCACATCATCACCCAAAGTAACAGTACCAAGAAATAAACAAGAAGCAGATTGAGTTAATTTGATTATGCATTAGATAGCAGTGTTTTATATCCTAGATTATATTAGGCTATGTGATTGGCAATAGATGTTTTAGCCATTTCTGGATCTGTGATAACAATGAAGAAAATTCACCAACTTTGAGATCATTTACTCATTTTTCAAAAAGCACGTTGTGATCTTCAATATGTCTGAAAAACAAATGGTTGCTCTGTGTTGACTCTAATGCAGATTTGATTAGTGTATAAGTTGGTAGCTTAGGTCATTATATGCACACAGATCTAGTCTTTGCATAAACATGCATTGCAAATAAAAAAAAACATCATTTCTGCACACAACTGTACAAAGAATGTGCAAGTGGAGACACCACTCCTGTTTCAAGAGTTGAAGCTAATTTCTGACTGTCAGAAAATCAGTAGAACCATTGACTAGTATAATTGCCCATTAGAGTTAATATTCCATACGTCAGTTCATGATAAGTACATTCCAAAACCAATACCATCCTAAGAAAAGAGCTGGACAAAAACACAAGTGTTATAACATCATTATAATCTGGACTATACTTTTAAATTCCATTCCTCTCAAGTTCAATTTTATTTTGAAACTCAGAAGCAAAGACATGTCCTCAGGAGTTGCGTACACATACAAAAGCATTTTATACATACACAATATAGATAACACTCAGCCAAGTCAAATTCATTATTCAGTTAGCTAATTTTACTGAAATCAGATTTCACAGCCATGCACCAGGACAATTTTCAGACTGCCCAGCTAGACATCCAAACCATCATCCAATGCATATTCTTCCACCCAATAAGCAGGTGTGCTAAGCAAAATGACCAGGAAATGCATGCATTGAAATCAATCACTATTGATGCATGTGCTCAAATAGATAATATTAAACACCAGAGGAGGTTTGATCACTGACTATCTACACAGCTTGTAGGGTTTGATCACTAGATTTCAGACTCAGCTACGTTTTCTCTTTACATGGATAGTCCTATAAGAATTAAGCTGTAAACTTAGCAGAAAATGACCATGAAAGAACCTTCAAGTGTTTGTGTTTCAACGAGTCCAAGATGGGATTTCAAAATTCATTATCAATTCCCTAGTCTTTGAACATTAAAATAACAGCGACAAATCAACCATATAGCCCAAGATTCATAACCAAATGGTACCAAAAATAGTGTATGAAAATATTAAAAATCAAATTTCAGTAGGCATAACTCTGCATTCAAAATGAAAAAGGGTACTGCATTTCAAAAATAAGGAGTGATCATGGAAAAGAATTTGAAAATGAAAACTTTGAAAGTTTTTGTCTTGAACATGGCATTTCACATAATTTCTCATCTCCTAGGACACCTCAATAAAATAGGGTAGTTGAAAGAAAAAATTGTACTTTAATTGAAATGGCTAGAACAATGCTTAATGAATATGATTTACCAACTTATTTTTGGGCAGAAGCCACAAACACTGCATGTTATATTTCAAATCGAGTTTTCAAAAGACCTCTTTTAAACAAAACCTCATTTGAGCTATGGAATGGAAGAAAACCCTTAATATCATACTTTAGAGTATTTGAATGCAAGTGTTTTATATTGAACACCAAGGAAAATCTTGGAAAATTTGCCTCTAAGTCTGATGAAGGTATCTTTTTAGGATACTCTACAACCAGCAAAGCATATAGAGTATTTAATAAAAGATCATTAACGGTTGAAGAATCCATGCATGTTGTTTTTAATGAATCTAGTAGACTTAATCTTGTGAAAGGTAGTGTTCTTGATGATGTTGTAGGTAATATGGAAAAACTTGATATTGGAAATGAAAAAGAAGAAAATGATCAAGAAAATTTACTGCATAATGACACTCTACCTCAAAATCAAGAACAAATGGATCAAGAACTTCCAAAATAATGGAGAATGACGAAAGATCATTCAAAAGAGCAAATAATTGGTGATCTATCAAGGGGAGTAAGTACTATATCTCATTTCAAGCATTTGGTCACTGACATTGCTTTTATTTCACAAATTGAGCCTAAAAATATTGATGAGGCTCTTAATGATGAAAGTTGGGTAATTTTCATGCAAGAGGAACTCAACCAATTTGAGAGAAATAAGGTATGGAACCTAGTACCTAGACCCAAGGATCATCAAATCATAGGTAGCAAATGGGTATTTAGAAACAAATTAGATGAACAAGGTTTAATAACTAAGAATAAGGCAAGACTAGTTGCAAAAGGATATAATCAGGAAGAAGGTATAGATTATGATGAAACATATGCACCTGTAGCTAGATTAAAAGCTATAAGAATACTCTTAGCATATGCATGTCACATGAATTTCAAAATTTTTCAAATGGATGTGAAAAGTGCATTTCTAAATGGTTATATAGATGAAAAAGTGTATGTAGAACAACCACCAGGTTTTGAAAGCTATGATTTGCCAAATCATGTTTTTAAGCTTTCAAAAGCTTTGTATGGTTTAAAACAGGCCCCAAGAGCTTGGTATGAGAGATTAAGTTCTTTTTTATTAGAAAATAGCTTTACAAAGGGAAATGTTAACACTACACTATTCATCATAAAGCATAAGCATGATATACTAATTGTTCAAATTTATATTGATGATATAATATTTGGTTCTACTAATGAGTTGCTTTGTTAAGAATTTGCTAAGTGCATGACTAGGGAATTTGAAATGAGCATGATGGGAGAACTTAAGTATTTCCTTGGTCTACAAATAAAGCAAAGAAATGAGGGTATATTCATCAACCAATCCAAATATGCCAAAGACTTAATCAAGAAATTTGGTATGGAAGGATGTAAAAATGCCAAGACTCCTATGAGCACATCAACAAAATTGGACAAAGATGAAAAGGGTAAAAGCATTAATGAAAAGCTTTATAGAGGTATGATCGGATCACTTTTATATCTTACTGCTTCTAGACCCGACATTATGTATAGTGTTTGCTTATGTGCACGATTTCAATCATGTCCTAAAGAATCTCATTTAAATGTTGTAAAAAGAATTTTAAGATATTTACATGGATCATTGCATCTAGGTTTATGGTATCCTAGGAATTCATCTTTTTATATTATAGGATATTCAGATGCAGACTATGCTGATAGTCTTTTAGATAGAAAAAGTACTTCAGGTACTCGTCACTTCATTGGAGAATGCTTAGTTTCTTGGTTTAGCAAGAAATAAGTTTTTGTTGCTCTCTCAACTGCTGAAGCTGAATATGTAGCAGTTGGATGTTGTTGTACACAAATTCTTTGGATGAAACAACAACTTAAGGACTATGGTCATGAGATGAACCATATACCTATCAAATATGACAACACAAGTGCTATAAATCTTTCAAAGAATCCTATTCAACACTCAAAAAGCAAGCATATTGACATAAGACATCACTTTATTAGACATCATGTTCAATATGGAGATGTTGCATTAGAATTCGTAAGCACAGAAAATCAATTAACAGATATTTTCACTAAGTCTCTAAATGAGGAAAGATTTAATTTCATTAGAAGATAACTTGGTATAATTGATGAATTAACCTTGTGATTGCAAAAATTATGAAATTTTAATTGTTGATCATAAATCATATCACAAGTTATAAGATAGAAATTTTGATGAGAATTCATGTTTTAAGGAGTAGAATCTTTGTTGAAATGATTTAGTCTTGTTTTAGGACTTAATTTTAATTTGATGAAAAATTAAGGGAGTCACGCCCGTGACATATGTTCACGCCTGTGACTTAAATGACCCAAAGAGGCAGTGTCATTCACGACTTGGTTCACAACATGGTTCACGGCTTCAAGTGGTGAAAAGTTATTTTCACGGCTTGAGTCACGCCTGTGAAAATAGTCATTCACGCCCGTGATGAATTTTCATTCCCGTGAACAATTACACCCCAAAACTCACAGAAGTTTTCACTCCTTGAGTCACGGCTTGCTTCACGGGCATAAGTAGTGAAATTCAAAAGTTCACGCCCGTGACCATTTATTCACCCCCGTGACGGATGATTATTCACGCCCGTGATATTCAACGATCACGCCCATGAAAGTATTCACGTCTTCATTCACAGGTGGAACACTCCTTCAGCAAACCGTGAACACGACCATTCACGCCCGTGAACACCTTCGTCACGCCAGTGAATGTATCGAATATATAAGAGAACAGCTGGTTTCAACCTTCATTTCAACTCTCCATCTCCCAAAACCGCTCTCATTCATTGAGACATTGAAGATTCCGACCCCAAAGACTTGAAATTTCCCTATAAATATCACCAAAAGTTCGAATTTTCAGCAAATATCATACATTTCTAGGGTTTTACATCAAATTTTCTATCAAAATTATTTTCAACTCCATCAACAACAAATTTCTTCAAAAATGGAGTTTGCTTCATACAAGGGAAAGAGAAAGAAGTCCCATGCACCTAAGAGGTATGCAGATTACCTAATGAACCACATTCCGGAGAATTGCCATCCTCAGTATGCAACTTTGAAGAATATACCTCTTTTGTCTTCAAGGTCCTTCGAATGGCAAACAGTCCGAAGTCTCGGACTTGAGACGGCTATGACAGAGCAACTACAAGCCTATCATCTCAAAGATTTTGTTGAAATTCATCAGCCGACTCTGAGGGAGCCAACACTGGAATTTCTCAGCACATTGCAGGTATCACCTACTAGAGTGGTGAAATTCCAACTTTGCAATAATCCTAACACCCTCAGTGCCATCGCATTTGGCGAATTGTTCAACCTACCATATGATGGCATCCTGAATGACACTGAGGTAGAATTCTCTGCCCCTCTAGCCTGGACACATTTTGGCTATAATTGCAGCTGGGACATGAAAAAGACAAAGAGCACTAATCTTGTGGCCCCAGTGCATAGGTTCCTGACCTATAGCATATTTGCTAGGGGTGAAAGCAACGACACTATCAGGAAGTCAGAACTCTTCCTCCTTGAGATGGCTCGCAAAGGAGTCACAGTGGCACTTTCTAGATGGTTTGCAAACCATCTTCTCTCCATTGCCACCAATCCCACAGGAGATATTTTGATTGGGGCATATGTCACCCATATCGTAGTGAAGCTCAATTATTTGAAGCTGGATGCCCATCACTTCAACATCACTCCTGTACATCCTCGAGATCACTTGGATATTGAGTCGTTCATCAAGATGGGAGCGGCTGTCAGAATCGTTTTTCAGAACGATATCTTCTACTGCTTCACTGACACTGCTGGGGAGATTATCTGGGAAGATAATGACACGGAGGATTTTAAAGCAGGCCTCCAGGGAGTCCAGCAGAAGAAGAGGGATCGGGTCGAGGAAGAACCTCCAGCAGCCGAGCAGGACGTCGGACAGTCCTAAGCTTCCACACCGTCCTTAGTGCAGCAGGTGGTTGACCTCTTGGCACCACGTTTTAAGCAGCTGCAGACTTCAATGGATGAGAGGTTGGAGAACCTCAAAGACTTCATGGAGTCTCAGATGGACAGCCTTGAGGTTGAAATGGCTAGGCTTCGTGATAGGATGTCTGACTAGGAGATAGGCTAAAGAGTCGCCTAAATTTGATTGTTTTTGCTTGTTTGTTATTTTTTTTATGCTTGCTTGTGTGTAGGAAATTTTTAAATTTCCTTTCTGAATTTTGTAACTTTGTTTGTATCCTTTCCTTTATGTTATATATATTTTCTTTTGTTTACTTCAATCTTCATATCCTTTTTGATTGATGACAAAAAGGGGAGAAAACTAGCAATATATGATAGGCAATATATGATAGGGAGAATGGTATCAAACTAGCAACATAAGATCAAACTAGCAATATATATTAAGGTAAATGATTTTTTAATCAAATAATCAAAATTGAATTGACTTTGAAATGGATTACAAATCTTGATTCAAAATTTCATATGCAAAGTATATAATTGGAAAATTAAGTTTTATATACTTTAGATATACCTTAAGTATACTTTGCATATACCTTAAAGCAAGTTACAAATATAAATATGCCATGATATACCTTAAATATATCTTACATATACTTCATATCTTAAAAAGGAGTTATGGTATATATTGGATATACTTCTCATATAACTTGCATGCACTTAAATCTAGTTAAGTTTATTTCAATGCTACATCATGATCTACTATTCTTGCACATTATAAATTTTTATCCTAAGTATATTTTGAGGGGGAGACTTCTCAAAATCACATATTGCTAGATTATTTGTCACCATCAAAAAGGGGGAGATTGTTAAACCTTAAGGGGTATTTTCGTCATTTTGATGATAACAAATAAAATAACAATATTATATTTAACATACTTGTCTTCTAAGTATTTTATACAGGACATGGATCAAAATAGCAAGAATGGAAAATTAGAAGAATAATCCTTGAAAGACAAAATTCAAGTAGAAGCGTGTTCACTGTCGTGACTCTATGAGTCACTCCCGTGAAAGAAGCTAACCGTTACCAAAACCAACTTTTGAAGTTCACGACCATGAAGGAAAAAAACCATGAAGTGGACATTTCAGTCACCCCCGTGAATAAAGGTGTCACCCCCGTGAAGATTCATGCAATTTCATCCAGAGAGCTTCACGACCAGAGTCACCACTTAGATCACAGCTGGGAAGCTTGTCACCCCCGTGAATGAAGGTGTCACCCCCGTGAAGATTCATGCAAATTTCATCCAGAGAGCTTCACGACCAGAGTCACCACTTGGATCACGTTTGGGAAGATTGTCACACCCGTGAAAGAGTATGTCACGCTCGTGATTCTATATGTGAAAACATTCTAGAGAGCTTCACGACTAAGGTCACCACTTCAGTCGCGGCTTGGGAAGAACTATCACTCTCGTGACTAGCATAGTCATGCCCGTGAACAATGAAAGAGAAAAATATCAGGAGCAATTTTTTGGTTGGTACAATGGCTAGTTTCATTTTTAATGCACCCCAATGGCTATATTCAGCCATGAGAGTATAAATGGAAGTCATTTATGCATTAAGAACAATAGAATGAAGAGAATAACAATAGAATAGCATATACTTCGAATTTAAGCTATTTGTACTTTCTTATTTTGAGAACAAAATCTATTCTCTGTAAAAATCTTTTTGCTCTTCATATTTGAGCAATTAATATTTGTGAGTGGTTCTCTCTGTAATCTTTACTCAAATGAGCTTTGGGTATTTCTGGGTTAAGAGTAGAACACTTGTAAGGGTTAGTTGTGTGAGCCTCCAAAACACAAATTAAAAGGTTGTTTGTGTGAGCCTGTAAAACACAAAGTGAAGGTTGTTTGTATGATCCTGTAAAACACAAAGTGAAGATTGTTTGTGTGATCCTGTAAAACACAAGGAAGGTTGTTTATGTGAGCCTATAAAATACAAGGAATTGGTTATTGTGTGATCCATTAAAACACAAAGGATTTATGGGTTAGGTGTGAGCCATTGTGAGAAATACCATAGTTGGGAGTGAGCTTGTAAAACTTCATTGTAACACTTAGTGTGTTAGTGAAACTCCCAATTGCGATTGGGGAGAGAAGTAGGGTTTGTTAACACCCGAACCTCTATAAATCTTTGTGTTTGATTTTCTCTATCCCTCCTAAAATTAATTATTTATTTCCGCACTTTAAAGTTTAATTTTTTGAAACTCCAATTCAATCCCCCTTCTTGGTCTAATATCTGGGCAACAGGTTAATTATGTACTTGGTGTTAAGATCCTAAGGGATCGCTCTAAAAGACTTATGGGTTTGTCTCAAGAGACTTATATAAAGAAAATGTTAAAGCATTACCATATGCATGAATGTAAGTCTATAGATACCCCTATCGAAAGGAATCTGAGTCTTAGTCTAGATATGTGTCCCAAGACATCGGATGAAAAAGAACGAATGTCTAGAGTACCCTACTCCAGTGTTGTCGGTAGTCTGATGTATGCAATGATGTGCACACGTCCAGACATTTGTTATGTCATTAGGCTAGTAAGCAAATTTCAATCTAATCTAGGTCTAAAACACTGGATGACAGTTAAGAGAATATTAAGATATCTAAAAGGAACTTCAGACTATGTTCTATGTTATCAAGGGAAGGATTTACGCTTAATTGTTTATACTGATGCTGATTCGGGAAGTGATATAGATCAGTGCAAATCAACCTCTGGATATGCATTCTTGCTTAATGATTGCACAATTTCATGGAGTAGCAAGAAGCAATCTTGTATAGTTTTATCGACGATGGAAGCTGAGTATGTAGCGTGTTCCTCGGCTATACAAGAGGCAATTTGGTTGAAAAGATTTTTGCAGCACTCAAAGATTGTTAAGTCAACATCTGAACCTGTGACAATCTTTTGTGATAGTATGGCTGCATTAGCTTATGCTAAGGATCCAAAATATCATGGAAAGACCAAACATATCCAGATTAGATATCACTATGTTAGAGGCATGATTGCGGAAAAGGAAGTGACTCTGAAACACATTTCTACAAACAAAATGGTAGCAGATCCATTTACTAAACCAATAGCTAGGGATGCATTTGCAAGACACGTAAAATCTGTATGCTTATATAGAATGTAATCAATATATGTTATTTCATATCACTTGGTTTTTACAAATGATATATCAATTTAATTGATTAATGTTTTTTCAATTATATGAATATATTGTAAATACCAGTTAGCACAATTCGAATAAGTATGTCGATAGACTTAGATTAACTCACTCATATGAGAAATTGCCTCTGGCGCTATGGAGCGAGCGGAGATGAGACCATAAATGCAGAGGCATTAAGTGAATGACTAAGATGCAGTGAGAGCGGTCTTAGTTTCATTCATTTTTTATAAGGTCGCCTTGATGAGGATCAAGATGAGATTCTTTATATATATAAGAATCAACATGAATGACTTCCCCACCATTCATGTAGCTCCACCATAGTATGCATTTCATACTACATATGTTATACGACCTATTAGGAAGCGAAAGAATGGATCCCTGCTTCTTCGCTATGTGAGTCCTAGAAATCCTAGAAATGGATTTCAAACAATATTTACCCTTTGTGACTTTTGACTATATCATGATGTGATGAATTAATGTTGGCTATCTTAGGATGTATCTTATAGTCATGGAATGATTCGACTTAATGGAACACTCTTAGAAATCGAGTTAATTCAAATCTAATTGATATGAGGGCAAAAGAAAAAGTACTTTGCTTATGCACTCACAGCTTGTGTTCACCGGCCGGAGTTATTACGCTTGATGAAGCGAGAAGTAACTTAGAATACAAGTGATTGTAAGAATGATTTGAGTATAGATTCATGAGGAATTGAATGAAACTCGAATTAACTGTATTGAGAAAGGTACTTGGAGTAATTAAGCACATTATCGAAAATAATTACAACTTTGGGTTTATGTTTCCTATATGGCCTATAATTAGGTTTGTATTGGAGCTCCCATAATTTGTGTGCTTCAGGTCGCACGGTTCGTTCGCCTGTATGAAATATTCTCTATTTAAGTTTGAGATGTGAGATGAAGTTTTTTGGGTTGAGCCAAGCCCACTTTGGGCGAGTGGGAGATGTTGAGTTTTGTGGTATTGGGCCGCCCATGTGGGCTTGACCCAGCCCAGACCCATATCTTCTTATATATATAAAGTTATGAAAAGATATAACTTTATGAAATGAAAAGAAGGAAATGATATAACTTTTCATCAAAAAGTTTTCTCTGAAATTCGAAAATTCTCGAAAAGAAATTTATTCATCTTCGTTCAATCACAAGTGAATTAAAGCATTCATACTGTGGAATTGAGTCAAGTTCTAGTAATTTTTCTTCGCCTAAAGCATTGAAAGCATATGATCTATGCTCAACAAGTAAGTATCCCCTGTTCTAGAAATTCCGACACTAACAATAAGCGTAGGTTTATATAAATAGTCGACGCCTATAATGGATGTACATTATACACATCAATTTCTAATTAGCAACCGACGTATATACTCCATCTTTCAAAATTTTAAAATTTATGCTACCACGTTTTGTATATATAACTGATGTTTTTAAAGCTAACGCATGTGATCTTCAATCTAAAACATTTTTTGTACTAGTGAACTGGAAGTGATGATTATTGTCATGATTTTTATTATACCATGCTCAATATTGTGATCGATTGTTGTTAAATATGTAAATCTACATGCATGTGTGATTGTATTGCCTTTTGTATGAGTATATATTTGTCATTGTGTACCACTAAGCGAAATGTTTAGCTTGTGAGTTTATTGTTTCACATGTAGGTTGGTATAGTTACTATCAAATAAAGATATAATTTGAATTAATTTTTTTAAAGTAGTTACAGGTTAGTTAAAGCCTAAAACCTTATATTTTTGCTCAAGTATTAAAAGAATATTTGTTGTGTATTGAAACCAATAAAATAAATTATCTACTCTTCTAAATATAAAATTATAGTAGTGATGAGTAAGGTCGAATCCCAAAGAACTGATGAATTTATTTTTTAAAAACAAGCAATAAAAAGAGGAGGATTTTAAAACTGAAATTAAAATAAATTTTCAAAAATAAATAAATAACATAAAAATTAAATGAGATTAAATAATATGGGAAAAACTCTAGTCAAATGTATAATCAACCTTAGAGAAATTCAATTGATCATCGAAATAAATAAAATCAGTTATATTTCAAATACATCGATTATAGTCACTAACATGCTCTAGCAACCAATTTTTTCCTCAGACAATTGATAATCAAAATACGTTATTCAATTATTCTCTTTTTATTAAGCAGTCCTAAATAAACTCTTAGGATTTAACTCAATAATAGCAATATAAACTAGGAAGACATCCAATGCAAACAAATAAACACATATGTTTCGTTTATTTAAATTTGATCATATATTCACACAACATAAATCGAAAGTTCATTCACAATCAATTATATTGTTTGTTACTAATATTAGATTAATCAAACAACTACGAATTTAACAATCTAATTAACAAGTAATTGCAATATAATTAATTGTGGATAAGCTTTCGATTTATATTGTGGGAATATATTATCAAACTTAAATAAACCGAACGTGTGTGTTTATTGGTTTGCATTGGTTGTCTTCCTAGTTTGTAATGCTATTATTGAGTTAAATCCTAAAAGGTTGTTTATGACTGCTTAATAATAAAAGAATAATTGAAGAACGTATTTTGATTATCAATTATTTAAGAGAAAGATATGTTGCTAGAGCATGTTAGTGACTAGAACTAATATATTTGAAATATAACTGATTTTATTTGTTTTGATAATTAATTGAATTTCTCCAAGACTGATTATACCTTTGACTAAAAGTTTTCCCATATAATTTAATCTCATTTAATTTTTATTCTATTTATTTATTTCTAAAATTTATTTTAATATAAGTTTTAAAACCTCTTTTTTATTACTTTTTTAAAGTAATAAATTCACCAGTTTTTTGGGATTCAACTTTGCTCATCACTACTACAATTTTATATTTAGAAGAGTATATAATTTATTTTGTTGGTTTTGACTCCCAATAAATTTTAGCGACATTACCGAGGAACTGGTGTCCATATATTTATTTCTTTTTTTATTTTTTATTTTTATGACCCATTTAGCTTCTGCAAATTCATTACTACACAATCCTGATATTGAAAAGACTACTCGTCGTTTAAGGGAGTAGACAAAAAAACATGCGCACACTTTCAATTCTGAAGTTAAAAAAGAAGATATTATGATTGTTAGAGAGTTCACCTTAAGAGAGATGATCACGTCTGATTTAAATCAGCAACCACTTTGCATAGAATATCCAACTTTAAAGGTAGCTTTTGAATTGATATATGTTCTTATTCACTTACTTCCTACTTTTCATGGACTTGCAGGTGAAGATCCACACAAAGTACCTTAAAGAATTTCATATGGTGTGCTCTAGTATGAGACTGCAAGGGGTTAGTGAGGAACAAATCAAGCTATGTGTTTTTCCATTTTCTTTGGCTGAGAATACTAAATATTGGTTATACTATCTACCATCAAGCTCAATTACTATGTGGAGTGAGATGAAGAAATAATTTTTGCAGAAAAATTTCCCTATATCTCATGCTACAATCATTAAGACGGAGATAAGTGGAATCCATTAATACAATATGAGACCTTTTATGAGTATTGGGAGCACTTTAAGCAACTTTTTGCTAGCTACCCACATCACTAAATAGTAGAGAATCTTCTTATTTTGTACTTCTAAGAAGGGTTGAATCTTCAAGATAGATACATGTTAAATGCAACTAGTGGATACACTTTAGTAAACAAAACCCTAATGGTTGCTAAGGAATTGATTACCACTATGGCTGCCAACACACAACAGTTCGGGTATAGGCATGAACCACCTCCAAAAAGGGTGAATGAGGTAAGAAATGTTTCTCTTAAGCATAAGGTTGATGCACTAACTTCTTCTGTGTCAACAAATGGTCACAGGAAATATACAACAAGTGAACACTTGTGGTATTTGTTCTATCACAGGGCATCATACCGATATGTGTCCTACACTTCAAGATAATCCCTATGAATAAGCAAATATTGTTGGTGGATTTTCAGGACAACCTCATAGCCAACATGACCATTATTTAGCAAGTTACAATCCTGGATGGAGAGAGCGTCATAATTTTTGCTATGGATCTAGACCTAATAATTATTAATAGCCTGCATATCAATGAAGGCCACCTTATATGCCTCAGCCACATCCTAAATCAGGTATGTTCCTAGACCAAATTGTTACTTCTCTTGCTAATAACACTCAACAATTTCAATAGAAAACAATAGCAAGTATACAAAATTTGGAGAATCAATTGAGTCAGTTATCCACTTCAATTAGCAATTTGGAATCTCAAAGATTGGGTAAGTTACCTTCTTAATATCTTGTGAATCCTAATATGAATGTAAGTGAAATTACCTTGAGAAGTGGAAAAGACATGCAATCATTTAGTGAATTTGTGTCAAATCGAGAATTAAAAAAAAGAATTGGAAAAAAAAAAGGTGAATACCGAGGTAAAGTCCAATAAACAATCTAATCTAGTACCTCAACCAACTGTAACTCCTCCCTTCCCTATATGTTTTTCCAAATCCAAAAAGGAGAAGTAAGAAAAAGAGATATGAGAGCTATTCCAAAAGGTAGAGGTAAATATTCCCTTAATTGACGTTGTGAGGTAGATTCCCAAGTATGCAAAATTCCTCAAAGATTTGTATACTAATAAGAGAAAATTAGGGGGAAATGAAAAAGTAAGTGTAAAGGGGGAATGTCTCTATTGTAATTCAAAAGAAATTTCCTGCTAAATGTCAATATCCAAGTATGTTCACTATACCTTGTCAAATAGGAAATATTAAGTTTGAAAGAGACATGCTAGATCTAGGTGCTTCCATAAATGTCATGTCATTTTCTATATATTCATCTTTGAATGATGGTTTTTTTGAAAGAAATTGGTGTAATTATTCAGCTTACAAATAGATCTAACGCTTATCCTAAGGTATATTAGAGGATGTACTTATATAGGCTAATAATTTATTTTTTCCTACTGATTTCTATGTTCTTGATATGAAAGATGATAACTCTTCTAATTCAGCCCATATTCTCTTAGGGAGACCATATTTGAAAACATCTAGAACTAAAATTGATGTATATCAAAGTACTTTTACTATGGAATTTGATGGTGAAGTTATTAAATTTAATATTGATGATGCCATGAAGTATCCTACTGACATAAATTCAGTTTTTTCTCTAGATAAGATAGTGTTTGGGAAATCATTTTCTATTGGTCAAAAGGTTCTCCTTTATCATTCTAAGTTTAAGCTATTTTAAGGTAAGTTACATTCTTGTTTGATAGGTTCTTTTATGATTACTAATATTTTTCCTTATGGTGTGGTAAAAATAAAAAGTTTATCCATAAATAAAATCTTCAAAGTTAAGGGTCTCTGTCTAAAGCCCTTCTATGAAGGATTCTAGGTTCACAATGTTGAAGAATTTATTTTGGAATCTCCAATTCCCCCAGGATGAACCATGCAAAACCATGTCTAGTCAAAGACTTAAAAGAAAGCCACTAATCGGAGGCAAGCCAATTTAAATTTTTTCAGCTTGTTTTAATTAATTTTCATTAGTTTTAAGAGTACTCGTAAAATAAGACCTAGGCATGTCTTATTCACCATCTTCTTCAAGAGATCTTTTGTCTGCAGTTTTGATTATTCTTCATTCTTCTAGTTTTTATCAAAATTTAAGTTCACGTGTTAGTTCTTTTGTGTTATTTATTTCAATTATTAATATAAGTTTGTTTTATAGTTATTTTATTTTTACCATATTTAAGTTAGGTTTCTTTTTAATTTTTCTTCTTTTAGTTAAAGTCTTATTTTTACTTTTATATTTTAATCTTTTTATTTTTATTTTACTTAACCCTAAGTAACTCTTTCTCTTATATTTACCTTAACATCAAACGACAGCCCAAGCTTTTCTTCTCCTATGTTGTTTCATTCCATCAGATTTCCCTGTAGCTGCACATCATATCTTCATCAACTAGCTCCAACCGATCAAAGTTGTTCTTCTCTTTTACAACACTATTGGCACAATTTGGAGTGATTCTAGGTCTTTCATAACTTTGCATTTCCATTTGGTAAATTGTTTTTTTTTTTGCTCTTACAGGTTTGAGCCCATAACTTTCTCCTCCACTGATATGTGGATATGAGTTTGTTGAGCCATCTTCTTACTATTTTTTGGCTGATAGATTTAGGACTTTTTGTCTTGTTAGGTTGAATTGAATGTTGTACTTTGAAATTACTAGTACCTGCAATTTTTTTGATAGACCTTACTGATTTTTTCTTATGAAAAATTTGCCCAAAAATTGTATTTTCGGGTTATGATTGATCTCTCTGCATATTTTGTTGTTTTTATAGTCTAGTGATCCTCTTTTGAGCTATTGGCTGCATTCTTATTTGGATTTTGGCTTATGACAATTACTACGACTTGTTTCTTTGGCTTTCTTGATGATTTTGAGTAACTTATGACCAATTTTAGTGCATCTATTATTCGATATGATTAATTGGTTTGATTACCTAATTTCTGGAAATTAAATTGGGTAAGTGTTACCAATTTTTCTTGAATTCATTGACTTGCTTAATTTTTCAGATTGTCTTTCGTTTGTTGCACTCTACCCTTTACTATGGATTTTATCAGTGTTATGTGAATTCGCTTTATCTTTCCTTAGCTTCCAGTCATTAATTTTTATATTTCAACTCTTCCAATTAGATTCCAAATATTGTAAAATAAGTACAAATAAATCACATCTCCCATAATCAACCATAAGATATAAAGTGAAGTAAAAATCATCAATTAAGCATATCAAACCTAAATATATCAGAAAATTAACAAGAATAAAAGTACAAAATATGTATCTAACAATATTCCCAAATGATCAACTCTTATTTTCTAGATATCAATATTTATGTTATTTAACATGGAAAAAGAATATTATAAAGTATCATATAATGTTATATATGCTGATATGTGATTTTCACATATTTGAGACCTTTTGGCATTAAAGAAAGAAAAACAAAGAAACTCTATCTAGTTTTGATAAAATCACAGGTACATAGAAATTTGTGGCATTGTAATTTATCATGATAATAAATAAGTTTTGATATTTTGTAAATTCATGTTTAAAGATTTTAATTTGTTAGTCAGGATCATAAGTACATGTAATACCCTTGAGTATAGTAGTGTGTATTTTACTATTTATGGGGCTGTTATATAGAGTATCATGTCATCAGGGATAGAGGTATACTTGGGACAAGGGGGGCATTAGGCCCTGGAATTTTTGAAATTTTTAGGGATAATTTAGTAAATTTGATATTCCTAAAAAATAACTAATATATTTAATTGTTTTAAACAATAGTGTATGTTTTCTACTTTTACTATGTTTTTGCTATACCTTCAATATTTTTTCTACATATATTATTTCTTCATCAAATCCTCGTAGAAGAAATCAATATATAAGAATCATATTTACACTTTATAATTTTTTATTGGATTTATTTTAATTTATTTAATGATTGATTGTTATGTCAATAATTAGAGAGTAAATATTTCTTATTTTGTGTAAAATAAGAGAATAAAAATTATATATTTCAATTTCTTTCTTATTGACATGACTATTTGATTATTTACTATGTGAAGTGCTATAATTGTTGATAATTTGATTGTAATTCTTGTAGAATTATTCCCTTAAGTTATTATGTTCATTATTTTTAATTCGTTTCATTTTTATATAATTAGAGAATAGAGTATCGGTATTTTTTTTCACTTTTTAATTGGATCCCTTCAGGTAAATTCACGACTCTGCCACTGCATATCATCACTTACATAGAATATTCGAGGACTATTATTGATATTTTTTAGAAATTGTGCTTAAACGATTTTTCAAAAAACAAAGTGATAAGAGTTCACATGTATTCCATTTAGGGGGTGATATGATGTATAGTCATTAAGTGTATTTTATATTTTTTAACTATATTTTCAGCTAGTTTTACCAAATACTTTTAATTAAATCAGATAGATTATCAGTTATCAAATTTTCAGTTACAACTAAATTATCAATTTGAAACTAGATTATTTATTAATTTTACCAAACAGAGTCTTAGTATGTGTTAACATATGATATAACAATACAATCTAGACAGTGCAATCCCGACGAAGAGCCATGATTAAAATAATTTTACTTTTTATTATTTGTTTCTGATTAGAGATAAATATAAATTGCTAACATATTTATTTATTTTCATCCTTCTATGCTTAAACTTGATCTAATAACAGGCTTAAAGATATTAAAATTATTTAAACACACTAGAGATACAGCTTCACCATTTTGAAAAACAATAATAACAAATTATTCAGTGGCTTCATTATTATGTTCTTTTAAATTTATGGCTAATTTAATCAAATTTTTGATTGATAACAAATTTAACCATATCATAAATTACAAGAATTAACTAAAAATATCAACTCAAATGAGATTTTGATTTTTAATTTCATCATGAGGAATGCTAGCTATATATATATATATATACTAGTTCGATGTCCCGCACCTTTGTGCAGCTTGTTGTTAATTTGTTTTTTTTTTAAGTTCTTATATACATTTGTGCAAACAATAATTCTTAGACATATATCGTTCGTCAACTTTTAAATTATAGGTATTTGAGTCTTTATAATTTTATATCTTTATTGTATTATTTTTTTTAATGTTTGTATTGTTTTTAATGATTCTTTTGTCAACTCTGTTGTTATTTACAAGTAAATTGAATACTAACCAGTAGGCTAGTCGTGGCGACCTATTATTCGTCCCTTAGGATAATTGGGTCGCCCACTAATTTGAGATTTGCACTAAATTGTCTTTCACATGTTTTTTTTAAAAAAAAATGATTGAAATAAAATATGCCTATTTTTAGAGTTTAACTTCGTGAAATAATAACCAAATTTTCTTTGTTATATTTAAATTAGTAATTTAAGTACTTCATAAAAAATTGATCCTTTATTACTAATAAATAATTAAGTACAAAATAAAATTTCTTTTGAAATAATCCCTCATATAAATTGAAGGTAATTATAGATGTTATTAATAAAATAATACTAATGATGCTCATATAAGACTAAATCAACCAATTACAAAATCAGTTAATAAAGAGACAGAATAAAATGATTGGTCAGAATTAAAAATTAAATATACTTTCTATGATGTTACGTTTATATGATAATTTATATTTTATGCCAGACAAAATGTCTTAACATTTTGAACAAGCCCATCTTGACTTGGGTCCGTGTTTAGATGTTTTATGCCCAACAACTTTTAAAGCCCACAATAATTCAACAAAATTTATAAAAAAATGGCAATGAGGTGAGTCCAAATTAAAATTTTCCAATCCCGACATCCAGCCTTATTTTTCATCCAAATTTTTTTTGGATCTATATTCCACACCACAGAAGAACAGTGATCCTCGATCCCAGGTATTTATTAAAATTTTTTATTTTATTTTAATATTAAAAATATTTTTCTATTTTTATTTTAACTAATTAATTAATTATTTATATAAAAAAATTTATTTTAATTGAGTATTATATTTTTATTTTATTATTTTAAAAATATTAATTATGTTAGAATATAAATATATATAAATAATAATTGTGGCAGGACATAAGATATATATACCTCTTTATACAAAAAAATTCAGTGTTAAAGATGGAAAAAAATATTATAAAAATATATGTTCCGTTGAAGGCTTAGTTGGAGCACCGCGGTAATTGCCATATTTACATTTATATCTTAATTTTGTTGGATGCCAATGCCAACCCATTACATGAGTAGCGAGATATGCTATCCAAATCACTAATCAGTCTTAGCTGCATCTCTCCTGCTGTATCCCAAAGCCAACCAAATGTGCTAGAGACTAGTTGACTCTGTTGATGGGTTTTTTTCTGGAATTGAAATGTGTCGGAGACCAGGAAGAGAGGTTGGGGGCAAGGAAAAGTAAGAGAGGTTGGAAAAGTGAAACAACAAAAGTAAGAAAGGCATATTGAGGCAGGAAGAAAGGAGGGCGGCAGAGAAAGGGTAGATGAAAGAAAACTCTGTTGATGACCTTTTTCTCTAGAATCAAAATAGGGAAAGAAAAATAGGTAGATTGAAGGAGGAAGAGAGGAGGGCAGTAGAGAGAGGAAAGATGAAAGATTTTCTCTAGGAAAAGAAAGAGAGCTAGAGTGAGGGAGGAAAAAAGGAGGGCGGTAGAGAGAGGGAAGATAAAAAGATTTTCTCTAAATGAAAGTTGAAAGATGCTCAATCATAGGATTTATGTAGGAAGCGTATAAAAGTAAATGAAAAAAATTCTAGCTTCAAAGGACATTGTTTTGTTAAGGGTGTTTGTTGAAAAATATTGTCTAATACCTAAATCCTAAACTCTAATAATAATATTAGAATTTTAATGTATTTAAGCCGATACTGCCATCTCAATTACTTAATTATTATATTTTATGTAACTTCTATAATATAAAAAAAAATTTATATGTTATTAAAAATACGAAATAGTTAAAAGAAAAAGTCGATAGTAGTTCACTATAAAAAAAAAGTCCCATCTAGTCACTTTTTTCACTATTTTATTTAAAAAATTGATTTGAATTGATCATAAATCCAAATTTACATATTAATTTTATTGTAATGCCAATTTTAATTTGAATTAAAGTTCTCCAGCAGGTTAGGAGTAGTTTAATTAAAAAATAAAAGAGAGTGTAAAAGAATTTAATAATGAAAATTTGGAGTTCTTTTCTTTTTTAATTGAAGTTCTTTCATGGCAAGTTCAAATATTTCCGCATCTCACCCCATGCCAGCAATAAAAAATTATAAGGAATATTGAAGTAGAATGTGTTGGGCATAACGAGTAAAATAACACAGATAATGCAAAATAAAAATAATAAGTAAATAAATAATATCAGCAATTTAATGTGATTTTTTCTTTAATTCATGCTGGTTTATGGAACAAATTCTGAATATTTTTCTTCCATTAATAAAAATTAATGGGTATAAAGAGATAACTTTTTCTAAACACATGATAGAGGTAACACAATAATTTGAGATAAATCTAAAAATAGTGACACACAAGTATTTTCTAAAAATGCCCCAAAATATTTTTCACTATTTTTATCACTCCCCTTTTTGGAAAAATTCCAAAAAACCTAACTATCTCACACACTTACTAGAGAAAATTTCCTCTGGCTATTCAACTACTTTCCTTGATTGTTCAAATTGCAATCTCAAATTGTGATTTTTGAAGGCAAATAATTTGTACCTTTTATAGGCACAGGCAGTGGACAAAAGTCCACACAATTTTCGGTGGAGTTTCAATTTTTGACTTTTGATTTTTTTAAAATTTAATATATATAGTGGGCCCCATATTGGAGGGACCTACAAACCAAAATCTTCAGCAATTGCGGCACTATTTATTGACAACTATTCCAATAGCTAATTGATAGAACTCAAAGTACAATATTGGTAGAATTTTCGTCAACATGTTTGATCAATTTTTCTCTATATGAATCTTCTCAAGTTGTAATAATTTTTTCTCCATCACATCTCTTATCTAATAATATCTCACATTAATATGTTTTGATTTTGAGTGGAATGAGACATTATTTTCAAGATGGATAACACTCTGGCTATCACAGAACAACTGATATTTGTTTTACTGCAATCTAAATTCTTTCAATAATTTCTTTATCCATAATAACTCTTTATATGTTTCTGTTACTACAATAAATTCTGCTTCAGTAGTAGATAGTGTAACACACTTTTGTAATTTTAATTGTCATGACACAGCCCATTGCAAAAGTGATCAGGTATCCTAACATAAACTTTCTCAAATCTACATTGTCAACCATATCCGCATCTGTGTATCCAACAAACACATGTTCAGTATCTCCAAAACATAAGCATATTTTGGAAGTATCTCGAAAATACTTGAAAATCCATTTTACTACAGCTCAATGTTCCTTTCTAGGATTTGAAAGAAATCTACTCACTACTCCAACTGCATGAGCGATATCTGATCATGTGCACATCATGGCATACATCAGACTTACAACTGTTGAAGCATTTGGAATCTTGTCTATCTCATCATTCTCTTCATCTGTATAAGGGCTCTATTTGGAACTCAGTTTAAAGTTATTAGTAAGAGGATAACTAACCACTTTAGTTTGGTCCATTTTAAATATCTGAAGTACTTTCTCAATGTACTTCTTCTGTGACAGCTATAATTTTTTGGCATCTCTGTCTTTGATAATCTTTATGTCAAGGATCTGTTTTACTGACCCTAAGTCTTTCATGGCAAAATACTTGTTCAACTGTTTTTTCAAGTTATTAATTCTGGAAATATTCCAGCCAACAATCAACATGTTATCCACATAAAACAAAAGAATAATGAAATCTTCATCAAAATTTTTTTGTATAAAAACACAATGGTCTGAAATAGTCTTCTCATAGTCTTGTTCCACCATAACAAACTTAAACTTTTTATATTATTGTCTTGGTGTCTGCTTCAAGCCGTAGAAACTTTTCTTCAATATGCAAATATATTCCTCTTTTCCCTTATGCTTAAAATTCTCTGATTGCTCCATGTATATCTTATCTTCCAAATCACCATGTAGGAAGACAGTTTTAACATCCATTTGCTCAAATTCTAGGTCAAGGCTTGCTGTTAACCACAACACTGTACGAATATATGTCATTTTTACAACTGATGAGAAAATCTGATCAAAGTCAATCCATTTCCTTTGGTTGAACCCCTTGATAACTAGTCTTGCTTTGAATCTCGGATGGAAAATATTCTCTTCATGCTTGATTCTGAACACACGTTTATTCTTTAAAGCTCTCTTGCCTTTAGGTAGTTTCACTAGTTAAAATGTCTTATTCTCATGCAAGAATTTTATTTCATCTTACATGGCTTCAACCCATTTTTGCTTGTATTAATCAGTCATAGCTTCTTCAAAGCTTTGAGTAACACATACTCATTTTTTGGATATCTTGAAGATTGTTGTCTTGCTCTATTACTCCTTTTCAAAGGAACTAGAGAGAGCACAAGTGATGGTTGATGATGAGCATCATCATTTTCAACACCATCTTATGGGTTATCGATGGGAGCATTATTTACTTCAGGCAGATCAACATGATCTTCATCCTCAACCTGCCTCGGCACCATTGTTGGAGAAATTAATTCCAAATTTGTTGAGTCACCATTATAATCAAAAACATTTTTCTTTATCCTGACAATATCTTCAATGGTCTCATTCTCAACGAAAATAATATTATGACTTCTAACAAGTTTATTCTCCATTGGATCATAAAATTTGTAACCAAACTAATCTTTACCATAGCCAATAAAAATATATTGTCGTGTTTTGACATCTAGCTTGGACCTCTAATCCTTAGAGATGTGCACAAAAGCCTCACAATCAAACACCCACTGATAATTATAAAAAATATTTTTTCCTGACCATACTTTCTCTAGAACATCTAGCTTTAGAAGGATACATGGTGAAAAATTTAACACGTACACAATCATAAGTAAAGCTTCACCCCAAAATATTTTAGGCAATATTGCATGTGAGAGCAAACATTTGACTCTCTCCATTAAAGTTTTGTTCATCTTCTCAGCTAAGTCATTCAATTGTGGTATTTTTGGAGGTGTTGTCTGATATCGAATATCGTACTTTTTGCAGTAGACATCAAATGGTCCAATGTATTATTCACCGTTATCTTTCTAGATGCTTTTCAACTTCTTTCCAGTCTATCTCTCAACTGAAATATGAAATTTTTTAAAAACATTTAGGACTTGATATTTTGTTTTTAAAGCATACACATATGTCTTCCTCGAATGATCATCAATAAAAGTCACAAAGTACTAAACACTACCCAATGGCTTTGGCATTGGCTCACATAAATCTGAATGAACCAGATCTAACACATTCTTCATTCTAGAATAAGGGAACTTTTGAAAACAACTATATTTTGCTTTCCTGCAAAACAGTGAGCACATTTCTCCAAATGTACTTCATCCATTCTGGGCAACATCTTCTTCCTAATAAGGGTAGTCATCCATTTTTCACTCATGTGACTAAGTCTCTTATGTCATAATTCAACAACATTATCTTTTTCCACATCATTGATAGTATCGTCGGAGAGCTTCGCATGCATCACATATAAGGTAGAATGTCTTGTGCCTCTAGCCACCACTAGGTAACCTTTAGTAAGCTTCTACTGATTATTGAATAATGTATTGCAGAAATGTACATCATCAAGTCTTCCTGTAGAGATCAAGTTCAGGCGAATATTTGAAATATGTCTGACATCTCTTAGAACTAATCTAGTATCATTCATAGTCTATAGACAAACATCTCCTCTGCCAATAACTTTTGACAGATTATCATTTCGCATATTCACATCGCTAAAATCTCATGTTGTGTAGAATGAGAAGAATTTTTTTCAAGATGTGGCATGAATGGTAATGTCACTATCAGTTACCCAACTTGTTTCGTGGGATGTAAAATTGATAGTATCGTCACAAACGACATTGAATTCGTTCATGGTATTTGTTAGGTCATCATCACTGTTGTCACCTCATTTCACTTTCTTACCTTTTTGTTCCTTTTTGAACTTTCGACAATATTTTTTGATATGACTCTTCTTTTTACAGTAATGACATTCAATATTGTCATATTTATTTGACTTATCTCTACTATTTCCTCTAGACATCTGTTGTCTAGACTAACTCATTCCTCTGTAATCTATAACCAGAACATCTGGTTGTGATGAAAAAGATGAGTTCTGAGATATCATTCTCATTTCTTCATTTAGAATACTGTTTTTTACAGATTCCATATTGACTACACCATTAGGTGCAATGTTGGTGATTGAAATCTTCAAAGTCTCCCATGACTCTAATAGAGAGCTCAATACTAGCAGAGCAAAAACTTCATTATCTAGCTTTATACTCATTCTAAATAGTTGGTCCATGATCTCATGCATCTCATTCAGATGATATGCTATGGAAGTCATTTCTTTATATTTTGATTGCTTCAATTTTGTCAAATAAAATAATTTATTGTTGTCAGTCTCTGACACGTAAAGTTGTTCAAGCTTGTTCCACAACGTCCGGGTATAAGCCTCATTGCAGATGTGGTTATATAGATTGTTTTTGACAAACTATCGGATGTAACTGTACACTTGCTTGTGCTCAAATTCTCACTTCTCATTTGTCTTACCTTCGGGCTTAGTTGTAGTAAATATCAGCAGATGCATTCTCATTACAAATAAAAGATCTTTCATTTTGCTTCTCCAGATGTGGTAATTTTTGTCATTTAAGCTGATTATCTTGGTGTCATTTGTCTCATTTTTTTAAAAAAAATTTGAGACTCCTTCAACTAACAATAATCAAATAATTTTTTTTGATATGGAATATCAGTCAATACTGTAACCATAAAGTATACTAAAAATTTTATAGGACTGACAAGTTGACCCTGATACCACTTGTTGGGCACAAAGGGTAAAATAACACAAATAATACAAAATAAAATTAATCAGAAAATAAATAACACCAGCAATTTAATGTGGTTCACCATTTAATTTGAGCTAGTCAACGAGATACATTCCGAATATTTTTCTTCCACTAATAAAAATTAATGAGTATAAAAAGAGTATTTCCTAAACACATGCTATAGGTAACACAATAATTTGAGATAAATCCAAAAATAGTGGCACACAAGTATTTTCCAAAAATACTTCTAAATATTTTATTCACTATTTTTGTCACTCTCCTTTTTGAAAAAATTCCAAAAAACCTAGCTATCTCACACACTTATCAGAGAAATTTTCCTCCAGCCATTCAACTGCTTCTCTCCTTGATTGCTCAAATTGCAATCTCAAATTGTGATTTTTGAAGGTAAACAATTTGTGCCTTTTATAGGCACAGGCAGTGGACAAAAGTCTACACAGTTTTTAGTGGAGTTTCAAATTTTGACTTTTGATTTTTTAAAATTTAATATATATGGTGGGCCCAACATTGGAGGGATCCAAAAACTAAAATCTTCAGCAATTGGGGCACCCTTTATTGACCAACAGAAAGTTCATAATTTGATGATTTAATTGGATTAAGCTTTGATAATTTTCATTAGAGAAATATTGATCTAACTTTAATTGGTTGACTTATATTCAGATATGCAAATTTAAATGCTTATATCCTCCTAGATTATTTGTTAATTAATGGCAAAACATTATAACTGAAAGTTCTATCATTTTATTTTGCTAATATAAGTTTTAATTTAATTGGTAATATTTTAAAAAAATGAAATGAAATTTTATTACTGCAAATTGATAAACGGAGGTGCTACTAAGTTCCATTCCATGGAAATAGACAAAATAAGTAGATGCTCTAGATAGGCTATGGGTAACTTGATTTGCTAACCTCCTCATGAACGAAATACTGCATATAAGAATTTCCTCAATCAAACACTTACTGTCAAATAGAGCACTATCAACAGCCCCATAATTCATAGCCTCGACAACCACAAACACATCCAATTTCATGATAACTTGGTGCATTTGTCTCTCCTTCAACCAACTAAGAGTTTCTCAAAGGCTTATTGGATCTGCAGTAGTGAGAACACAGAAAAGGCCAATAAATCTTATTGCACGACCGAGTTGTAATGAAAGAACCGCCTGAGCCTCTTACAACACACCCAAGGCCGAACTGACCTACATCAGCGAAAAGAGCAGCATCGATGTTGCATGTTTTGTACCTGTTAAGTGGTTTCTGCCACATACCCTATAAGAGGAAACAATCCGTCGAATGCTAACAGGACATTGAGTTGAATCCACTGATGAAGAAAAATCGTTCCATAAAAAACAATCTGAATTGTTGTTTTACTATACAAATGCCAACATTATTATAAAATTGTTTTATTACTAGTCCAAACCTCAATTAAATTGTTTATTAACCTAATTTTTTTTTTTAAATTTTAAAAACATATTTTCTAATTCATTTCACTAATAAAACTATTAAATACCACTACAAAAAATAACAAAATAGCGACAACAATTAGTGACCATAAAAATATGGTCACTAAATAGAGACCAATTTACGACCACATTGTGACAAAAAAGACTAATATTAATTCATTAAAATAAAGACCACACAGTGACTACTTTAGTACCATATTGCGACCACATACAGTACCACGAATTTTAGTAACTAATCACCAAATTTTACAATAGATAATTCAACGACCACATATAATGTGGTCTCTATTTACTGACTACAATTATTTATGGTCTCTATTTAGTGACCACATTTATTTGTGGTCGCTAAAATTGCAACCACGTAGTTCGTGATCACTATTTTTTAATTGTCGTTCAGTGACCACATATTATGTGGTAACTATTTAGTGACCACATCTTTGAGTGATCTGTATTTAGTGACCATATTTTTGTATGGTCACAATTTAGGAACCAAATTTATTTGTGATCTCTAAATTAAAACTTCTTTTACCATTGTAGTAATAAAATAATTAATGTATCAAATTTAATATATTAAAATTCAATTGAAGTTTTAAATTAATACTGAATTATTAAAATTATAAATATTTTGATTAGAACATATTCTTATATCATAAATGTGTTATATATGAGAAAAATGTATGAAATTTTAGTTGTAAGTTAGTATAATAGCGGTGTCTCAATCACTTGGCAGATGAATCATTCTATTATTTTGGTCAAGTGTGGTAGCTAAAAGTACTCAATTATGATGATTGCTTAATTTGGATTTTTTTTTAAAATTTATTGTGTATTTTATTAATTAGACTTATTTGTTATAATTAATTATTAATCTCACATAATATTCACTGGTCATTTTTATTCTTAATGTTTTTATGCAAATCATGTATATATTACATATTAAATTATAGGTTATGTTAATTAGCAATTTTAATCATCTTTTTAATTGTAGTCAATAACCAAACTCTTTTTTCTTGTGTTGAAATTTAAAAAAAAAATAATTTCTTAATGAAAAACAATCACATAAAAGGGATTAGGAGTTAGCAAAATTAGATTTAATCGATTGAATTGATAAAAAGTTAATAAATCAATTTATATATAGTTAATTTGATTTGATTATTAGTTTAAAGCGATTCAATTAATTTAGCAAAAAAAATTGAAAAAATTAAATTGATTTAATTTTCATCATTTAAATTCATTTTATATTTTTAATTTTCATCTCTAATTTTTTTCATTTAAATTATTTTGTTTTTGTTTTTCAACTTCCTTCTTTAAATTTTTTCCACTGGACTCATTTTTCTTTATTTCTTTTTCAGTTTATTCTATTAATTTTTTTTTCAGCTACCTTCTTTAATTAATTTTATTAAGTAAAATTTATTTCTTTTTTTAATTTATTCTTTAATATATTTTTAATTAACTCTCTTTCTTTTCTTTTAAACTTCAATATTTAATCCTTTCTTTTTTCAATTTAATATTTAAAATTAAATTCCTTTTCAATTTTTAATTTTCCTCTTTAATTTATCTTCAGTTAAATTGCTTTATTTTTTTTTCAATTTTTTGAATTAAATATCTTTCCTTTATTTTTCAATTAGTCTTCTCCTTTAATTAAAAATTAAACCACTTAAATTAAACCAATTTTTTCAATTTAATTAGTTTGATTGACATATAAGATCAATTACAGTGTAAGTATTTTTTTTTTACTAATTTTATTTTTCAATTTTGGTGTGAGTTTTTTTTAAGCTAAAAAGACTAATTAAAAATTTAGTGATATCAATTTATAAGTATATTTACAAATTATTATAATTTAAAATTATAAATTTCAGATATTTTGCCACACAGTCCATTGCTCATATAATATTAAAACAAAAAAGGTTGTAGTGCTGCACAGTATCCATTTCACAAAAAATTTGTTCCTTGGCTTAGTGTCCCTCCTTTCCAGTGTCGATGCCCAGATCTAGCCATTCGCCGGTCGGCTCCACTGCTCCTCCGGTCTGTCCCGTCCTCCGGCTGGTCGTCTGCTCTTTGCCTTCGTTGTTCGTGTCTTCGTTCCTCCACTGTTCGGGTCTCCTGCTTCTCTGCTGCATCTTACTCTACTGCTCTGGTCGTCCGCTGTTTTTTCTCTCCTTCCTGTCAGCCATCCCTTCTTCTCCTCCATGCCGGTCGTCTCTGTTCTTCCGCACCATTGTTGGTACTCCGGTGAAGGTGAACTTTTTTTTTAATTGTTTGCAGTTTTTTTTTGCTATGAATTTTATATTTTTTAATTGTTCACTGTTTTTTTTTTTGCTATGTATATATTAAAAACTTGAACAGACTTTTTCATAACAAATTTATTATTTTGGCATGCTAATTTCTAAAGTAATTATATATTATGATGAAAGACGAAAACATAAATTTTTTAAAAAAAAATTAAGGTTACTATTAGAAAAACATTAATGAGATATTTAAACATTAATTTGCATTTAAAAAATATTATAAAAAAATTGAAAAGAAATTGGCTCGAACCCTTAGATTATAATATTAATTAGTAATAGGGCTCTGTATCTCTTATTATTATTATTATTATTATTATTATTATTATTATTATTATTATTTCTTTAGTTAAATGGGGACAATTGAATTGATTTTGATTCAATGAGAAAACCGAAAAAAGGGAAAAATATATAAGATGATTTTATAAAATAAATTAATAATCAAAAATAGTTTTGTTATCTAAATAAAGCAATAAGATTGATAAATGGTTTTTATCTAATAAATTGAATTTATAAATTTATCGACATATTAATATAATAAACCCATTTTACTTAATGTATAAAATGTAAAATATTATTTTTTATATAATAATTTATTGATGTAGTTTATTAATTTTAAATATTTCTTTGATTCATAAATACACAGTTTTAATTTGTTTATTCAAATCTGATCTTTCAAGATCCTATCTAGATACTTATTGTTGTGTTGATACATGATTGAATTCATCTAAATATTTTTCTGGATTTTTTTTGGGTGTAATCCTAGTTTTTATAAATAGAAATAACTATATATAATTTGTGGTATATGCAAATTAACTGCACTGCAATGTCCATTTTCTGAAAATTGACCTGCCATAAAATTAAGAAGTGGAACGAATAGAAAGAAGAGACAAAGGAGGAAAATGGAGGAAAAGGAAAATATGAAATTCACGTGACCCACTTTGTAGTACTATCTCCCCTGAGAAATAATAATATAAATAATTAAAAAAAATTCTATTTTTTTCTTTATTTTTCCGGGTTCCTCCTAATTTTTATCCTAATGCCTTACTTGGCCTATGGGCAGAAACTTCCTGCTCCAAATATTCATTCTTGATTGATCTGCACTTCACTATTAATTTTCCAGCAATTCAACTTCTATCCATAATTATGCCTCCAAAAATGTTAATGTTAGAGCAATTCTTATCTAAATTATGATTCTTATTTTATTTATATAGACCAAATTGTTCATAGAAAATTAAATTAAAAAATAATTGATATCACTTATTTATCTGATATTTTTAATTTTAGTTGATATATAAAAAATACAAATCAAATTAATAATGTAATTAGTAATAAAATGCATTATTAATATGTGAAGCAAAATAAGTCTTCTCAATATGTGGACACATAGCATATATGAATAGCATATGAAATTTTAAAATTAAGATAACAGAAAATTTCAAAATTAAAATTTGTTTGTGCTCTAATTTTGAAGTTTTAACTTTTTAACTATAAGACGTTAACTCCACAGTTAAATTTGATGAAAAATATCATGTATGAGTATGAATTTAGTACTTATTATGTCGAAATACAAAAAATTAACAATTAATAAGCCTTTCAACTTTCATAACTTTGGAAAACTATTTTGTCATTGTAATATTGAGCCATACAAAAAGCGGAAAAAATTTAAGTTTGTGGTATTGATATTGATACCATGACTATAAGGTTTAAGTTTGAATTTACAACTCTATCTCAATATGCTTACTTTTATTTTCATACATATTAAAATTATAATTTAGTTGAATATAGCTAGAATCATTATCGGTATAAAATTATATTTGCTAACTATTATCTTTCAAGCACAATTCATTGAATAGCATATATTATAAGTATGCAATGATTGTCTCTCAGTTCAACATTTAAAAGATGATCGTCTCTCAGTTTATACATTATGAGTTTGTTGAGAAGAGAAGTCACATATTAAAGAAGTAAAAAAGCATAAGTATCAGAATTAATGAGGCTATTTGCAAATTTTCACTTGAAAATATAAGTGTATATTATAAACATGCATTTGTATTATATCCCTAATGTTATGAGTCATTATTGCAGTTGTCAATAATGACTGAGGATAGAAAATGGATGTACCAAAGATTGATAAATGGTCTTCTTAATTCGGAGTTTATTTCTGGAGTTGATAAGTTCATAGAATTTGCAAAAAATTATCCACAATGGCTGGACAGATAAAAAATAAAGTGTCCTTGCCCTAGAAACAAGTGTCAGAATCGTCAGTTCCTTGATGTAGAGACAATAAAATACCATCTGCTAAGATATGGTTTCAAACCAGGATATTTTGTGTGGAATAGGCATGGGGAAATAGATCAAGTAATACATGAGCACCATGGTATGAATTCAGTGGGTCCTTCCAATGCAGTGAACGATTACCATACAATGGTTATGGATGCCTCTCGTCCTTACTTCGATCAAAATTTTGAGTATGAGGAGAATCCTAATCCAATGGTCAAACAATTTTATAATATGTTAGATGCTGCTAATAATTCGTTGTGGCTTGGATGTGAAAATCATTCATAGTTATCGTTGGTTACTAGAATGTTGAATATTAAGGCCAAGCACCATCTATCTGAGCGTGCATTCAATGCAATTGCTTAACTGATCAAAGAGGTTATGCCGAAAAAAATCTTATGACTGAAAGCTTTTATGAAATAAAATGTCTGGTCTGAAATTTGGGTTTACCTATGGATAAAATACATTGTTGTCTTAAAGGATGCATGATTTTTTGGAGAGAAGATATGAACATAACTTTGTGTAAGTTTTGTAACCATCCACGTTACAAGGGAAGTTGCAATACTGATGGAAGAGGGAGAAGGAAAATCAATGTTCCTTTTAAAAAAATGTATTACTTCCTGTTGACGCTGCGTCTCCTTCGATTATATGCTTCTAAAGCCACTGCTAATGATATAAAGTGGCATGCAGAACATGAGGCTGACGATGATGTAATGTAGCATCCTTCCAATTCAATAGTTTGGAAGCATTTCAATGATGTTCACCCTGATTTTGCAATGGAAATTAGAAATGTTCGTTTCAGCCTATGCACGGATGGTTTTCAACCTTTCGGTCACTTTGGGCGACAATACTCTTGTTGGCTGGTTATTGTGACTGTGTATAATCTACCCCCTGGATTTATATAAAAGAGACATCCATGTTCTTAACTGTCATTGTTCCAGGGCCTCGAAATCCTAAAAACAAGCTAGATGTGTACTTACAGCCGTTGATACATGAGTTGAAGCTATTGTGGGATTATGGAGTTGAAGCATATGACATATCTCTCAATCAAAATTTTCAGCTACGAGCAGCATTAATGTGGACTATCAATGACTTCCCTACTTATGCAATGTTGTTTAGATGGTCAACAGCAGAATAGTTGACTTGCTCTTATTGCATGGATGACTCTGATGCCTTCAGGCTAAGTAGAAGCGGTAAACAGTCCTAGTTTGACAATCATAGAAAGTTCTTGGAGCCTGATCATCCATTTAGATGTAACAATAATGCATTTTTGAAAAACAAAATTGTAACAGATGGCGCACCTCCAAGTAGATCAGGTTCAGAGATATTAAACATAGTTAAACATTTGGGTTTGAAGAAAGTAACAGAAGTAAATGTTGCTGAGATTAACGGAATGGCTAGTCAATCAAGTGGGTGGAGAAAACGTAGCATATTCTGGGATTTTCCTTATTGGAGCTCTAATCTGATTCGACACAAACTTGATGTCATGCACATTGAGAAAAATGTATTCGATAATTTATTCAATATGGTGTTGAATATCCCTGGCAAAACAAAAGACACTCTTAAGTCAAGGCAAGAGCTTAATGCGTATTGTCGGAGGCTAGAACTTGATAAGTTGGATTCAACTGATAAATACCCAAAGACTTGTTACACCCTAGACAGTCAGGCTAAGAAAGTGTTATTTGAATGGGTATAAAATCTGAAATTTCCTGATGGGTACGTGTTAAATATGGGCAGATGTGTGGATAAGCAGAGATTGAGGCTATTTGGCATGAAAAGTCACAACTGTCATTTCTTCATACAGAGATTGATGCCTATTGCATTTCGGAAACTACTACCTGCTAATGTGTGGAAGGCTATGACCGAGCTTAGCTTATTTTTTAAAAGTCTAACTGCAATAGTAATTACAAATGAAGACATGGCCAGACTTGAATCAAACATCCCAATTATTTTATGTAAGTTAGAGAGAATATTCCCTCCAAGTTTTTTGATTTTATGGAACATCTTCCAGTCCACTTGCCTCATGAGGCACACATTGTTGAGCTGGTATAGTTCCAATGGATGTATCCATTTGAAAGGTTAGTAAAATCTACCTTTTAAGTCATCATTTGAAGTCATAACATTTCATTAGTGCATATATCTTATTCAGCCTATCACTGTAAAGGTATCTTCGAAAATTGAAGCTCAATGTCAAGAATAAGGCACATGCAGAAAGCTCAATATGCAATGCATTTCTAGTTGAGGAAGCATCAACATTTTGTTCATACTATTTTGAGGATCACGTGCAAACAAAAATAAGGATTGTGCTTCAAAATTATGAAAGTGGTGGGGATTATATTCCCTCGAAAAATCCTTTAAACCTATCAATTTTCAAATACAGTGGTAGGCCACTTGGTCATTCCAAAAATAGACATATGACTTCTCAAGAATACAAGGCTGCTCATTCCTATGTTTTGCTTAACTGTCAAGAAGTTGAACCATATGTAAGGTTAGTATTCTCTATATGATACTATTAACAACTCAATATATTATATATTAATTACTTTATTCACAACTCGATGAAATGGTAGGATTTACATTGATATGTTGCAACACCTCAATCTGAATATCACTAACGCAAAAGTCGATGCTAAACTTGAGGTGAACTTTGCTATATGGTTCAAAGCCTATGTGAGTCTTTCTTTCTCATACATGTCATTTAATATTCATATTTTTAAAATGGGTAAACACAATATGATATTGTTTCAGGCACATGATCCAAATTCTGGTATTCACAATGACTTCCTCAAAGATCTCGCAAAAGGTCCATTATGAATTGTTACAATATACAATGGCTATTTTGTCAATGGATATAAGTTTCACACAGTCAAGCGTGGTACAGGTACAATGTCAATGAACAGTGGGGTTTGCATAAAGGGTTAGAACTATAGCCATAATGCGAATGATTGGTACAGTCAGTTAAAGGAAGTAGTGCAGCTAGAATATCCTAACTGGCCAATTAAGCTAACAGTTTTATTCATATGTGATTGGTTTGATCCAACTCCTAATGTGGGTACCAAGGTTCACGAGCATTACAACATTATTGAGGTCAACCATAGAAGACGATACGATAAGTATGAACCCTTTGTCTTAGCAATGCAAACAGCTCAAGTATATTATTGTTTGTATCCAAGCTTATGAAGGGACAAAAGTGACTGGTGAGTCATTTCAAAGATCAAACTAAGAGAAGTTGTTGAGATGACAAAAAGCTATTCCCAAAGAACACAAATCCAATAACCTCCTCCATTTCAAGAGGAGACAATTGGCATCCATAATATTGAAATTATTGAAGAGGATCAACACAGGACATTGAATGATCCAATAGGTGACCCAGAATATATTATCGATGATGATGATGATGAAGAAAAAGATGAATATGAAGAACCACACTTATTAATAGAAAATTCATATGATTCAGATGATGATGACATAAATGATATGATAAAAAATGATAGTGAATAGAGGTTGTTCTAGTGAGTCCCATGAGTAAATTGTGGTATATCTGTTAACTGTTATTAACATGATTCAAATTTTTGATTTTATTTAGTATATGAGGGTCGAGGTCGTGCTGGACATGGCCCTACAAGGGGGGGCCAAGGATGAGCCATTATTAGGGGTCATATTTCATCCACATTTGTTGCTTCTACATCATCACCATTCGGAGCCACCTCTGCAGTAGCTAGCATAAAGACATTTGGCACCTCCACATTAGTTGGCACCGACCCATTCATATCAGCTGCACAAACCCATCCACATCAGCTGACCCACATTCATCAGGTCCATCCAGCTCTCGGGTACCATCCACAGGGGTACCTCATACATCTTCGTGAGCAGGGATTGACTCGCAGCCATATACCCCTAACACACCCAGGTTAGACACCATTGCAGGGAGCAGTTACCTGGGCATTCGTAAGAAACTACGATTACATGATGAGAGCTGCGACATTTCATACTTGTTTGTTTTATATATTAATTGCGCTTTGTGGTGGTCTTTAATTCTTATGCGTTTATATAACTGCAGGTTTGTTGAGTCCCATGATATGTCTACTTGAATCTCTCGCATCTTTCAGGAGATACTAGATCCATAGGGATACAGGTGGAAAACGGTGCCACGAGATGTGTAAGATCTGTATTGGGGTGAATTTTAAGTAAATAAATCTAAAGGTTGATGAAATTTTTATGTTTAAATTGTTGTAAAAGTTCAACTAAAAGTGAAATTGTATCATAATTGTATTTAAAACTGCTTGAATGTTGATATGATTGAGAATGAGAGACAACTTCAAATTAATGTTTGGAAAATATTTTGTAAGTTGTACAAATTGAGAATTTTCAAATAATGTGACTGTGAGTTGATGAAAATTAGTATAATTAATTGAGAATTGTGAATGCATATTGAAATGTCTTGCAAAAATTTTTTGGATTATCCACTTTTTAGGGGGACTTCGTCGAATTTTTTAAAATTTTTTTATATATTTTCACTCACTTTTATTGTTTACATATTTTTTTTTGTAGAAATACTATGAATGAGATGATGGTTGGAATGAAGTGGTTAAGGCGTTATGGGAGCAACTCGCAGGTAAGAGATACTCAGATATGCTATATCGCTGGAGAGTTAAAGGAAAGCCACCATTTGTGTCAGATGAAATGTGGCATAGTTAGCAACATAAGTGGACTGATACCTCATTCCAATCGATGAGAGAGCGTCAGTCAAGAAATCGTCAGAGTGAGACTGGCGGTATCGGATTGGGGCCATCACGACACACATGTGGGTCTATATCAATAGCTGAGTACACTAAAAGGATTGTAAGGATATTTACTTTTTTTATGTTTAATAAATTATCACAATTTCTACATATCTATCTAATTTGTTAATTTCAGGAGATGAATGAGGGTGCCCCACCTAGTAAGGTTCGACTTTTCAATGAAATCCATATGAGGAGAACTCTAGACGGGTTGAAGGAGTACGTTGATCAGTGTGCAAGACAAGTTGAGGTAAGTTATCGAAAAACCTAACTTATGTTTTTAATTAAGATAACTGCTTATTTGATGTGACTTTTGTTTTAGGAGTGAATTCAGGAGCTCATTTCTACAGCATCCTAAGATAAATCTGGAAATCAAATTGATCTGACATAGGACAATGAGGATCGAATATTCTTAGAAGTGATTGAGGCTTCATCGCAGAGTAGATACATGTATGGAACATGCCGAAATAAATCATTCAGCTCTACATCTGAAGCCTCTACATCCTCTGCACCCCTCCTTGAGGCAACTCATCAACGTATTAGGAAGCTTGAGGAATCACACTCTCAATTACAAGATGAGGTACATGATCTACGTAGTACTATTCATAGCTCTAATGAAATGATGCGTCGCATGACATTGCAGATGCAGATGTTAGAGGAAAGAGAGGATTCACGACAATCAGCCGCTACCAGATAGTCTAAGCAGGGATTGCACTCAACCGCCACCAAATCCTCATCCTTGAGATTCTATTTTATGTTTATTATTTTTATGACAGACATATATATAATATATTTTAAATATTTTATTGTATTTGCACTTTTAATATTTTAATGGATTGTAGATTTTACATTTAAATAATAATTACTTAATTATTTATTAATAATTATAAATTTGTTGATTACTAATTTAAATTAATAATAATAATTATTATTATTTAATAATTATTATCACATCATTAATAATAATAATAATAATAATAATTAAATAGTGACCATTTTGTGACCACATATAATAATTGGTAATTATTCAGAGGCCACATAAGTGGTCGCTAAATTATGACCATAATAGTGGTCGCTATCTTGTGAGCGCAAATAGTGGTCTCTATTATGAGAGTTCCTAAACTGTGACCACAAGAAACGGTCTCTAAACTGAGATCACAGAAGTGATCATTAAACTATAATTACAATTTAAATTGTGACTACATTAGTGACCACTTTTTAGAAGCCAGATTAAGTGGTCACTATTTGATCCATTGTGGTCTTTCTTCTTACTATTACCGACCACAATAAGATAATTTTATGACCAATAATGTGGTCATAAAATAGATACCAAAATTGTGGTAGCTAATTTTAGCGACCACGATATATTGTGGTCGCAAGTTGTGACCACACTTTTAATGTGATCGCTAAAATAGGTTAGTAACGAGATTTTTTGAGACCATATTTTGTGGTTGCTAAGTGGTCACTAAATTGTTTTAGTGACCACCTAGTGACCACATTTGATGGTCGCTATTTTCGTATTTTTTTGTAGTGTACGGATATACTACTAAATTTAGGCTATGAAAAGTAAAATTTTATTAGCATATTTGTATTATTATGTTGAAAACTGGATTTTATGTAAATATGTTAAATAAATATAGTTTGAAATTATTATTCGTTAATTTTTCTTTAATTAGATTATAAGTATGAAATGAATTTTGATTTAATGATATATGAATCAGTTTCAAGACTCTATCAAAAATTGAACCAATAGAAAATTATGGAAAAAAATTTGATGTTTTCCATTGAAATAATTAATATTATTTGCATATTAAATATTAGATTTTTTTATTAAAGAAAATAATTAAGGGAGCATGACAGAATAAATTAAATCGATTTAAGGGCTACATGAGGATTTTTTTTAAAAGCAACTTTTTTAGAGCCTTTCTAATTGGAATATTTTTTTAATAATTTAAAATTTTATTTTAATAATTTGTTTTAATTTAACTAGTCTATTAACTTTTTCAATCATTTTAAATGAATATTTAACTTGAACATATTATTAATCGGTTGAGACATATATTTCAAATACTCTCTTTTTCCTTCTTATTTACTTCCTCATCTCTCTTCCGTTTTCTCACTTCTCATTTTCACATATAATAAATCATGAAAGTGTAAGTTTCAAAAAATAAATCATGAAAATGTAAATTTCAATAGGAAGTTTATGTAAAAAGATGAAAATCGAAAACATAAGCTAGAGTGAGAATATTTTCAACGGATAGTGTTTGTAACTACTATTGGAAATTAAAAAAAATTTGTTTAAATTTTTTTATTTAATTGAATGATTTTTTTTAAATTTTTTATAAACTGTTTTTCTCAAATTTACTTTTGAAAAAAATATTTATTTACTTACTTATCTCCAAAAACAGTTTTTCAAAATTCTAAAAAATAAAAAATAATTTTTTTTTTTCAAAAAATATTTTTTCTAAATACAATGCCAAAAAAAACCAACTTATAGATTCCAAGATTATATTTATGTCAAATTTTCATCAAAAAATAAATAAAAAGCTACGAAATTTTATAGATAGACTAATATAGGTAGCTGATTTCATGGTTAATATTCTTTTTGAGTAAGACGAGAGATTTTATTGGCATGCAACTCCTCCAACAGAAGCCCATTTACTTCCTCCTTGAGATACTAGTAATGTTGCATACCACGTAAGTTTGTGATTTGAGAATAATAAATTTTAGTTTAATAATATTAGTCTGATTATTAAAATGGTGAGATTTAGAGTTTGAATTTTCAGTTGCATCTTTTCTAAAAAAAATTGTGATTTAAGCTTTTTGTTGGTTTTTTTTTTATAACTACTAAATGGAATGGAAAGAAATTCTAAAAATTTTGTAGGAATTGCAAGGAAAAATTAGTAAAATTATAATTGAAAGAAGATCCAAACGTTATGGTTTTTTAATAATATTATCCAAAATATAATAAAAATAGGAAAAGACAGAGAGCGGCTGACGAATATAAGCAAATATTTTCAAATTCAAACAAATATAACCATAACAGGAATTGGAATTCCTAACTATACAGTGAGTGGGATCCGTTAGCAAAGAAAGAGACAGCATGAATATAAAATCCGCGTAACACTCCAATAAGCCGACAAGACCACGCGGACGATCGGCTAAAGCTACGCTGTTTCCGTGTTCTTCGACCTTTTGGTGTCGTCAACCCTTCAAATTCTTCTCTTCCTTCTCATAGCACCATCTCTCTCTTTGGATTCGCCCGTTGGATCTTTTCAAACCTGAAAGATTTTTTTTTCCTCAATTTCTTGATTCCAAAATTCTAAATCCAGGTGATCCCTTGATTCCTATTTAATCAGTTTTCTTTCTAATTGAATCTTTGTGTAATTTATGGTATCCGTTTAATATGATCTTATCTGCATTTGTATGTGGTTTTTGTATTGTTTTCTTTTGAAATTTATTTCTTCTGATCAGTGTCATATTATTTTGATGAGCACTTTAGATGATGTCAAATAAGGCTATGCAGTAGGATTGTTTGATTTTAATCTAGGTTTTCTTTCTGTGTTTGATTGGGTTATTTCGCAATCCAATTTGGTGAAGCTGTGTTTTCTTATGATTTAAAGGGTGATTTTGCTTTGTTGTTAAGGTGGTTTTTTGAAATATCTAAAGTCACCCCATTATGGTATATTGAGCTGTATGTAGGTAGATGATTCATGTGCAAGCTAATATCTATTGTAATTTGAAGAGGGGATAGCTTTATATTAGATTTTTTTTTTTTTTTTCTAAATGTTGAAGTAATGGTTGTAGCTTTATATTAGATTTATTTATTGGTTGCTTATAGTGTACCTCTTGCTCTGTCTTCATCCATGTAAGTTTTTCTTTCTATTTGTTGTTTAAGAATATCTGCTCACGAGTTTGCTGATTGTCTATAGCTGAATCTTTAAGCTAAATACACTTTTTTTTGAAGGATACACCATTATGATTTATTATTTAGTATTGAACAAAAGCTTTTCAAAATTGAATTTTTTAAAAGAAGGCAAGTTCTTTTGGTATTTGGTGTAGGCGTTTGAATCATTAAGCTGTCAGCACAGAGTTGGATTGATGTGCAATGCAGAGATCACGTAGAGCTCTTCTGGGAAGAAGAGCGTCTGGGACACTTGTTGGGGAAAAGATTTACTTATGCAAGATTTCTCTTTCTGTGTTCATTGTTTTGTGGGGGCTTTTTTTCCTTTTCAGCTCATGGATCAGCCAGAGTGATGGTTTTAGAGGTAAAATTTTAAAGAAATGGTTTTTGTTTATTACAGTGTGTCTTAATATTCATGTTAAATGACACAGCAGTCTACAGTAAGGGAGGCTTTTAGTTTATTAACAATGACTCAGAAGAATGTATCAGTGCAAATCACTGCTCCCACCTCCTCCTTTACATACAGCAAGCAAGTGTCATTGACATATACAAGTTTTTTTCCCCTTAGCATGTGTTAGTAGGGATGTTGTCTTACAAAGACTTTATATGATAGTTTTTTCTATTGAGAATTAATAAAGGACACATTCATGTCAAATATTATTATAATATGCTAAGGCACAGGAGGACTTTGAAACATAATGTGCCTAGCTTGGTGTCTGTCAGGGTAACATTGGTACTATTTCTTGACATTTTTGCTGGCCTATCCTATTTTCGGACTGTATCATTTTGAATCTAAGTGTCCATAGTTTCTTATCACACTTTCTTTTTCTTTGGTTTAGATGAATCTGCTGTGCTTGGAGCTGACATATCAACTTCAAATGAAGAAAATTTTGGAAGCGGTGAACTTTTTGGTTCTTTAGAGAAAAATCCATTAGAAGAGATTGCTTCTGCCTATCCAGATGAAGCTTTTTGTACAATTAGTGCTGAAACTGGGAGTCCCCATGATGAGTTACTTGGGAGTGAAGGAAATGCAAATTCTTCCTTTGTTCCTGAGCAACCTGAGTTAAACTCTGCTTCAGATGTGAAACTAGAAAACAACAGTCCAAAGACAGACAGACTGTCTCATTCTGTGCCCATTGGTCTTGACGAATTTAAAAGCAGAGCATTCAACTCAAAAGGCAAATCTGGAACTGATCAAGCTGGAGGTGTATTTCATAGATTAGAGCCAGGGGATAAAGAGTATAATTATGCATCTGCATCAAAAGGAGCAAAGGTATTGGATTGTAACAAGGAATCAAAGGGAGCATCCAATATCTTAGGCAAAGACAAGGACAAGTACCTTCGAAATCCTTGCTCTGCTGAAGAGAAATTTGTTGTAATAGAACTCTCAGAAGAAACCTTAGTAGATACAATTGCAATCGCAAATTTTGAACACTACTCCTCTAATTTAAAAGAATTTGAGCTGCTGGGAAGCTTGTCTTATCCAACAGAAACATGGATTAGGCTTGGGAATTTTACAGCTGGCAATGTTAAGCATGCTCAAAGGTTCACTCTTCAGGAGCCTTACTGGGTGAGGTATCTAAAACTGAATCTTCTGAGCCATTATGGCACTGAGTTTTATTGTACTCTAAGTGTGGTTGAAGTTTTTGGAGTCGATGCTGTTGAAAAGATGGTGGAAGATTTGATCTCTGTTCCAAATAATTTATTTTTGCCTGGAGAGGAAACTGGTGAGCAGAAACAGTTGCCTTCCCAATCAGAGTCCACCCGGCAGGTTAACGAATGTGATCAAGAATTGTGCATGGAAATGGGATCTGGCACTTCTGTGGAAAATTCTAACGGGAAACATGAAATTTTGAAAAATAAAGTGCCAGATCCGGTTCAAGAAATTCGTCAACAACCAGGAGGAAGAATGCCTGGGGACTCTGTTCTTAAAATATTGATGCAAAAAGTTCGTTCTCTAGACTTAAGTTTATCTGTTCTGGAACGATATTTAGAGGAGTTGAATCACAGATATGGCAATATTTTTAAAGGATTTGACAGTGATTTAGGATACAAAGATATGCTATTAGAGAAAATCAGATCTGACATAAAAAATCTCCTTAACAGCCAAGAAGTTATTGTATGTAAAATTCTCACCCTGTTTGTTTTTATTCTATGTTTGATTGTAGTAGGCATATCTTATCTCAAAATTTTCATGTCGTGTTTCCTTGTGCAGGCTAAAGATGTTGATGATCTTCTTTCATGGAAATCCATCATCTCTAAACAGTTGGATAATCTCCTCAGAGATAATTTTGCTCTCAGGTTATTGCCATTCCTCAACAATAGACTTCTAAAACCAGTGTTGTACAGTAGTAGTTTTGGAATATGTTTACCATTAAGTGATATTTAATTGAAGAAGAGTGTCATTGAGGATATATGCAGTGATAGCTCTTGTTCTGTTTTCAGCTTAATAAAAAGGAAAATGAAAAAGAAAAAAAAAAAAGTAAAATCTTGGGGCAGTTTCAGTGTATTTTTTACACAAGAGGGTTTTCCAGGGGCTTGCTAAATTGAGTTTGGAAATATGATGTTTATATCAGACAGATTGAATTTTGCTTTTGCAAAATGCTTCTTTTAGGGAATTGCACAGTTTAGTGTTCCTTGGTTTCATCTGTGTTTTATTTGCCAATAAGTGCCCGTTATTTGCAGGTCAATGGTTGAAAGGGTTAGAAAGAATCAGACATCTATGGAGAATAAGGGTCTAGCAGTATTTTTCATATGCTTCATTTTTGGGTCTTTAGCCTTTTTGAGACTATTGGTAGATACAGTGCTGAGTGTTTATAAAACATTATGTGTACAAAGAACAGAGAAGCCGGGGAAATTTTGTTGGATGAGCTCATCCTGGCTCTTGTTACTATCCTGCTGTAGCATTATTATGTTAATATTGTCATTATAATTTTGTAACGTCTACTTGCCTAAGCGTATGTGTCTCCATTGGAGGTTGGCCGGAGAGTAAGCTTTATATGGTTGTCGTTGGCGGATTTGTGAATACAAAAAGAGAACATAGGAAAAGAAAGGGATGGGAACCTGTCCAGAACACTGCTATCGTGGATGGATTTAGTTGAATACTACTACTGAACTTTTTTCTCATATAGGAATGAAGTTGCTTTATATTCTGCACTTGGAAACTAGATATTAGTATTATTATTTTTTAGTTATATATTATAGAATTTTAACTATATAAACTATATAATCTATTTATTGATCTATTTAATAAATAATATTAAAACTGACTAGGGACGATGCACACAATATAGTTTCTAGTTTTATTTTATTCTATTTAATAAATAGATTATATTGTATATATAAACTATTATATTTCATTTAACTAAAAAATATTAATAAATTAAAAATATAAAATACATAATATATGTATATATATATACACAGTCACACACATACATCAATAGTAATAAAATAGAAATAATTTAAACAGACGAAAATCGTGAAAATGGAAAGCAGCGATCAAATTATTCTTAATATAAGACATAATTCCACACTTAAGCCTTGTACTTTATTTAACGGTATTATATTTATATAATTAAAAAAAATATGAATTGTAAAGTGGATAATTACTAGTAGTACTGTAAATGAATCAAACTACTCGTAAAATATTTGGGTCTCGATTCAGAAAAAAACTTATTTGAAATCGTTTATTATTATTAATAAGTCGAACTCGAAAATTTTATCGAACTCGAGGTTAATACTGTTTGGTTCGTCAACTCATGAACATATTTGTTTACGAGCTCGCAAACGTATTCGTTTAAAAAGATCGCGAACGTGTTCGTTTAAAAGTTCACGAACGTATTCTTTTAAATCTCACAAACGTTTTCATTTAGAGCTCGTTTATATTATATTTTGTTATCGAACTTGAAATTTTGTTATTATTAGTTAACGAGGCGAACTCGAGATTTTGTTACTATTAGTTAATGAGCCGAACTCGAGCTAAACTTATTAATTATAATAAACAAGTTTTTTACGAATTGAAATCGAGCCGCTCACAAATTTATTAATTTTTAAATGAACCGAACTAGAGCTCAAATATAAAAGCTCGAATCAAGTTGAAGCTTATAATAAACTTAAACGACCTGAGTTTAAACTCATCAATATTCGGTTTTGTTCAGTTTTATTTACAATCCTAATTACTAGGTCATTAAGAAAATATAAGTAAATGTCTACACCATATTAAGTGAAAAAGAGAGAGAAAAATAAATAAAATTATAAAAACATTAATTTTTTTATAAATCTAAGTCAACTATTTGAAGATACATTTCATTATGATTTATGTAATCTCTAGATAATTTGTTGTAGTAGTAAATTTTTATTTCTAAAATTATTAAAAAAAATTCTTAATTTTTATGTTTTTAAACCATTAAATTATTAGTGATAGATTCATAAGAGCATTTTTCGTTACCTATTATTTTTGTTGCTAAAAAGGCCTCAATAAGTAAGAAAATATAAGGGTTTAATGTGTCAAAATAGAACTGCATGGGCTCAATAGAAAAAATAAAAATAAAAAAGAAAAGTATAAGGATTACGTGCACTATTATACCTTAATTTAATGAAAATAAGTACCTTTTTTTTTAATTAGAGGAAAAAAATAGCACAACATTTAAAAAAAAAACTAAATAGTACAGTATTTATTATAATAATTTTTCAATTATATATTTTATGCCAAAGTGGAGTAGAACAGAGAACTGCTAATAGGGCAGCAGATTTTGTTTCTAAAATGACTTTAGGCATATTGCTCTTTTGATGGGGTTGTATACCCTATGGTTCATAAAGACTTTGTTATGGTCTGATTCTAATTAATTTGGACGAACTTATATATTATGATTTTTTTAATGAACCAAACAAAACTGATATTTGAGAAATAAAGTATTAAATATGGAATGAAGAACTTGAATATGGTTTTTATTGCTCTGAAATGAACTTCTACGCAGAAAGCGAATGAAGAGTACCCTTCCAACCAAGAATTAAGCTCTTTCCATTATTATCAAGTGTGGAATAGAACCCACATGGGAATTTCTTATTAGTACTTGAGCAATTATAAATATAACCAGACAAAAAGACATTCTGCTTTACATATACAAATTCCTAAGTAATCAAAGATTTGTTTAAGTTTGTAAAAAAAAAAAAAAGGCTTTGTAAAAGTATTTTGCAGGGACAAAATTCTTACAGCCCAACACCAATAGCACAATAGCAAACGTTCATAGGTAGATATTGTTAAGGAAGCTTACAAAAGCAATGAATTAGTTGACAGTTTACATTAGTCCTTCAGTAATATTTTTTTTGAGCTAACAATTTTAAGCACGATAGTATTGAAGAACACGATATAACATTGATTTAAATATAAATAACACGATATAATATTAGCTTATATATATATATATATATATATATATATATATATATATATCATAAACGTGTTAATTCATTTATGACATGAAAAAATCGTATCATAAACAAATTTTATATGACTAATCTGTTATATATAACACTTATACACATTTTAAAATATATAAAATATTTAATAATTTTAATATTATTTAAAGTATTTAAAGTATTCAAATATATATTATAATATTTTAAATATATATAATATAATTTTATATACGAATAAATTTATAATTCATTATTTTAAAATAAAATTTATTATTTACTTTATATAATTTTTGTATTTTTTTGGCTTATAATTGTATCATATATCATATTTAAATGTATCATTATCGTGTAAATAAATTATATGTGTTATGCCGTATAACTTGTAAATGTATAGTTAATCGTGTCTAGACCTAAAAACGGTTTATGAATCGGCTAACTCTGGTTTAGAACTATCAGTTCACAATTCATGGTTACGTGGAACTGACCCTAAATCGTCCATTGGACAACTCTATACCTGTTCAGATCCAACTTGGTTTAGTTCATAAATTGTTGGTTCAATCGGTTCAAATATTAAAAAAAATTAACTTAAAGAATACAACTCAAAAACTATGGGTTTTGAGTGTGTGTATGTATATATATAAGACAAGTCAATTAATAAATACAAGCCCAAAAAAAGAGTTCATATTGATTGACCTTTACCACTTGAATGACATTAAAGTAGGAGTGTTCTCTCAATTTTTAAGGAAAAAATACAAATATTTTTATGTTTAAATAATGTGGAATAAATGCATAATTTGTGGATAAATGTAATGTGTATAAATGCATTTATCCTATATTGTTCAAACTAAAAAAAAAAATTGTGTTCTCTTTTCTTGTAAAAAGAGAGAACACTATTATTTTAATGTCTCATTCCAAATGGGCTTGACAGGCTTTTTTGGACTTGTATTTATTAGTTGAGTTTTGTTTATATATATATATATAATATTATAAATATATATTTATAATTTTTTTTTTAAATTTGAGTTGGAACTTTGAACTAGTGGTTCCAACCTTGAATTGCTAGTTCATGGTCCCATGGGGAGAATGATGGGTCCTTACTCTTTTCTCCTTTGAGCTTGGTCTGGCTTGGATCCAGAATTGGTATTGATTAAGCCTGATTCGGTCCAATTCAATGGGCCAATTCGATCTGTGACCACCCGTGATTGTATCTAATCATATCATATTATGTTAATATAGATTATAATAATGTCGTATACGTATTTTAAATTTTGATACAATTAGTTAATTGTATCATATTCGTTTTAAGTATAATAATGTCATATACATTTAGTGACATGCTATGTTTAGATACAAACGAATTAAACCTTCCATATTTTTTCATAAACGGCAGAAAAGAAAAAAAGAAATTTATAAATTCAGCCATTAATAGATAGAAGGACAAACTTGAACATAGAATGAAAACAAATCAAACATATTATTATAAAATAGCTACTAATTGAATACTATGTCGGAAATTATCAATTGCTTTGCTGAATAAAGCATTCAACTAAGCTGTGTAGCCTAAAATTCTTTCTGATTTAAAATATTTTACCAAAACAATAATGTGTACTAAGGATGATTCAAACAACACATAAAATGACGTTTTCGATGACTTAAGATTCATCAATTAATTAACAGGGAAACTGTGAGCGAGGCTGACAGTATTTCAGTTTAAAATGTAAAGAAACACATGTAGAGTTGCATGGATTTCTGTCAACGTGGATACATTGATAGAGGACATAGGTCCACGTACGGATTTCCCCAAATTTAGATTAACTGCTTACAAGAATTTATTAATATTTTATTTTAATATCCTAATAAAATAATTTGCTAATTGATTCAATCATAATTAGGTTTAGACCCAAAAAAAAAAAAAAAAAAAGAAGAAGATTTGCATGGATAGTCAACTGATAAATTGACACGAGGACAGAGGTGTTCGTCGGGATTTCTCCACATTTAGATTAACCACTTATAATAATTAATTAAAATTTTATTTTAATTTTTTCTAAAAAAAAAAGAATAGTTCATATTTTTGCATTAAACTTATGGCAATTTCATCTTTAAAAACATAAGTATAAGAACTTTACCTAGTTTGATTAATTTCTTCATTCAATTACAGAATTTGTGTTATATGCCTAAGCTTGAGAAGGATGGGAAGTTCATATTTTTGCATTAAACTTGTTAATTTGATTGCATTTTGCAATAAGTGCATAAAATTTAACTGTGGAGAAAAAAAAAAACAGTGGCCTGATTAGCATAGTTTCTATTTTCATTTTAATTTCTGTTTTTTTAATTAAAAAAATAAGAGTTTAAACACCTTACTGACTTGAAACAGTAACATGATGTAAAAATAAGAAAATAATAACAAAGTGATTTTCCTTTATTTCATCAACTCGTTTCTCACATATCCGCTTTTTTACACAAGGTATATATATAACACCTTATACTCAAATGCGCAAAAACCTTAACTTGTTAAAATTTTTTTAGATAGATTCAGTTTAGCATATCATGCATAAACTAATCTTATTATATAATAACATGTATGTAGATTCATTAATTATCGACTAATGTGAATAAAATAATTAAATTTATGTAACTATATGATTGGATTAGTTTAAGAATAACGTAGTTAACTGAATCTACCTCATTGACAATGATCCTTTTACCAAAGCTTGGATACATATACATTAAATGATTACTATATCAAAAAAAATGTAAAAGTCTTCCTACAACCACATCAAATTTTAAATTATTTCAAATATTAATGTCTATTCAGGTGTGTACACACCATAATCATTGTGTCCACGAGGAAACAAAATCATGTGACGAAGTCTTGAAAAGAATGGCGACCTATCATTCTTTTCCCTGATGTAAATCAAAAAGGCAAGGGTTCCAAACTCTACGTGGTAAATGTAGATATGGAAGGAATATATAATTGAGGGAAGCAGCCCCAGAAAAACCTTCACTTTTTGCTGTGAACAGCATGGGAACCACCTTACTTTTTTTAAAAAAAAAAAAGAATAAAAAAAGCCTGGGAACCTGTTTGAAGGCTTGTAGAGCATACAAAATTTAATGAAAAAAATTTAGTAGTTGCATATAAAGAGAAGGAAAAAGAAGGAGATATTTAAAGAATTATTTACAAAGGAAAAGATTGATAAACAATTTTTATGCATGCACCTATGCAGTAGCACAACTGCTAGATACGAAGATCTAGTTGAAAATATTACCTGCACCAGAGCTTTCTTGAATATTTCATGAATCATGAGAGGCAAAATTCAAATTTTCATTGTGAATTTGATATTGTTTCCAAGTTTAAAGTAGATGATGATGGTAAAAATTAAGTTAATGAGGAGAATAATAAAGTTCATGCATAATAGTGAGGTTGAAATTGAATGAGAGAATGGAGATTTTATATCACCATTGGAGGAAGCTAATAATGCAGCTGAAGTTGAAAGTACAACAGAAAAAGAGAGTTCAAGAAAACAAAAGCAAGAAGAAAGTGAAATTGATATAAAAGGAGGGGTTGTGTTGTGATAAACATAAAGAAATAAGTGAAAAAAAAATTGAGCAAGAAAAAAGTGAGTAAAATGCAAATACATAAAATAGTTAAAGGATGATGTTTATAAAGACATTCTTGAATTTTCTTTTCCTAGTTATATTCGTTTTTTTAATGTAGGCAAAGATTTGAGAATGAATCTTTTTGAGGAAAAAAGAGAATGATGTGAGCACATATACTAAACATGAAAAAAAATCTTATATCATTGAAATGCACCTTAAAAAGAAATCAAAAGCCCATTTTTATGATCTAAATACTTTTGGGGTGGTGCTTTGGAAGTTACAATAAGTATATGTATAATTCAAAATTAAGCTTATGGGTCAACGTTAGATATAAGGAAGCCTAAAGTGAAGAAATTTATCCAAATCGATTTAAGTCGATTGAGTCTAATTCCAAGTGCTCTAAATCTTTAAATCAAGTGGACAAATTTTCAGAACATGTACAACTCAAGTGATAATGTGCAAGTCATGTGCAAAACATATAAGGCAACCATGGTGGTATATAGGGATTGTTGTTGGGCCTTTAATATGTCTTTTATATGACCTATGTGTCAATATAGATACCAAATTTTTGCATAAGAAAATGAGTTCGATGATGATTATCTGTTCAAGGAGAAAATAATGAAAAATGATTGAATAACCAATTGGACTGGCCCAAAAATCCAAAAAATTTATATGGATTAAAAAATCCAAAATGACAAAAAGTTGACTAGAATTAATCAAAATTTTACCCTAGTTGACCAAATTTGACTAAAGCTAACCACAAGTTGAGAAGAGTTGACTGTTATTCATACGGATATCTTCTGAAACCCTAAATTCTCATTTTTGGCATCGTTTTCTCCCATTTTTAACTTACATCTATATGGACATTTCTATATCCAAGTGGACATCGCCACCAACCCCAAACAATTGTTTGTCACTTAAACCAATTTGATTCTCTTTTCAAGCTTTAGTTTTAACATGACATTAAAGCTACAATAATTTTTTAGTCAATATGTATATTGAATCATTCTCTTCTACAACCATTATATTGACTCCTTTACCTCTTTCCAATCCAAAAATATCCACAAACCATTCCTTTTCTATTAAACTTACATCTACAATTACTTAGCTTGGACAATCCAATTTATGCCCTTACTAAATTATCAAAATCTCAATAATATAATTGAATGTTGTTCCATATCCATCCAAAACCATTCCTTATCCATCCAAAACCATTCCTTTAGCTACTAATGTAATTAAACACATTTCTAATCTAGAATATGCTACCTAGTTTGAAAAAGAATCAAATGGATTTAGCTTCTCTTCTTTCTCTCACATAAGAAATTTCTTCTTATGTTAATTGACTAACCTTTGCTTATGTAGCTTGAATAGACTTAACTAATGCTTTTGTCTTAGTTTTTCAAAATTTTCGGCTTCAAATTCATATTGAATTTCAAGATATTAAAGAAATATGCATGATCTAACTATTTCACAAATTTCCAGAATTCTAAATTTTAATAGATTAGAGTGTAGCTTGGCAACCTGTTTCTTCTACAAATGCTATAATTTATTGAGACATTATGAGTGAATTTCAAGGCATCATTATTGCATTAAATTTGAGACATAAACCAATTCCTATTCATGAACTATGTGGATAGTTGGTTGCTCATGATATATTGATTAAAAGTTTTATTAATCCATCAATAACTAATTAAATCAATGATGCTTCCTATCAACTACCTCAAATGACACATATCTCTAGTGGGCCTATTCCACACTGCCTTTCTTCTAGATACAATATATTAGGTATTGTTGTCCAAACAATCACCAAGAAGGGGAGCTTAATTGGTGGCTAATTAAAAATTTTGCTAAAGCAATAACAAAGGAATAATTAAGAGAGAAGAGAAGAGAAGAGAAGAGAAGCAAGACACAATTTACAGATGTTCAGGTGTTAATGAACCCTATATCCTCTCTTCAATTGCAATTAGATATTTTACTAACTCAAAGCGTTATAATGGAGTTTTATCTAGCTCACTCCCAACTATGGTGCTTTTTTCACTATTGGTTAACACCTAGCCCAAAATTTTTGTATTTTAACAGCTAACACAACAACCAATTTTTTGTATTTTGATGTTTCACATAAAAATCCATACAAGTGTTTTACTCTTAACCCAACTCATTCAATCTTATTAATGAGTAATTGATTACAAGAATGAACATACTCAACTACCAAAAAGCTCAACAATACTGAGCAATAATGGTTTTTAACAGAAAATAGATGAAGATAGTTGGAGATGTTGAATGCACAAGGCTTTACAAAGATTTGATGCTTGATAATCAATTTTCTAACCTTTGAAGTCATAAATGTGTAGCATTTATACTTCCTTTGAGAAATAAAATCGTTTGGGGTGCATTTAATGAGAAAATAGTCATTCAATCACTTTTCCATTCGTGTCTGAAACTTTAATTCTCTAGATTCACAGATGTGAATGCTCTTGGTAAGCTGTGACTTAAGTGATGAAGCTGGTTGTGAATGATTCTGGAAGTTGTTTGAATTTTGGCAATTAAATCTTTATGGGCGTGAAATTGTGAAGTCACGGGCATGAAATTTTATGCTGACCATGAACCAAGTTGTGAAGCATGCCTTGGCATTCTTGGGGCTCTACTTTCACGAGCATGACTGAAACAGCATGGGTGTGATTGATAAGCTTCATGGTTGTGATAATCATTTCAAGCCATGAAATGCTTGAACTTTGAATGTTTTAACACCATAAGGCTTAACGGGCATGACTTTTATCTTCATGGTTATGAACATCTTCTTTCACGAGTGTGACACTTAAGTCACAGGTGTGAAACTTTTCTATTTTTTAAGCTTTGAACTTCAATTGATTTGATTTGATTTTATGGTTCAATTATCATTTAATTTGTTAAATACTTAAAACACAAAGTATAATTAAATTTTCTATTAATTAATTATTTGTTATCATAAAAATGATAGAAATACTCCTCAAGGTTCAACAATCTCTTTTTTTTATGGTAATAAATAATTGTGTAATATATGGCTAAGGAGAAATGATTTTCTCCCCCACAAAAAATGCTTATAAAGGTGTGAATACAAAGAATACAAGCCTGCCATAAACATCAAATCAATTAAGTTCAATTCAAGAAGGTTCAATTAGCCTAATGAAGGTTAAAAATCATACCACAAGCAATTTGTAAGTCAATTAAAAGTCATACCATAAGCAATTTGTAAGTCAATTATGTAATTATATGCCAACATATCGCATGCTTCAATTATATCAAATTATTACAATCACATTTATGCCTCATATAAACCTTTCTCCCCCTTTGTCACTATCAAAAAGCAATTAAGACCAAAGAGGGCTAAAAAAGTAAAAGCAACCACAAATAAAAAGAGATGAATTGCATAACAACTTAAAAAACAAGTTCATTGCATAAAAGAGTAAATCTACAAGATAAAAACTTTTTCAAAAGCTTTAATTACTAAGATCAAAGCATCAAAAGGTTCCTAAAGGTTCTTAAGATCCAACAAAATAAAGAAACATCAATGATAATCTTATGTAAGATGATCACGAAGATAGGTGATCTCAGATGAAAGATGATCAAGACGAGAATCGACATGTTCATTGAGATCTACAATTTGAGCTCTAAGCTACTGCTGTAGAAGATCAAACCATTAACAAAAGAGTGTGAGCAGCTGTTGGGCCAAAATAAGAATGTTGGAGGTCTCGCCACCTGCTGGGGCATCGGAAGACTCAACCTATGGTTGTTTCCACTGTTGCTTCTTATGCAACCTATTCTTGAAAGCATCCAAGTGGTTATGCTTCCAAGCAATCTCATCCTCTGCTGGTGTGAGCTAATTATATATTGAACACTGACTACAACTCCCATTTTGATAAAAGAGTCGACATCTAATTTATTTTTTAACGAGCTAGACACCATATTATAAGAGAAATCATCATGTTAATTCTAAGTGAAATGGCGAGGTATGTGAGATAGCCACCAATACAGATGTCATCATATGGCTTTGTTGCAATGGATAGTAGGTGAGATGCAAACCATCAAGATAAAGCTATCGGTTGATCCTTCAGAGCCCATTCAAAGAAAAGAAATTTAGTTTTCCTCACTTCCTCATTACTATCACAACATGCAAAAGTGTTGTAAGTAAGAAAATGATGAATATACTTGTGAGTAGGTGATATAAGGTAGGTTCTCTTTTTTAGCTTCACATCCCAACTGCAATTACAGCCAAAGTGACCCTAATCATTTGGAGGATTAAAATCCTTAGCATTTGCTTCATTCATTAAGAATTAATGAGGCAATTTAAAGATCGTAGTAGCATAAAAGACCTTTGATTGTTTGCAAAGCTGAAATGAGATAGTGTCAGAAGAAAGCACATTCAAAGAACTTAAAAAACTCCAATGTGAGCTCTCTAAAGGTAGGTATATAAATATCAACAAACTGTAGCATGCCCAATTTCATCAACCAATTCCTTATTTCCTATTCTAGGCTTAAGGTTTTGATGCAATCCCAATTAAAAGGCCTTGAACTGATAATAGAGCAACTTTTTAGAGCAAGGTACCTAGAATGATAATTTCTATGCAAAATGGAAAGCATAAGATTTGTAGGAGTCCTTCCAACTGGAGTTTTGGTACATTTTCCCTTTACTTTGGGTGAACCAACATTTGTAGCTATAGAGAATGTCAAAGAACTTGAAAAAAGGAGTAGAAACAAGGAGGATTACCATTATCGTCGAGAATGGTAGTCGTGAATTGTGGTTTTAAGATTTTCCTAAAAAATCTTGATGTTGATCGAAGGAAACATATGAAAACTTATATAAAAAATGTTTAAAGATGAAGGAAGAAATTTGAGGTAAAAAGATCAAAAAATGATCGCAGATGGCCAAAAAACTAAAGAAAATGAAGTTGCCGGCAAGAAATGAGAGAATGAGAGAAAACAATTAAAATGGGTTTTATATATCCCAATTCACAACTGTTAAGAAATTTTCATGGGCTTGAAGCTAAGTGTTCATGGACAATTAAAGTCGTAACACAAGCCATGATGAAGAGCATGAACGATTCTAATTTCTAGGGTACATATGTTAACAATCGTGACAATATATTAATGGACGTGAACACCTATTGTCACAAACACCAAACTGTGACGCAAGTTGTGAGTCAAAACGGGAATGAATTTGCAATTTTGGGCAAAAACCTTCATGTCCAAGACTCCAAAGTCATGGGTATGAAGCCTTAAAACACAACAATATAAAACAAAGTTCAAAACTAATTTTTATATTGCAAAACCTTTGTTAAGAAAATTAAACATACTTTCTCATGGCATACAAGCATGTATCACATCATCATGACAAATATATCATAAAAATATTGTGTAACACCCACGGTTCACAATGAATAACAAATATGATACATGTGAAGCATATAAGCATTCGATGACATTCAATTCTCAACCAAAACATTTAAATAAGCCAAGTGTTAGTATCAAACCCTTACCACTAGGACAAAACATTAAATATTCATGATGAATGCAATGCATGCTTTAAAATCACTTTTCAAGCAAAATATGCTCTAATCAAACATATCAATCTCCCTTTTTATAAAATAATATATTTTTTCATTGAGAAACTTGGTGAAAATATCAGTCAATTGGTTGTTTGTATCAATGAATTCAAATACAACCTCATCATTTTGAAAATGATCTATAAGAAAATAATGTCCAATGTCTACGTGTTTGCTCTTAAAATGTTGAATGAGATTTTTAAAAAGATTTATTGCACTTGTATTATCACATTTGATTGGAATGTGATCAATTACATGAACATAGTCCTTGAGTTGTTGTTTCATCCAAAAAACTTGAGTGCAAAAATAATTCATCGTCACATATTCTACTTCAGCAATGGACAAAACAACCAAAACTTGTTTCCTGCTAAACCAAAAAACTAAGCACTCACCAATGAAGTGACATGTTCCAAAAGTGATATCACAAAGATATTTTAAAATCCTTTTTACAACATTTAAATGAGATTCGTTAGGATATAATTGAAACCTAACACACAAGCATATACTAAACATGATATTGGGTCTAGAAGCGGTAATATATTAAAGTCGTATGATCATACATTTATAGAGCTTTTCATCTATAACTTTACTCTTCTCATCTTTGTCTAATTTTTTTATGTGCTTATCGGAGTCTTGGTACTGTTTCATCCTTCCATTCCAAACTTTTTCAATAATTCTTTGGTGTACTTGGATTAGTTGATGAAGATGTCCTCTTTGCTTTACTTGATTTGAAGACCAAGGAAGAATTTGAACTCTCTCATCATGCTCTTTTCAAACCCCTTAGTCATACACTTATCAAACTCTTGGAAAAGAGATTTATTACTAGACCCAAATATAATATCATCAACATAAATTTGAATAAATAAGATGTCATGCTTATGCTTTTTTATAAAAGGTAAGTATAGACATCATGGTTTTAAATAACAATCATTAAGTTATTTAAAGAAAAATAAATCTTTCATTACCGTTGCACCCATTATATCAAGACCTTTTTTTTGCAATGAAAATGGTTGTTATAACATTGCGTAGCGGGTAACTCCATTACATAACCACGAACAGCTGTTACATAATCAATTATTATACTGATTTTCATGATAGCTTATATTTTAAAATTCACCATTTCATTGGCTATCTAAACCAAAATCTAACCCTAAGTAATACTCTAAATTTTCTAAACCCAATTAACAATTCTCATCAATAATACCAAAGTCAGATTCGTTAAGAAAATTGAAAATCTATGTTTATTCTATATAGTTGTATTTTATTTTATTTTTAGTGGAATTTACTTGCGTCAATGGTTCTTAATTCTTATACACAATGACTTGTTTTAATTGGTTACCACTCATTTTGGTGGTAGTAATATGTTAGATGATGTAACATTGCAAATGGTATTTTGTACCAGATATAATACTTAATGTAATAATGACTTAAATATATGAATTAAATGTGTTTTCCTTTTGAATTTTTATTAATTAGATAGTTATATTTCTTAATTTTAGCTAATTCCTTCAAAATATATTAATTTAATGAGTTTTACAATTTTTATAAAAAAATTTGCACCGAATCAGTTCATTACCTTTATGTAACATCATTACAGACCTGTTTTCATTACACACGACTGCGTATGCAATCATGACAATTATCGCAATTTAAATATATGATCTACATGTCCCTTTGAAAATCTATTTTCTAAAAAAAATGTACTAAGTCTTTTATACCAAGCTCTTGGAACTTGTTTTAATACAAAACTTTATTAAGTCTAAAAACGTGATTTGAAAATGTATGCCTTTCAAAATCGGGAGGTTGTTCAACATATACTTCATTCCCTATAAAACTATTTAAAAATGCACTTTTAACATCCATTTGGAAAAACTTAAAATTCATGTGACATGCATATGCTAAAAAAATCCTAATTGCTTCTAATTTTGCAATCGGAGCATAGGTCTCATCATAATTTATGCATTCATCTTGGTTATACCCTTTGGTAACCAATCTAACTTTGTTTCTAGTTATATTGCCTTGCTCATCTAACTTGTTTCTAAAAATCCATTTACTACCAATGATTGGATAGTCCTTAGGTCTTGGAACTAAGGTCCAAACCTTATTTCTCTCAAATTGGTTGAGTTCTTATTGCATAGCAATCACTCAACTCTCATCACTAAGAGCTTCCTTAATGGTCATTGGTTCAATTTGAGAGATAAAAGCAAGATTAGAATCTAAAAGCTTAAGACAACATCGAGTACTTACACCCTTAGTGGGATCACCAATAATTTTCTCCATGGGATGGTTTCTTACAAACTTCCACTCATTTCGTAGCTCTTGGGTGTGTTGCTCTTAAGTTTGAGGTAGTTGTTCCTCTTGTTGTTGCTTCTCTTGATCATCATCATCATTTTTCTTTGAAGTCTCCCCATCCTTTTTATGATCAAGATCGAACTTCTGCATTGAACCTATAACATCATCAAAACACTACTTTTTCCAAGATCAAGTCTACTAGATTCATAAAAAAATAACATGCATAAACTCTTTTACATCTAATAATCTATTATTGAAAACTCTATAAGCTTTTGTTAGTTATGGAGTAACTTAAGAAGATGCATTCATCAGATTTTGAGAAAAAATTTCTAAGGTTGTCCTTAGTGTTTAAAATAAAACATTTGCATCAAAATACTCTAAGGTATGAGATCTAGGGTATTCTTCCATTCCATAGCTTATAAGAGGTTTTATTCAAAATAGACCTTTTGAAAACATGATTTGAAATATAGCACGCGGTATTGATGACTTTAGCCCAAAAGTAGGTTAGTAAATCATACTCATTGAGTATTATTCTAGCCATCTCTACTAAGATTCTATTTTGTTCAACAACCTCATATTGTTGAAGTATTCTAGGAGTAGAAAAATCATGTGAAATACCATTTTCTAAACAAAAGTATTCAAAATTCTCATTTTTAAATTCTTTGTCATAATCAATTCTTATCTTTGAAATAAAATAGTTTTTTCATTTTGAATTATTTCAAAAAATTCAAAAATATTACTTTTATGAGCTAAGAAAATTATCCAAGTAAAGCTAGAGTAATTATTAATAATTACAAATGCATGGTATTTACCTCTTAAACTAGTAACTCTAGTAGGTCCAAAAAAGATGTAGATGCATGAGTTGTAGAGGTCTAGAAGTACTTGCAATATTCTTAAACTTAAAAGATGCTTTGTATTGATTTCCTCTTTGACATGACTCATATATCTTATCTTTGATAAATTTGTCTTTAGGTAACTCATCTACTAGCTCTTCCATGCTAAGGCTTTGAATTAAATCCTTGCTTGCATACCTAAGTCTTTTATGTCATAGTCAAGACTCATCATTAATAGACATAAGAGACTTAGAGAAAAGGTTATTTAAGTTGTGTAAGTCAATTATGTAAGTATTGTCATCTCTATCTCCTTTGAATATCTTTTGTCCATTTATGGTGGTCACAAAACATCCATTAGAGCTTATGGTAACTTGGTTTTCCTTATCACATAATTGACTCACTTTTAAAAAGTTGTGCTTCAAACCATTAAGAAACAAAATATTTTCAATCAAAGAAACATCATTTAAACCAATAGAACCAATGTCAATTACCTTACCCTTGGAATTGTTTCCAAATGTGATCTTTCCACCATCAATCTTTTTGATTTGTGCGTATAAGTTTCTATTTCTGATCATGCGCCTTGAGCATCCACTATCTACTAGCCAAATATTTTCTTTTGATGTGAACTTGAGGAACAACTACAAAACAATAATTTTAGTTTGGTTCTTAGGTACCCAAATGAACTTTTAGAAGGTTTTCAATAAGTCTTCCGTAAAAAACAATGAATGTTTATATGCCCAAACTTCATGCAATAGCGGTATTATTTGGTCTTAATGAAAGCAATCACGTGTATTAGGTACCTTTCTAGAAGCATGCCTCTTCTATAAGAAGGCATGGTTAGCGTTTTGAGGTTTCTCTCTTAAGTCGTGTGACTCTTCACTACTTTTCTTTTAAGTAGAGGATTTTGTGTGTGCTTTTCCTTTAGCCTTTAAGGCTACTACCTAAATAGAAAAAGTTTATGGTGTGCTAAACTTAACAAATATAGTCCTAGGTGGGAAAGATGATGATGCTCTATTACAGTTTAAGCCATATCTCACCAATAGAGGTGTTTGAGTTACAATTAAAGTATCCAAACTCTCATTCTCTTTGCAAAATTTAGAGATAGAGCTCCTAAGCTCCTCAACCTCATTCTTTAAAGCATTATTTTCTTTTAATAAATAATTGGTTGAGGGTTTTGATGAAATTTCATCTAATGAGTTCTTTAAAGAATCATTAGAGGTTTTTAGCTCTAAAACTTTTAAATGTCATTAAAATCATGTTTGAGCTTAGAGTTATTCTTTTTGTAAATTTCAATTTTCTTTTTATAACTTTCTATCTTTGGGTTCATGACTTCAATGATATCATCATCATCATCATCAATAACAATTAAATCACATACATCATCACAAGTTTGAAATGTAGAGCATACCTCATGAATGGAGATGTTCTCAATAGCCATGAAACACAAGTTAGCAACATTTTCTTCTTCATTTTTAAGGTATGTTGAAGAGTCATATCCCATGTGGCTTTGTGACCCTTATCTCTATCTTTCTTATTAGGTATTTTCTTAAACTTCTTGAGTTTGGGCACTCCAATTTGATATGTCCCCTCTTTCCACACTCATAATACTTGACTTTCTCTTTTCTTTTATTGAATTAGGAGTTCTTTGGAGTGAATATTGAGACTATTTGTTTATAGTACTTAATTGAGTCATACTTATTGGTGATCATCCTCTTGATCTTCTTTGAGAATATGGGTATCTCCTTATCTTCCTCTTCACTCTTCTTCTCATCACTAAGAAGGTCTTCATCTTGAGGCTTAGAAGTTGAAGCTTTGAGTGCTAAGGGCTTTCTCCTATCCTTTTTTGCTTTAAGCTCATTGTCCCTTGCTAGAACCATCTAATGAGTAAGAAGTTTGCTAATGAGAACATCAGTAGGGATGATGCTCATAATTGACTTCTTCAATACCCGCAACCCTTGAACCATAATCTTTCATTGGAAAATTTTTTAGAATCTTGTTATATACATTTTCCAAATTATTCTACCTCTCAAGCTTTCTCATGCCATTGATGACAGTAAAAAGACAGTTGATCATGTCTGTTATGGTTTCATTTGGCTTCATTTTGAAGAGCTAATATTCAGTGATAAGAAATGGAATTTTCTTGGACTTTACTTGCCTTGTGCTCTCATGGTAGTTATGTAATGTCTTTTAAATAGAATATGAGATTAGACAATGTTGAATTCTACAACACTTTTTAAGGGATGAAAAGCTTATTAGAATTGTCATAGCTTTCTTGTTTTTGCCATTAACTCTCTTTTGAGGCTCCATCCAATCATCTCTTAGAATGATTTCATTTTCACCTTTAGTGTTTCTTCTTGTTGGAGGTGTCCACTCCTTCCGGACACTATCCTAAACATCGATTTCTTCATTATCGAGATATACCTCCATTCTAAACTTTCAATTTGCATAGTCTGACCCATCAAAATAAGGTTTAAGGATTTGAATCCCTTCATTGGCTATGATTTGATCTTTACTAGTGCTTATTAGGCTTTGTTGTTAGATTTAGCTTTGATACCAATTTTTAATCATTAAGAAGGAAGGGATGAATTGGTGCCTAATTAAAAATTTTGCTAAACCAATAACATTGGAATAATTAAGAGATAATAGAAGAGAAGAGAAGAGATGTAAGACACACAATTTATAGAGGTTCAGATGTTAATGAACCTTACATCATCTCTCCAATTGCAATGGGGTATTTCACTAACTCAAAGAGTTACAATTGAGTTTTATTTAGCTCACTCCCCCTTATGGTGTTTTTTACTCTTAGTTGATACCTAACCCAAAACCCTTGTATTTTAATGACTAACACAATAACCAAATTCTTATATTTTGAAAGCTCACACAAAAACTCTTATAAGTGTTTCACTCCTAACCCAACCCACTCAATCTCACTATTGAGTAATTAATTACAAGAATGAACACACTCAACTACTAAAAAGCTCAATAATACTGAGCAATAATGGTTTACAACATAAAATAGATGAAGATAGTTGGAGATGTTGAATGCGTAAGGCTTTACAAAGATTTGATGTTTGATAATTAGTTTTTTAACCTTTAGAAGTCATAAATGTATAGCTTCCTTTAAGAAATAAAGTCATTGAGGTACATTTAATGTAAAAATAACAGTTTAACCACTTTTTTGTTTTGTTTGCACCTAACAACTTTAATTCTCCAAATTCACAGACATGAATGTTCTTAGCAAGTCGTGACATATGTGGTAAAGCTAGTCATCAATGATTCTAGAGGTTATTTGAATTTTGGTGATTGAGTATTCACGGGCGTAAAATTGTGGAGTCACAGACATGAAACTTGATGTTGGCTGTGAACAAGTCGTGAATGGATTTGAAACTTTTGGCATTCTTGGGACTCGACTTTCATGGGCGTGACTGAAACTTCACATACATGACTGGCAAGCTTCATGGTTGTGACAAACCTTTCAAGTCATGAAATGGTTGAACTTTGAATGTTTTGACACCATAATGCTTTATGGATGTGATTTTTTTCTTCATAGCCATGAATATCTTCTTTAACAGGTGTGACACTTAAGTCACGTGCGTGAACCTCCTCTGTTTTTCAAGCTTTGAACTTCAATTGAGTTGATTTTGTTTGCTTTAATGGTTCAATTATCATTTAACCTGATTAAATACTTAAAACATAAATTATGATTAAATTTTTTATCGCTTAATTGTTTATTATCATCAAAATGATGTAAATACCCCTTAAGGTTCAGTAGGTACTTCTTGAAATTCAAGGCCAAAGGGTCCATGTCAAATATCTGGGTGGAAAAATCATTCAGTGTTTACTTTTGGACATCAGTATCAACTGCATCCTAATTACCCTCCACAAGCCAATTACAAGGATTCTCTTCCTTTTGGACCTTATGGCTTATCGCTAGCTATGTTGGTTCAAATGCTACAATCTATGTATCCCAAAATTTGATGATAATAAAGTCATAATTTACATATTAGAATTTTTCATGTTTACACAACTAATTGGAGGCAAAAAATAATTACTCAAGAAATAGTGACATATGAAAAAAAAGGCAGAGTAGGACATTCACGTAAAGTAAAATTTGATTTATGTCTAAAAGTGAAGCTCAGATTACAAAAATTCTTAAGGCAAAAAGGTATCTACACCAATTGGAAAAGTAGTTTTCTAAAAGTTTTCTAACCTGGTATTATAACTTTTCAATTGACAGGTGTTCACTAAAAGATAAAAATAACAACTATTTTTTAAAATTGAAGATTTGTCTCTACTAGATAGTTTCTAACTCCAAAATTATAAATACATGTTAAAAAAATGTTTCAAATGTTGAAAAACATATAATCTATTGGATAAAAAATTTCCTTTCACTTGAGCTTCTTTCTTATACATTCTTCATTTTGGCTCTAGATTTTCATTGTGTCTCTACAAAAGCTTTCAAGTTTAGCTTTAAAAATTGGTTGTGGATTTGTTCAGCACCTTTGGTATTAAAGCCATTTAATTATTTTCAAGTTTTACTTTGTAAAAACTTGGGTTGAGTGAATAAGTTTATTAATCAAACTAAAAGTTAAATAGACGAGTGGTTATATTAGTATAGGATTATTATAAAGTTTAGTTCCAATGGTAGTGCCATATCCTTCAATCTTAATCAAATTAGTAATCCATTGATTAAGACTTTACATGTTAAAATTAATTTTATATGTTTTGCATTATAGTTGTTCTTTCCAATTAAAAATCAGTTCTAGAAAGTTATTATCCATCTAAAGTCAGATTTTAAAAAAAAATGTCTAATCGTTATTAATTGGATATATAACAATGAACACAATTATATAAACTATATAAAGTTTAGTTCATTGTTATATATCCAATTATATAAAATATATTAAACTTGATATGAAAATGAAACATTATTATAAATATAAAATTAAATTGTTAGGTCAATATAATACACTACTGAAACTAACTAATTATATGTCAAGTGAAAACTAACTAATTATATAAGAAGGTTTAATAGATAAATATACTCTTAAATTTATTTTAAACAGTCATATGATATTTTATATTTCTAGGTAATCATTATTAGAGAGAATCTAATGGAAAAGCTAGAGACGCTGCTATTGTTCTTATTTGTTACTATTTCTTAAACCATCGTTATTTTATTTTTGTTTCCTATGGATATTTGATAAGCCATTTTGCTTTTTGCTTTTTTTGGGGATTCCAGATTCATAGGGAACGTGAGTGAGGGCAGATTGATAGGGCATTATTGAAGAATGTTTTAGATATATTTGTTGAGATTGGAATGGGAACAATGGAAAGATATGTTGAAGAGAAGTACATAATGTAACAGTGTGCACTGCTGCTTTGTATTTTAACCTTTTTTTATCCTGACACTCTCATATAATTACAGTCTGAGGAATATTTGAAGAAGGAAAGAGAGAGAGTTTATCTTTACTTGCACTCAAGCAGTGAAGGGAGTTGAATATTTTTTTTAAGTTCATCTGGAAAGGATCATTCAGCATTGCGTTGAGATCTGATTAGAAACTTTTACTTATAGATTCTATGACTTCTAAGTATACGAGTTTTTGAAATGATCATTTACAGCTTTATCTTCTGTTTATAGAAAGTGCTACACGAATTGTTGGTAGTCTATGCAAACCTACTGCTTGAAAAGGGGCATTCTGGTTGCCATGCATTGCGATGATGAGGTAAATTGTTGTTTGGCAATGCTTAATTTGTCTTTTGAATTTTCTCTGGTTGTTCTTGCAGTATCTAATAAATGATGAATTGTTTTTGTTTATGTTGTGCAGGTAGAGGATCTTTCAAAAATGTATAGGCTCTATCATAAAATACCCAAAGGCATAGAACCTGTTGCTACTATTTTCAAGCAGATTGGTTGGTCTCTATATTTATGCTATTTTGCTGAGAAAATTATCTTTGCATGTTTTTTTCAGTCACCGATTCCTCCTTTGTACAACATATTACTACTGAAGGGACTGTAGCTTAGTCCAGCAAGCTGAAGAAGTGCAAAGTAGCCAGGTTCAGTATTACGCATTGTAAATCAAATTTATTCTATGATTTTGTGCATTGTAAAATGTAATATTTATCATTACATTGAGCTGTAAAATGTCTAACAGACATATGCTCATGTTGAGTCTGTTCTATTCATATTCCATAAAAAAAACTAGAGAGCAAAAGAATTATATATATATATATATATATATATATATATATATATATATATATATATATATTAAAAATAATAATAATTTCAAATAGTGATGGAAAAATCCATCGCTATTTTATTTAAGGATTATGAATATAGCAATGGACAAATCCATTACTAATTTAGCGATAGCAAAATCAATCGCTATATTTGTAAGCCTTGAAGAAAATAGGAATAGAGAAACTTGTCGCTATTTTATAAATGCTAATTTAAATTAGTGATGAATTTGACCATCATTAATTTAACTACTGTTGTAATTCATCTCTAATTAGTCTCTAACTATCAAATCTATCGTCCAAAGGATGACAACTTCTATCTACAGATATAACTAAATTGAAGATGGATTTTCCGTCACAAATGTGGCTTTCTCACTAAAACATTAGCAAGAAATCACGGAAACAATAAGTCACTTCCGACAATCCGTCGATAAATGGCAAATTCTTTTAGTTTTATGACTATTTTGCATTCTTTCTATCTTTGTAATTGTCCTCTTTATTTTAATTCTTCCACTTTACACTACAAGAAAAATTATATTTACCAACGGACAACATCCGTTGGTATTTACTAACAGATTGCCAACGGATTAACAATAAAAAATGTGTGTAGATAATTATAAAATAGTATCAACGGATTACCGATTGATTACCAACGGTGCTTTACCAACGGATTAATTTCCATTAGAATTGAATGTCAAATAATTTTTGAATTGAAATTGATTAATTAAAGTTGAATAAATAAATTTAATATTCAATTATTAATCAATTTAATAAATTGAATCATAATTTTATCAATTAAATCTCAATTTATTCAAATAATTCCTAATTTAATTAATATGAGTACAATTAAAGTTAGTTTATTTAAATTAACTAATTGAATATCAATTGAAGTTAATGTAATTAAATTAATTAATTGAATCCCAATTTATGTCAATTTAATCAAATTATTGAATTTATTCTCAATTTAAGCATTAATTGAGATTCTAATTAAGAATAGTTAATCAATTTAATTAATTGAACTCCAATTGAAAAGAATTAAATTAAATTAAATTAATCAACAAAATTCTTATTTAATCAATTGAAGTTAATTAATCAATTATATCTCAATTTGATCAAATTAATTAATCTCAATTTAAAAATAATTTCATGAATATAAGTTTAATTAATAAATTGAATTTCAATTTAATCAATTGAAGTTTGATTAATCAATTGAATTCCGATTTAATCAGTTAAATATTATTTTAATCAATTAAATCCTAATTTATGTCAATTGATTCAAGTTTAAATTTAATTTATTAAATCAAGCCCAATTTTATCAATTAAACGTTAATTTTATTAGTTGAACTTCAATATATATCAATTGATACAAATTAGTCAATTAAACCCTAATTTTATTATTTAAATTTAATAGAGTCCATTGATTCCTAATTTAATAAATATAAGTATAAATTTAATTGTCGTATTGGAGTACAAACTTGATTCGACACAATTTAGATGTTATGCATATTGAAAAGAATGTATTTGACAATATATTCAACACAGTAATGGAGGTTTAAGGAAAAACAAATGACACTTTCAAATCTAGGAAAGAGTTGAATGAATATTGTCATCGTCCTGAGTTGGCACGAAACGTCACAACAGGAAAATACCCTAAAGCTTGTTACACTTTGGATAAGTGTGGGAAACAAGCCTTGTGTGAGTGGGTCAAAAAACTTCAATTTCCTGATGGATATGCTTCGAATATGGTAAGATGTGTAGACATGAAGAAGCATAAGTTGTATGGGATGAAGAGCCACGATTGTCATGTGTTTATGCAAATGTTAATACCTGTAACATTCAATGAACTACTCCCATACAATGTCTGGAAGGCACTTACAGAGTTGAGCCTTTTCTTCAAGGATTTGACAACTACTGTCATAAGAAATGAAGATATGGTTCGATTGGAAAAAGAAATTCCAGTCATATTATGCAAGCTTGAGCGAATATTCCCTCCGAGTTTCTTTAACTCGATGGAGCATCTTCCTATCCACTTGGCTTATGAAGCAAAAATGACCGGTCATGTACAATACCGATGGATGTATCCATTTGAGAGGTACGTGGCATAACCACTATCTCCTTTTTTTCCATAAAATTTTGAGGACCATGGTCTAAACATTAATTTATAATGTAGGTATCTTCGAAAGCTAAAAAACAATGTGAACAACAAAGTCAAAGTGGAAGGATCGATATGCAATGAATATTTTGTTGAAGAGGCTACATAATTTTGTTCCTACTATTTTGAGGATCATGTGAGCATGAGACATAGACAAATGCCACGTAATGAAGACAATAGTATTCAAAGGGAGGAATGTAATGAACATGAAGGGAACTTATCAATATTCAAATATCCTGGTTGACCATTGGGGAAAGGTAAGTCATGATTTTTGAGCGATGAAGAATATAAAGCAGCTCGTAGCTACATTCTGTTAAATTGCTCAGAAGTGGAACCGTTCACAAGGTTAGTATAAATAGTTGTCTTTACTCATGATAAATATCTTATGATGTTTATAAGCATATCTAATATTCCAATTTGTCATATTCTAATGTATTCAAAGGATATACATCGATGCTTTAAAACATGGTCAACCCAATATCACTGAGATTGAAGTTGACAACAAACTAGAAAATGAATTCCCATACTGGTTTGAAACATATGTGAGTATTATAACAACTAATTCTTTTGTATCAAGATAAATATATTAAGCACCATATATGTCATTTTTTTCTGAAGGTTGTTTCAACTTATTTTATTGGCACATAATCCTTCAAACAATATTTCAAATAAGTTCATGAAAGATCTCACAAAAGGTCCATTACCAACTGTTTTGTCCTATCACGGCTACTTTTTGAATGGTTATATATTTCACACTTTACAACATGGTTCTATGAGAAGAACAATGAATAGTAGTGTGTGCATTAAAGACTCAAATTTATATGTCGATGAAGGTGATTACTATGGTCAATTAGTAGAAGTGATAGAGTTGGAATACCCTGCCTTACCAATTAAGAGAATTGTATTGTTCAAGTGCGATTGGTTTGACCCCACACCAAACTTGGGAACGAAAGTCCATAATGAGTATAAGCTTGTAGAGGTTAACAATAAACGAAGATTTAATAAATATGAACCATTTGTTCTAGCAGTGCAAGCAAACCGAGTGTATTTTTGTAGTTACCATAGTTTAAGGCGTGAAAAATGCGATCGGTGGGCAGTATTCAAAATAAAAGCCCGGGCTATTATGGATGTTGTATTGCCTAGTGAAATAAATGATCAATCACCATTTCAAGAAGATGACATCGAGGTCCATCATCATAGTCAAAGTCAATTGGATGAAGAACCAATTTCCTTAAATGATCCAAATGGCATTTTTATAAACCTTGAGGGTGATACCATTGAACAAGAAGATGAGCCATTAATTGAATCAAATGAAGAAGATTCAGATTCGACTGAAGAAGAAGAAGAGTTATATGATGAATCAACTAATAGCTCGAATAACGACTAAAGCTAATATCAGGTTACATTTTTAATTTATGTTGACTATTTAATCTGGCTCTAAATGTAAGAACAAATGTGATGCTTCTTGACGTTTATGCAATATTAATTTAATTTGTCGTGTGACTATTACTTTGTTGTATCTACCATATAGTTGTTATTAAGATATTAATTATGAAGTAGTTTTCCATCATAGATTGTGTGACTTTTAGTTTCTTGCATACTTTTTATCCATTTGTTAAAATATACTAATTATGAAGTAAAAACCTATTGTGAGTGTTGTTTTTGAATTAATATAATGAATATGTATTTTTTGAACTTTCTTAAATCAATCTTATTCTATTTGTATCATAGTGTTATGGCTAGTGGGTCTTTTGGTAGAGGAGTTGGTTGTGGTAGAGGAAATGGACGTGAAGGGCGTTTAGTTGGAGGTGGTAGAGGGAATGAAAGTGGAAAGCGTACACCAGCTATATCACAACCTATGACACCTTCATATGGAAGTGGTATAGGAGAAGTAAGTGGAGCAAATATATCGGTTGCTGATACATCACCACCTATCACACCTAAAGGTGGAGGACGCACAGGTTCATCATCATCAGCACCACCACTTGCAGATGATTCACCACGATCACTTGCCAATCCAGCTTCTGGATCAAGTCCTACAGATCATATATTGACTTTATCATCAATAAATGATATAACTTCAAGTAGTACTAAGCCACGTCTCGATATACACTTTGGATGGTTATGTTCAATCCTAATTTTTCTTATTTGTCATCCAATTATTACGATACATATTATTTATTACTTATTTGTGAATTACTAATAATGTGCTAAATATATTTATGTTTTTTTTGTGCAATCGGCTTTACTCCATCTCATAAAGCTTCGGCACATATCACAATATGCATCAAACAACGATTTCACAAAGGTGGATATAATTGGTCAGCAGTGCCCCAGGATATAAAGGAGTATTACTGGAATGAATTTCAGGTTTTTTGTATTTTTCTTATTCTTTTTTAAATATAGTGCAAAGTGATAAAAATCAAGTTATTCTTCAATATGATTAACACCAATGAAAATATCTTGTAGAAGCATTTTCATTTGATAGGTCTTTAGAATCTGTGATTCGAACCATTTGGGAGCGGAAGGCCAGTAAGCGTTATTCTAACACACTCTCTAACTGGAGAAAATCAGGAAAGCGGCCCCAATGTGTTTTAGAAGAGATATGGGACAACTGGCAGCATTGTTGGAATTCTCCAGATTTCAAGAACAAGTGCAATATTGCATCCAAAAATAGGTTGACTGAGATTGAAGGACCTGACACTGGATTATCTAGGCACACTGGGGGTTCTAGATCTGCTGTAGATCACAATATTGAGTTGGTATAACAAATTATAAACTTATAGTTCAAATTGAGTTAAAAAAAATTTAAAAAAATTATTCTATTTTAAACAATATAATAATGTGTTATGGTTTTTTTTAGGCTAAAGAGCGTTCTGGACAGCCTGTGACTGATTATGATATCTTTGAAAGGATCCATAAGACTAAGAAAGATGACAGTTTTATTGATCAACGGTCAAAGATTATTGCGGTTAGTTAACTTTACATCATTAACTCAATGTAAATCATTTGATTGTAGTATGTTTTTCTTTTCTGCATATTGATGGCCTAAACTTTATATAACCATAGGTAATAGATTGCTTGAAGGCAATTATTTTGTTTTGAAATATTTGGCATTGTTAATATGACTGTTTGTCTTTATTCCATGAGATTCATTTTTTTTATAGCGTAAAGCAAATTGAAATAGAATTTGTTGGTTTTTTTCTTTAGGTTGTGAGATATTTTGTTATTGGTATAGATTGCAAAATATATTTTTTATGTGAAAAAAGATTACCAAATAGGCTCTAAACAATGTGAAAATGTTGTATGTTTAATGTTGTACAAATTGATATATTTATTTGCTTGTAGGATAAGGTGATGGAACGCTATAATATTGCTAATGAAAATCAGTAACGAAACTTCTTCAGAAAGTGTTGACATGTCTAAGATTTATTATGAAGTTGTTGGACCATCCAAGAAGAAGCGGTGTTATGGGCTTGGAGTTTGCAACTGCTGTTAGTTATTCTTCTACATCTGCAACAGTAGATTCTCATCAATTGCGAATTGAGATTTATGAGGAGGTTTGAGATGCAGTCCGAGATGAGCTTCGAGAGGAGATGAGGCAAAGAGAGGAGGAGATAGAGCGACAGATGAAACAAAGGCAGGAGCTGATGGAGCAAGAGCTAAAAAAGAAGCAGGAGGAAATGTAGGCTATGATCCAAAGGCTTTTGAGTGGTGTTGCAGGCACAATGTTATCTTCTAATCCTCCACCTACTAATTATGATGAAGAAGCTAAGGATTAAGACTAGGACTAGATCAATATGATACTAATAAAGTATTAGTTTTCAATTTTATTAATATACACCATGTTTGTATTAAATTTGATAAATACAACTTAAAATATATTATGTTTAATATTTAATATTTCGCATTTAATAACTTCTACATAATACATGTTATATTTATTTCTTTTATTAACAGGTTAATCAATTCAATTCTTTCTATAATTAAAATTTAAATTTTTAAATAAATCAGTCATTTACCAATGGAATATTTCTGTTGGTAATTTACCAACGGACTGTTTCTGTTGGGAATATGTCAATAATCCGTTGGTAATATACCGACAAAAAATAATCTGTTGGTAATTTATCAACGGATTACCAACGGATATTTACCAAAAAAGTTAGACCATTTTTACCAACGAAATTAAATTAAGAATGGAAATATCCGTTGGTAATTTCTTGGAAAATTTACCAACAGATATATTTTTTTTGTTGGTAATCTGTTGGTAACTTTACCAACAAAATTTTTTTTTCGTTGGAAAATTTAATAACGAGCACTTTACCAACAGAATTTTTTCGTTAACAAATCAATTTACCAACGGATATTTTTATTTACCAACGGAAAAATTCCGTTGATAAATCTTCATTTTTTTTGTAGTGTTAGTTTTTAATTTTTTTTAATAATTCTTCTTCTTGTGTATAAGGTCATCCCTATATATATTCATCATTGTAATTGTATTATTCAAGCAATAGAATTCATTTAATATTTTTTCAATTTTTTCCCAAGCTATATATATATATATATATAGTTCAAATCCCTATCCGAAACAGCCTAAACAAAATTATTATTTAAAAAACCAAAAAATCCTATTTGAAAGTAACCTAACCCTAATACCTCAATTAATTTTTACTCTCTCTTTTTGTTTTCTTCTTCTGCCGTTCTAAAAATTTGGCCCTAGCCACTCAAACATAATACTACAAAATTGGTAATGTTTATATGTTCTCTTCTTTCTATAGTTCTTCCAAATTCGGCCCTAGCCACTCAAACATAATACTACAAAATTGGTAATGTTTATATGTTCTCTTCTTTCTATAGATCTTCCATCATCTTTTTCGATTTTTTTTCTTAATTGATATTATTTTGCCCTCTCTCTATCCTTCAATCAATTTTTTGATTGCTTTCTTGGGCCCCGTTTTAATTATTTTTACTACTACTACTACTAATAACTAGTTTTTTCCTCTTTGGTTGAACAACACTCGTCCTCTGTTGTAATTTTAATTTTCTTTGGTTAATGTTAGGTATTTCTTTTGGTTGAAGAAAACCATTTTTTTATTTAATTAATTATATATATATATATATATATATATATATATATATATATATATATTTAATTAATCTTTTTATTCTCTTTGTCACTATCAATAGTGCACAATAGCTTAAATGTTTGTTCTAGTACCTTGAATTATTTTTGTTTTCTTCTTTCTTCTCTTCTATTTTCCATTTTTTGGTTTTCATACTCCTTCTTCATCATAAATTTAACTCTATTTTCTTTTTATTTCTCTTGTTGACAGAATCCTTGCTCCCTTAAGAAACTATTTTTTTTATATAAATTTCCATTTATAAGTAATATTATATTTCTAAAAAAATAATTATTTATTTAACTTATATATATGCATAATTTATATCTTAATGATTCATAATAGTACATTTGAACAATTTTTCTATTATTAGGAGATCAATATATATTCTTTGAATAATTTTTCCTCCTTTTATAATATCAATTAGGAAATCCAGATGACCCACTAATAGAATAAGTAGCTATAGTATCAATTCTGGACCATATTTGTATTAGATTCCATGTGAGTAGTAATTATGATGCGTAATTCATTTTCTGTAAAATAATTTTCTTGTAATATTTTTTTAGCATGAGAATGAATTTCAATAAAAAAGATTATTAAATTTTTATTTTTACTTTTATTTTAACAATTAGATTTTAGTAAATTATTTTATATAAATAAAATTTCAGTGAAGTGTTTTATTTAATTACATTGATTATTTTACTTCGTTTATTAATTTAATTATTGTTAAAGTTTTCTATAGAGTTTTAAGCATCTAGGAACAGACTTTTTTGATATTTGTTGATTTAAATATCTTTATATTGATATTTTTAGATTATATGAACTGATTTATAATTATTTTTATTCAAAAAGAATATTATTAAAATTGTTACATTTGAAATTGCAACTGATTTTGTTGTTTGAAATGGGATTGATATTATTGACTGAATATTACTTATGAACATTATTTACAAACCAGTACATTATACAATTTATCTATTATTTGGTTCTATTATGAGCAATTTATATATATGTTATTTAAACTACTTATATATACCTCAACATCAGGATTGCACTCATTATCATTATGCATCATATAAAATTTTTCTTGCATTAGAAGTACCTGCATTGCTATATGTGATGGAACATATTTGTTATTTATTACTGATAACACTCTTACCAATTATCTAGCTTTTGATGGTGTGGAGTATCACCACTCTGTAGTATGGTACTGTTGATTTTCTAATTTTCTGATTTATTAATTGATTTGTAGATTTATTGATTGATTTACTTATTTACTTGGATATTTATTTATTTATTTATTTTATTAATCTACTTATTCATTTATTTATTGAATAAATGTTATTCAATTGACCATTGCTTATTTTGGGAATTGGAAGAATTTATAAAACCATCTGAACATTTACGTGTTTTCAATTTATTGTGTCCTATAATTATCACTCATTGATATCATTGTATGCTTATACCACGTCTTATTTTTCTTTTCAAAGTTTTAGTATTTTGTAGTCAATCCAAGTTTTAGTTGTTGGTTGGTTTAAGCTTTCTTCATTTCTTTTAAAGCTACAAACTTTAGTATGGTCCAACTTTATGATCATCTACGGGTACATTTAATAAATTATTTATGGAATTATTTTTATTTTGTAATCTTTAGAGACTCCACAATTTACTTATGGGATAATTGTTTAATTTTTGAGTTTGATTTCAGACTTTAGTTTCATTTCTGCCAAGTATTTTATGTTGGAATTATCAATTTTGGTATTCAGTTTTGAGGCTTGCATAGGTTGAGAATGATCAATCTATATGTTGGCCATGAACAATTTTTAGATCGTCACGAACCCATTAAGGATAGAGAAATTGTTATCCATACTCATACAACCTATTTAAAAACTATCAATATTTGAGTTGAATCAAATTGAATATTTGAAAATACTCGTCTGACTGCTATTCCTACTTGTGTGTGTCTCGATTTGGCAACAAAACAACTTATTCTTTTTCTTACAAGAGTGGCCATGCCCTTGCTAATGAGTTATTTGGAATTCTTTGCCTTATTATCTTAATAATGTTTATATGATGATTATGTTGCTTCTAATAGTGTTGCTTTTGCCAATGGATCTTAGGAGTGGTACATATAGAGTATATATGTAGTTTTGGGTTTAATTTTGCTATTTACATTTAGTTTTCCTGTTTTTGATTTCTAGTTTAATGAAGCTTTTGGTTTTTGAAAAACAATAATGAAATAAAAAAAAATATTATTGGTATCCAAAGAATATAAAACATGATTCATGGAGATCATAAACTCCAAATCCACCGTCTTTCTAGTTTAATTGATATAAGAGACAATGAAGTTGATGTGTGTATTATTAGAAAGATTGGACATCAAACTTATGTCATATTACATTATTCTCATATTTTCAATTTGTTTGCTTAAATTACTTTTGTAACACCCCCTTACCCCACTATAGTTCAGCAAGGTAAGTGAGCATTACCCGTCTTACTGTTTTATAAAATTAATGAAGTGAAATAAATATTTTTTTTTTCCGAAAATATTGCATAAACTAAAAAAAAAATTCATACAAGCCCAAATATTAAAACTTTTATTTATTTATAAAATACATTAATTTACATTCAAATCATGTTCTTTTACATGGTGACTCACATATTTAATACACATGATATGAAATAAAAACGATACTTTAATTTACAAAGTTTTTAACGATATATACCAAAAATTAAACCCAAAGCTTTTTGTTGCTTTCCTCCGGGTACCCTTCTTCTTCTGACAGTCTATTTTCTATGGCTACACTTCTAAACCTGCGCGAGAGGAAATCACCCGCGCTAAGCTACTAGCTTAGTGGTGCTTCAATGATAAAAATTTTACATACATATATATATTTTTTTCACATATTAATTACCCATTTAATAAATAAGACATAAAATAAAGAATTATATAAAATCAATAAATTTCTGCAAACACTCAATATCTAATAACTTTAATTCATATAACATTTATAAAAAAGAAATCACATACTTCGATATTATTATTATTATTTTATTATTATTATTATTATTATTATTATTATTATTATTATTATTATTATTATTATTATTATTATTATTATTATTATTTATTTGTGTCCATAACACCTATAACCGAACTAACTAATAAGAATAACGGGGTTGTCATTCCCGGCTTTCATAATACAGCGTCGAGCGTTTTTATAATAATGTCATTACCGGTTTTTGTTATATTGTCATTACCGGCTTAATAATTTTGCGCCGAACGCATTTATAAATTGTCATTACCGGCCTTCATATTTGGCACCGAGTGCTTTAAATCCCCTGATTGGCATGCCAAACTATTCCCTATTCTAGTTCTAGACTAGGTATTTTTGGGCTTAACTATTTTTATATTAATTCACTATATTTCAAAAATGTCAACATTATTTAACTATCATAATTATGCTTATTTATTTTTTTTCTTTATTTCCATTATTATTGAAACAAAATCTCATACATAAATAATTTTTTAAACATTTATAATTACCATCAAATTAAATATTTGCATGGATTATTACATATAGTTATAACAACACATGCAAAAAGCCCAATATTGTATGTTTTTACCTATGGCAGATTTCGGACTTATTTTTAATTCGAATTTGAAGTTCTAGCCTTCTAACCATTTTTAGCTTATTGTCTTAGCTTTGAGATGCATCAAGAATCACGTAACTCCCAATTTTCTATCAAAAGTTATGATTAATTCACTACTTCATCATCACAGAATTTTCTGCCCAGAATTTTTCTGGACATATTCTAGGTTTAAACTTTGTGCATTTAACTGGGCAAATCTAGACATAATTAGATATTATAGTCTAAATAAATATTAAAGCCCTATGTCTTAGCTTTCATTTCCAACAAAGAACATACAAAACGGAGTTCCATAACTCGTGTTATCATCAAAATAGTCAGAGCTATTCCTGGAATTCTATACTCAAGCCATCAATTGACATCAATCCATATTTCAACCACATTCATCATTTGCATTCATTTTAATAATAAAATTTCCAGAATTACAAATACATTCATATGTCTCAATTATTTCACACCATTTGGTCTCATTAAATATATAAAATAAATATATAAATATATATAAATATAAAATATATAAATATAGAAAATAAATAAATAAATAAATATATATATATATATAAATATAAATTTTATATAAATATAAATTTATATATTATAACGCTTCCGACCTCGCTTGCTTCCTCCTCGCCTTGCTCTCAGACTTCCTGCACTGTCCCGGCTCTGTCAATCCTGCAAGTCACAACAAAACACATAACATCTCAACAACACAAACATAACAAACCTTAACATAAAATTCCATACATATTAACAACATGCAAAATTTTTATCAATGAAGCACATACCTAATCAGCCTTGGTTCTTCTCTTAATCCTTCTTTTTTCTTCTCTTATTAGCTAGCTTTCTCCTTGCCTTTGTCACCCTCTTGAGGGCCTCTCACTTGTTCACTTATTTTTCCTACACAACCATACCATAACTCAATTCCAACATTCAATTTCAATGCTTTTCATGTCTACATAATATTCTAATGCTCCTAATATGTTTTACACCTTAATTGAGCTAAAATGTACTAAGGTTAAACTTTCTTCTTCACATGTCATGTCTGCCCAAAAATCATATCCTAATTCCCAATTTATTTTTTTTTTCAATTCACCCTTAATCTATCACCAATTGTGGTATTTCTATGTTAATTTCAATTTTTTCCAAATTTATTTAACTATGGCAGCCCCTCCTTCATCCTTCAACATTATATTTTCTTCAGTTTTTAAGCCATAAAATAATTACCTAACATCAAATATCATTAATTCAAAGTTTAATTACACTTCCATCAACTAATCACAAACTTAAATTTTCTAAGTTCAATCTTGCAACATAACCTATATCTACCAACCCTAATCACATCTATCATCAATATGGATCCCAAATGGAAGGAAAAATGTTAAATTTAAGAAGAATAAACTCACCTTAATGGAGTTATAGGGCTGGTCGAATCTGCCCCAAATTCTTCTCCCTTCTCTTCTTCTTTCCTCCTTCCTTCTTACTCATTTGGTACTTTTGTAGTAAGAACTCTTAAATTCTGATTTTTCCTCTCTCAAAACTAATTTATTTGTTGACTTTTTCAAGCTTAATTTACAGCAAAATGGTGGCTTTTGGGATGGAGAAGTGGACGACCAAAATGGAAGAAAAGATGAAGAAGAGAAAGTCATGGAAGAATGTGGAATTTGTCTTCCTTTATGACTTTTATACCTAAATTAAGAAGTAGGTCCCACTAATTAAAATTAATCTTAATTCTTATTGGTTCATTATGTTAATTAATCTTAATTAACATTTAAACTTTGAGAAATTCCATATTTGCCACATCTTGCTCCATATTTACAATATTTTCCCAAACAATCTCCATAATACCAATTTTGTCCATAGGAAGTTTTATTTTTTTCTAATTCTACCCCAAATCTTTTTAATTCCAAAATAATAATACCCTTAATTATTTTCTCTTATTATTAGTCATTTTTTTTGGGTTTAAATTTAGACTCCGATTGAACCAGTGGACCTCACTACGGTCACGCGCAATCGGGGCCTAAATCACTGAATGTTACAATTCTCTCCCCCTTAAGAAAATTTCGTCCTTGAAATTTACCTAATTAGGTGGAGCTGAATAACTGAGGATGTTGAGTTCTCATCATTTCTTCACTCTCCCAGGTGGCTTTTTCTACTGCATGATTGCGCCATAGGACCTTTACCAGTGGTACCTTCTTGTTCCGTAGTTCTTTGACTTCTCGAGCTATGATTTTCACTGGCTCTTCACCATATGTCAAGTCTGGTTGTACCTCTATTGATTCCACAGGTATTACATGTGTCGGATCCGATCTATATATTCTTAACATTGAGACATGAAACACACTGTGGATCTTATCCAATTCTGGTGGTAAGGCCAACCTGTAAGCCACTGGACCCACACGTTCAAGTATTTCGTATGGTCCAATAAATCTAGAACTCAGTTTCCCCTTTTTACCAAAACTCAGTACTTTTTTGCAAGGTGAGACTTTCAAAAATACCTTTTCTTCGACAGCATACTCAATGTCCTTCCTCTTCAAATCGGCATAGGATTTTTGTCGATCAGTTGCAGCTTTTAATCGATCTTGGATTAATTTCACCTTCTCCTCTATCTGTTGCACTAATTCTGGCCCCATCAATTTCTTTTCACCAAGTTCTGTCCAGCATAATGGTTTCCTAAATCTCCTTCCATACCAAGCTTCGTATGATGCCATGCGAGACTAGTTTGATAGCCATTGTTGTATGCAAATTCCATCAATGGTAAATGTTTATCCCAACTACCCTCAAAATCAATTACGCAGATTCTCAGCATATCTTCCAATAATTGAATCACTCGTTCAGATTTCCCATCTGTTTGTGGATGAAATGTTGTACTAAAAGTAAGTCGGGTCCCCAATGCTTGCTGTAGACTTTTCCAAAATTTTGATGTGAACTGTGGGTCTCGATCAGAAATAATAGGTACTGGCACTCCATGTAGTCGAATTATCTCATTGACATATAACTCTACTAACCGGCTCAATGAATAATCCATCAGAACGGGCAGAAAGTGAGTCGACTTGGTAAGCCTATCAACAATTACTTATACTGCATCATGCTTCTTTTGTGTCAAAGGCAACCCAGATACAAAATTCATTGTAATTCTTTCCCACTTCCATTCTGGAATTGCAATAGGCTGCAACAATCCAGATGGTACCTGGTGTTCTGCTTTCACTTGTTGGCATGTCAAGCATCTTGTAGTATATTCCACTATATCCTTCTTCATTCCTAGCCACCAATAATGAGTCTTCAGGTTATGATACATTTTATTGCTCCCTGGATGCATGGAATAAGTTGTATTATATGCCTCTTTTAGAATTATTTGCTTTAATCCGCTATCATTTGGCATGCACAATCTTCCTCTATAACTTATGCTTCCATCATCTTCAACCTTAAATTCAGGTCTCTCCCCATTTTTCACTGCCTCAGCCATTATCATCAATTTTTGATCTTGCTTCTGAGCTTTTCTCACTTGTTACCTTAAAGTAGGTTGGACCCGTAACTCTGCCAAAATAAATTGTGAGTCTAATTTTTTTTAATTTTACTATTACTTTCTATATATTATATTATAATTGAGGAAAATTTAAACTATACCTGCCAATGTTTTTCTACTTAAGGCATCCGCTACTACATTGGCTTTGCCTGGCTGATAGTCAATAATACAATTATAATCCTTGATTAACTCCAACCAACGTCTTTGCCTTAAGTTCAATTCCTTTTATGTGGGCAAATATTTGAGGCTCTTATGATCTGTATATATGTAGCACCGCTCGCCATACAAATAATGTCGCCAAATTTTCAAAGCATACACTATTGCTGCCAACTCCAAATCATGAGTAGGGTAATTTAGCTCATAAGGCTTCAATTGCCTAGATGCATAAGCAACTACTTTACCCTTTTGCATTAATACACAACCTAGCCCATTATGAGAGGCATCACTGTATATCACAAAATCTTTCCCTAGCATAGGTTGGGTCAAAACAGGTGCTTCGGTTAACATGGCTTTTAGTTTCTCAAAGCTTGTCTGACATCGATCTGTCCACTCAAACTTAGTTTCTTTTCTGAGCAACTTAGTAATTGGTGCAGCTATGCTTGAAAATCCCTTCACAAACCTTCTATAGTAGCCAGCTAATCCAAGGAAACTTCGGACTTCTGTTACATTATGAGGTGGCTTCCAACTTAGAATGGCTTCTATTTTGTTAGGATCAACCCGGATTCCTTCAATTGAAATAATATGCCCTAAGAATCCCACTTTTTCCAACCAGAACTCACATTTTGACAGTTTTGTATACAATTGATTTTCCCTCAAAGTTTGTAGTACTATTCTGAGATGCCTGTCATGTTCTCCCTTGTCCCTCGAATACACGAAAATATCATCTATAAAAACTACCACAAACTGATCAAGATAAGGCCTAAAAATTCTGTTCATCATATCCATAAAGGCAGCTGGTGCATTCGTTAAGCCAAATGGCATAACTAGAAACTCATAGTGGCCATATCGAGTTCTGAAGGTTGTTTTAGATAAATCTGATTCTTTGATTTTTAGTTGGTGGTACCCGGATCTGAGATCAATCTTAGAGAATACTCCTGCTCCCTTCAATTGATCAAACAAATCATCAATTCTAGGTAGTGGGTATTTATTTTTAATTGTCACCTTGTTCAATTGTCGGTAATCAATACATAACCAAAGGGTGCCATCCTTCTTTTTCACAAACAACACCGGAGCGCCCCATGGTGACACACTGGGCCTTATGAACCCTTTGTCGAGCAATTCCTGCAATTGAACCTTTAACTCTCTCAATTCTGCAGGTGCCATTCTATAAGGAGTAATTGATATTGGGGTTGTACCAGGAATCACATCAATAGCAAATTCTATCTCCTTTCTGGTGGTAACCCCGGCAAATCTTCAGGAAATACATCTGGGAACTCACACACTGTAGGGATGTCCTTGAGTTTCGGGCTCCCATTCCTGGTATTTATCACATGGGCCAAATATGCCTCACATCCCTTCCTAATATATTTTGAGCTTTTAGTGTTGAAATAACACTAGTCAAACATGTTTGGCCTACAGCTTGAATGATGGTGTCATCTTGCCCGGAGATTTTAAGTACAACTTTTCTAGATTGGCAGTCGACTATAGCTCTATGCTTTGTCAACCAATCCATACCCAGAATAGCATCGAATTCATGAAAAGGTAGTTCTATTAAGTCTGCTGGAAATTCTCTACCCCGAATAATTATTGAACTGTTTCTATAAATCTTATTCACTTTCACACTATGACCCAGCGGATTGGTCACAACTATCACATATTCTAAGGTCTCAGGTATCATGTTCCCTTGTCTAAGTGCAACTGTACTTATGTATGAATGCGTGGAACCAGGATCTATCAAAGCATGTAAATCAAAATCAAATAAAGATAATTTACCAACTATGACGTCTGGTGCATCCTGGTCTTCACGAGCTCTCATCACATATGCCCGAGCTGGGGTCCTACTACCTCCGGGTCTGTCAACTGTCTCTGATACCCCCTGACTCTGTCTGGTATGACCACCTTTAAACTGGCTTCGACCTCTACCACGGCTTTGTACCAGTGTCATAGTTTGTGCTGGTGCCATACTACCTGTACCGAGTCTGGAACAATCTTTCTTCATATGGTCAGTAGCTCCACATCTCATACATGCCCCAGTCAACCACCAACACTCTCCTGTATGATCTTTACCACAATGCTGACACAAAGTCGGAGCTGATCTCTTGGGAAATGATGCTAGTGAACTAGTAGATGATGCTGCAGGTCTAAATTGCTGACACCGCCTATCAGAAAATGTCTGTCTAGCCATCCTTGACTGAAATGGGCTGGGTGCTATTCGTTCTTTCCTACCCAATGTCTGGGCCACACTAGCTGTTGACTTCTTATAATGCTCTTCTTTCTTCAGCTTTTTCCTTCTTTCAACACTAATAGCAGAGGACACTAGCGTAGCAAAATCTTTATGCTGGTGGGAAGCCAATAAATACCCAATCTCCTCATTGAGATCGTCTTCAAATCTACAACATTTATCAGCTTCATCTCCAATAATCCCAGTAGCATACTTGCTCAACCTGGTGAACTCCATCTCGTACTCAGCTACTGTCATACCCCTCTGCCTCAAATTCAGGAATTCTCGCTTTTTCTCATCAACATAGATTCTTGGCACATATTTCTTTTTAAACTCTGTCACAAAGAAATCCCATGTCTAAGGGGTCGGAGTTTGGAGTTTTGCTAATAACAATTTCCACCAGTCATAAGCATGCTCCTGAAGGAGAGATACTGCATATTTAACCTTGTACTCCTCCGGATATTGCAGCTCTTCAAAAACCCTTTCTGTCTTTTCTAACCAAAATTCTGCTGCTGCTGGGTCAACCTCTTTCTTACCCATAAAATCCGTAGCCCCGTATTATCTTAATTTATCAATCTGGGGTTTCGGTTGAGGTGGGGGAGCTGGTGGCAGCACAACTTGTGCTATCTGTTGTAACAAAGTAGCCATTTGTTGCATAAGCAGTACCTGACCCGCGTTAACCTATTCTTCAGTATGTTATGGAGCTATAACGCTAGGCTCTGAGGCTCTAATTGATGCTGACTGTCTATGAGCAGCCGAGTCAGCTATACTATCACCCTCCTGTTCTTCACGACTTTGTCTTGATTCTGAATCCATTAAAACCTATATTGTCAGAAGAAGGGTCCCTTATTAGAATATAGCAGCTTAAAAACAATGCAAATGCTAAAAACATGCATTTATATTCTCATACCCACTAAGTAAGAACCATCTAAACCTATGGCTCTGATACCAAAAATTGTAACACCCTCTTACCCCACTATAGTTCAGCAAGGTAAGTGAGCATTACCCGTCTTACTGTTTTATAAAATTAATGAAGTGAAGTAAATATTTTATTTTTCCGAAAATATTGCATAAACTAAAAAAAAATTTCATACAAGCCCAAATATTAAAACTTTTATTTATTTATAAAGTACATTAATTTACATTCAAATCATGTTCTTTTACATGATGACTCACATATTTAATACACATGATATGAAATAAAAACGATACTTTAATTTACAAAGTTTTTAACGACATATACCAAAAATTAAATCCAAAGCTTTTTGCTGCTTTCCTCCGGGTACCCTTCTTCTTCTGACAGTCTATTTTTTATGGCTACACTTCTAAACCTGCACGAGAGGAAATCACCCGCGCTAAGCTACTAGCTTAGTGGTGCTTCAATGATAAAAATTTTACATACATATATATTTTCCCACATATTAATTACTCATTTAATAAATAAGACATAAAATAAAGAATTATATAAAATCAATAAATTTCTTCAAACACTCAATATCTAATAACTTTAATTCATATAACATATATAAAAAAGAAATCACATACTTCGATATTATTATTATTATTATTATTATTATTATTATTATTATTATTATTATTATTATTATTATTATTATTATTATTATTATTATTATTATTATTATTATTATTATTTATTTGTGCCCATAACACTTATAACTGAACTAACTAATAGGAATAACGGGGTTGTCATTCTCGGCTTTCATAATATAGCGTCGAGCGCTTTTATAATAATTTCATTACTGGCTTTTGTTATATTGTCATTACCGGCTTAATAATTTTGCGCCGAACACATTTATAGATTGTCATTACCGGCTTTCATATTTGCCACCGAGTGCCTTAAATCCCCTGATTGGCATGCCAAACTATTCCCTATTCTAGTTCTAGATTAGTTATTTTTGGGCTTAACTATTTTTATATTAATTCACTATATTTCAAAAATGTCAACATTATTTAACTATCATAATTATGCTTATTTATTTTTGTTCTTTATTTCCATTATTATTGAAATAAAATCTCATACATAAATAATTTTTTAAACATTTATAATTACCATCAAAGTAACATTTTCATGGATTATTACATATAGTTATAACAACACATGCAAAAAGCCCAATATTGTATGTTTTTACCTATGGCAGATTTCGGACTTATTTTTGGGCTTCCTTTTTAGCCCATATAATTCGCATTTGAAGTTCTAGCCTTCTCACCATTTTTATCTTATTGTCTTAGCTTTGAGATGCATCAAGAATCAAGTAAATCCCAATTTTCTATCAAAAGTTATGGTTAATTAACTATTGCATCATCACAGAATTTTCTGCCCAGAATTTTTCTGGACAGATTCTAGGTTTAAACTTCGTGCATTTAACTGGGACAATCTAGACATAATTAGATATTATAGTCTGAATAAATATTAACATACAAAACGGAGTTCCATAACTCATGTTATCATCAAAATAGACAGAGCTGTTCCTGGAATTCTGTACCCAAGCCATCAATTAACATCAATCCATATTTCAACCACATTCATCATTTGCATTCATTTTAATAATAAAATTTCCAGAATTACAAACACATTCATATGTCTTAATTATTTCACACCATTTGGTCTCATTTCCATATATAATATCAAAATTCACATCAAAACACATAACATCTCAACAACACAAACATAACAAACCTTAACATATAATTTCATACTTATTAACAACATGCAAAATTTTTATCAATGAAGCACATACCTAATCAGCCTTGGTTCTTCCCTTAATCCTTCTTTTTCTTCTCTTATTAGCTAGCTTTCTCCTTGCCTTTGTCACCCTCTTGAGGGCCTCTCACTTGTTCACTTATTTTTCCTACACAACCATACCATAACTCAATTCCAACATTCAATTTCAATGCTTTTCATGTCTACATAATATTCTAATGCTCCTAATATGTTTTACACTTTAATTGAGCTAAAATGTACTAAGGTTAAACTTCCTTCTTCACATGTAATGGCTGCCCAAAAATCATATCCTAGTTCCCAATTTATTTGTTTTTCAATTCAACACTCAATTCACCCTTAATCTATCACCAATTGTGGTGTTTCTATGTTAATTTTAATTTTTCCCAAATTTATTTTACTATGGAAGCCCCTCCTTCATCCTTCAACATTATATTTTCTTCAGTTTTTAAGCCATAAAATAATTACCTAACATCAAATATCATTAATTCAAAGTTTAATTACACTTCCATCAACTAATCACAAACTTAAATTTTCTAAGTTCAATCTTGCAACATAACCTAAATCTACCAACCCTAATCACATCTATTATAAATATGGATCCCAAATGGAAGGAAAAAGGTTACATTTAAGAAGAATAAACTCACCTTAATGGAGTTATAGGGCTGGTCGAATCTGCCCCAAATTCTTCTCCCTTTCTCTTCTTCTTTCCTCCTTCCTTCTTGCTCCTTTGGTACCTTTGCTGTAAGAACTCTTAAATTCTCATTTTTCCTCTCTCAAAACTAATTTATTTGCTGACTTTTTCAAGCTTAATTTACAGAAAAATGGTGGCTTTTGGGATGGAGAAGTGGACGGCCAAAATGGAAGAAAAGATGAAGAAGAGAAAGTCATGGAAGAATGTGGAATTTGTCTTCCTTTTTGACTTTTATACCTAAATTAAGAAGTGAGTCCCACTAATTAAAATTAATCTTAATTCTTATTGGTTCATTAAGTTAATTAATCTTAATTAACATTTAAACTTTGAGAAATTCCATATTTGCCACATCTTGCTCCATATTTACAATATTTCCCCAAAAATCTCCATAATACCAATTTTGTCCATAGAAAGTTTTATTGTTTTTCTAATTCTACCCCAAATATTTTTAATTCCAAAATAATAATACCCTTAATTATTTTATCTTATTATTAGTCATTTTTTTTGGGTTTAAATTTAGACTCCGATTGAACCAGTGGACCCCAATACGGTCACGCGCAATCGGGGCCTAAATCACTGAATGTTACAACTTTATTCATTTCAAATACATAAAGATGGCACACCAAGAAGGAGGGATGAATTGATGTTTAAGAAAAAAATTTGAGGCTAAGGGAAAATTAAAATCCTAACTTTGCAATTGACAAATAAAGATAAAAGAGATACAAAGTAAGAAGCAAAGATACAAGTAATTTATAAAGGTTCGGGTGTTAATTAAACCTATATCATTTTTCCAATATCAATTGAGATTTCTACTAATCTTCAATTAGATTACAAATGAGGTTTTCCAAACTCACTTCAAACTTATTTGGAGTTTTTTATTAGGGCTAACTCTCAACTTCAAATGTTTTACTAGCACTCACACTCTAACACACACAACTAGAGGGCTTTCTCAAAGACCCTTATAAAAAATTTTCCTAAGGCTAACTCCCAACCTTTTCTAGTATTTTATCCTAGGCTAACACTCAACCTAAACTCCAAGTGTTTTTTGACTAAACACTTAAAACCATTCCATCACTTCGAACCAATACAAAAGAACACCAAAATGGTGGAGAATTAAACTAACAAAGCTTAGACATGAGGGGTTTGAAAGCATTTCATTCTAAGGCCTTTAAAGGGGGTATTTATAGTCAAAAATCTCTAAATAGTTATTGCACAATATTCTCCTTCCAACAACTAGTTTTTTGCAACTTTTTATTTTTTGCTATAAGATCTAGATTTGCGATCACACTTACCATTTCATGGTCATAATTTTTTTTGCCTTCATATGAATAGTTCATATGGCTGGGTCTGATTGGTTTTGGGCTCCAATGGTTGACTCCATATGAATATCGCGGTCATGCCCAAATATCGCCATCGCAAATCCTACTTTTGTAGTCACCAAAGCATTCTGTCCAATTTGGGTTTCTTCATTTGTTGTAGTCACGATCATTATTCTACAAGTCACGATCATGATTTCTTCTTACACTCCAAATCCTTAGACACATGGAACTTTTTGTTCCACCACTTCTTAGTGGGCTTGACATATGACTTTCATGGTCGTGATTCCTTTTTCACTGACAAGTTCTACAGTTGCAAAAATTATCTTGTGGTCATTAAAATTCCTTAACAAGTAATATTTCATTTCCACGATTGTGAATTACAGGTCACAATTCTTAAAATTGCACTAAGTGTTTTTAATTTGAATTTGATATTATAAAATAAGCATTTAACCAAACACATTAGAGATATCTCAATTTGATTGTCAAGATCAAAATCTAAAAATGCACGACAAAGGCTAACAAATTCTTTCTTTTTTATTTTGACCATTAAATTGAGCAAAAATTAAAAATGAAGATGCATATGTCATATAAAGCATTTTAAAAGGTAACCATGCTAAGAATCAAATTTGCTTAAACATAAATTCTCTCATTCTTTTTATCAAAAAGAAATGTAACTCCCTTTTTTTCAAAATTATAATTTTTGTTTGAAAATTTCTCTCTTGGTAAAGTTTTGCTCATATCCACAATCTTTTCCCTTTGGTAAGATCAAAAAGGGTTAATGCACCACTTAGATCAAAAGAGAAGGAAAGAAAAAAAAGAGATTGAAAAAAATTAAAGAAGGGTTTTTTATAACATAAGAGAAAATTTTGAAAATTAAAATATTGTCATTTTTAGAAATTTTATATGCCACTTAGAGAATGCATGAAGCTTAAAAAAATGATACCAAATGTTAGATTACTAGTCACATCCGCTAATTTAGGCACTGAGTCACGTGTTATTAAGTTGGTGCAACGAATTGATCGGAGTCTAACTTTAGATTTTAACCGGAATAATCAATACAATGATTGATAATTATGAGGTATGCTAAATTAATCACATTAAAAGTGTTAAGAAGATGAATTATGGTAAATGACTAAATTACAAAATTTAACAAGTTTTGGGATCAATTAATAATTTATCAAAAGTTGGAGGATCAAATAAGATAATTACCATTTAAATATAAAAATTAAACATAATTTTGGATATTTAAAGATGAGAGGGATGGCCACCCCATATAAAAGGGAGATTAAGATATTAATTAAGCTAAATGTTAAAATATAAGGTCAAATAGATGGGTCCCATATGTGGACTTTTACTTTTTCCTTATTTCTTCTTCTTTTCTTCTTTTCCACTTCTTTTTCACTTTTTTTTTGCTCATAAACCAGTCTCATGCCAGCTCATATTCCCTTCATAGCCAAAGCTTTAATCTAGTGAGAGAAAGAGAGGAAGTAGAGGGAGAAAGACAAGCCAAAGTTATTTTCATGCAAAATAAGGCTTGGAAAAGCTAAAGGGAGCTAAAACAATAGGAGATAAGCAAGAGAAGATGAGAGGGAAAACTCCAAAGTGTGGATTAATAAGAGAAAAGAGTAAAGGGAAGATATTTATTTCCTCCTCTTTCATCTTTTCTAAAGTAAGATATGGATTTAAGCTCATTTAGAGCTTATATGTGAAGAGAGACAGTTTAGGGTTTAGAAGAAAAAAATAGGGTTTAGAAAGAGGTTATGAAACAAGATTTTGATTATGGTATTATGGTATTATAGGAGCTCAGGGTGATAAAGAACAAAGAAAAAGAATCATAGAGAAGTGAAGGAGAAAATGAAAAAGGTTAGTGCTTAATTTAAGACAATAGCTTATAACTTATTATGAAATTGCATAATATGTATCTTTAAAATGTTAATTAGTAATGGTAATGAACTTAACTATGAATGAATTCATGATAACTGTAAAATTTACATAAGAGGGTGATATTATGTGCTTGATTATTGTAATAGTTATATGTTAGGAATTGAGTTTTGATAAAGGCATAAGAATGTGATAAAAACATTGTATTTTGTGCTTATATTTTGAAAATGATTGTTAGCGATATTTAAATGGTTTAAAGAAGCTTGGAATGAAGAAAGGAAGTGAAAGTGCAAATTTTCAGAAGTTAGTCACAAGTGTAAAGATTTGTTCATAAGCATAAATAATTACTCACGGATGTGACTTTTTGCACGAAAAATAGCACTATTCATCCTAATTTTTTCTCAGCTTGTGTTACAATTTTGGTTACAAGTGTGAACGCTTAACCCACAATTGTGAGGTTGTGTGACCAACATTACTCACAAACGTGAATAAAAAGTCAGCCATGAATACCCTATTTTTATAATTTGATTATTCAATGAATGATAAAGATATCAAATGAGGATTGCAAGGTAATATGATATATATGAAAATGTGGTATGAATAAAGAACAAAGAACAAAAGAGATGAGAGATTGATAAGGAAAAACATGAAAATGAAAAAATAAAGAAATGAAATAGGCCCTAGAACACCTAGCTTAGCACTAGAATTTTAGATAGTTTGACATACCAATCAGGAGGTCAATTAAAGCCGATGATGACACTATTATTAAATACTGGTGATGGCATGCATAGACACACACCTATATATATATATATATATATATATATATATATATATATATATTAGTGATGACACTTGTATGCACATATCATAATGCCCAGGTGGCACTCATATAATGTCTGGATAGCCAACCCTGTTATCTTAATTAGCGGTTTCTAGGTGTTATGAGTATAAATGAGATAGAAAGAGATTAAAAAAAAGGAAATTGAGGGTAACTGAATAATTTGCTCATTTGTATATAAGAAAATATAAAAATCAAATTAATTGTACAATTGATTGTATGATAAATGTTTAGGTAAAAGAGAACAATGTATGACAAAAATAAATGTTTTAATTTTAGAATAAGTAGAGTACTTGAATGATGGCATATAATTATATATTACATGAAATAATATATTACCTTAATTATATGCACCACTAATTTTCAAGCTTAGTGTGGGAGTTTCCTCTCACATAGATATAGAGAAAAGTGAGTGGAGACCACTAGATAAAGCTAACAGTGACCAGATCTAATAAAGCATTTAATTTTTAAAACAGTGGATATCCTTTGTACTTTTTTTCTTGTAATTTTTTTAAATAGTATTGTAAGTTTTTGTGTTTTGTAAATGATTTGTTTATAAATAAAATGTGTTATTTCTTTTATATTTTGGGAGTAATGTTTATATTTATTAAGTAAAAATTGGAAGAAGATGACATAACACTCCATTGTCTGAGTACATACTGCTGGGATGAAAGGGTGTTACAATTTTTAGTATCAGAGCCCAGTTTGGGCAGTTTTGGATTTTTAAAAATTGATTTTTAAAAATATTTATGACGTGAGTGAACCCACAATTGAGTATATAAGTTGTTGTTTACTTATTAGGTTCGTTGCTTTTATGTTATAAGTAGTTTATGGCTTCAGAGTCATGACAGATCGTATCCGAAGAAGTCAAAAGTAATGAGCCTACAGAGATCAAGGTTTCATCGCCACCAAGTCATTGCCGAGCTGCAACAATGGGATCCAGTGCCACCTCATCTCATGGGCAATCAACCATAAATACAGGATAGACGAAGCTTATGAGAAATATGATAGATTTACTACAGAGAACAACACAACTAACCCTATCAGTGCTACAATTTGAGAGGCTACAAAAGTTAAAGGCATTAGATTTTTATGGAAAGAGGGAAAATGATCCTTCTATGGCTAAATTTTGGTTAGAGCGGACTGAGTCTTTGACCAACTGCATTGCACTAGTGAATGGAAGTACAAATATGCAGTGTCTTTACTGCAAAATCATGCCTATGATTGGTGGTGGTCAAAGTCACAAAGCTTAAAGGCACCTGATCCCATGACATAGGAATTTTTCCTAGAAAAGTTCAAAGAGAAATACATACCTCATACTTATACAGATGAGAGATCCAATTAAGCTGCAGGTCTTAGCCCTACGACTAATGAACTTTCCCAATTTGTTGGCATCTGCCAAAACAGTTGAAAGAGATCTAGCAGCACAGCAGTCGGTATAAGAAAAAGGGGAAGATTTATGCCACAACCAAGTCGGAGACCATTAAGTGGCAAGAAAGCAAAATTTTTCAGTGGCCGATTCTAGACCGGAGGTTCCAGTAGGCCTTCTTCTTTCAGACGAGGATAACCCATGAGATCTTCATCTTCAGCAGCTAGTGTACCAACACAGGTATCACGTATATCTGTACTGCTACCATTGTGTTAGCATTGTAATTGTCCTCATCTAGGAGAGTATTGGTGGATGATAGGAGCTTGCTTGAGGTGTTGCTCTACGGATCATTTGAGAAAAGATTGTTCGTTACTACAATATAGTATAGGCTCAAAGAGTATTGAGCAAGTAAGATGAAAATTTTGAGATAAGATAAAGGATTAGGTCGAGTACAAGGTAGAAGAGGTTGAGTAGGGCCCAGGCAGTTTAGATTAGAGACTATGGGGAGGCTAAAAGGTAGTAGAATGGCTCCAACTAGAGCATATGTTATGCAAGGTCATAAAGAGCAGGATGCACCAGACATCATAATGGGTAAATTCCTCTTTTTGGCTCTGATATCCATACATTGATAGATTCAGGATCGACACATTCATACATATGCACACTACCACAAAGTCGAGAAGGGTTAAAACCTGAGAGTTTAAAATTTGAAATTCTTGTCACTAACCCATTAGGGCACAATGTGGGAATTAGCAAAGTGTTCAGGGGCTGTCCAGTTGAGATACAAGGTATGAAATTCCCAACAGACTTAATAGAGCTACCATTTCACAAGTTTGATATAATTTTGGGAATGGATTTGCTATCTCGTCGTAGAATGGTTGTGGATTATGGGTGGAGATAGATGATTATCAAAATTCTATAACCAGATGACATAGTAGTGATGGGTGAGAATAGAGGATATCCAGACAATGTGATATCGGTGTTGAAAGCTCATAAATTCATCAGTAAGGGATGCAAAGCATACTTAGCATATGCGATCGATATGAAAAAGGGTAGTCAAAGTTAGCAGACATTCCTATTGTTAATGAGTTTTCTTATATATTTCACAAAAAGTTGTCAGGGTTACCATCTGATCAAGAGATAGAGTTTGCTGTTGACTTGGTACTCAGCACCGCTCCTATATCTATTACACCATATAGGATGGCATCAGTGGAGTTGAAAGAGTTGAAGTTGAAAGCGCAGTTGCATAATTTGTTAGATAAGAAGTTTATACGACCTAGTGTATCACCATAGGGCGTTCCACTATTATTTGTGAAGAATAAAGATGACGCCTTATGTCTCTGCAACAACTATAGATAACTTAACCAAATGACTATTAAGAATAAGTACTCGTTGCCTAGGATCGATGATTTTTTTGATCAGTTGAAAGGAGCTAGTATATTTTCAAAAATAGACCTATGATCAGGGTATCATCAGCTAAAGATTAAAGAGTCAGATGTATTTGAGATGACATTCAGAATTCGATATGGTCATTATGAGTTTCGAGTGATGCCATTTGATTTGACGAATGCACCATCAACTTTTATGAACCTGATGAATCGAATTTTCAGATCATATCTTGATCATTTTGTGATTGTGTTTATCGATGATATCTTTGTATATTCTAGAAATTAAGAATAGTGCTACAAACATTGAGGGAGAAACAATTGTATGTAAAATTATCTAAATGTGAGTTTTGGTTAGAATAAGTTTGTTTTGTGGGTCATGTAGTTTTGACATAAGGTATTCGGGTTGACCTTAGCAATATTAAGGCTATTCTTAATTAGAAATTGCCTTATAATGTGACTGAAGTGAGGGGTTTTCTTGGATAAGTCGGATGTTATATGGGGTTCATAAAGGGATTTTCATCCATAACGACTTCTTTGACACGACTGCTACAAAAGGATGTTCAATTTTAATGGACGGATAAGTGTCAGACAAGTTTTAATAGACTTAAGACAATATTAACTAAAGCACCATTCTTAACTCAGCCTACTTCAAGTAAAAATTTTATGGTATATATTGATACTAGCCATAATAGCCTAGGTTGTGTCCTTATGCACAAAGCAAGAGTAATTGTATATGCCTCCAAATAGCTTCAGCTGCATGAGCTTAATCATCCAACGTATGACTTGGAGCTTATGGCAATAGTTTTTGCTCTCAAGATCTGGAGACATTACTTATATGGAGAAATGTATTACTTTTACACATATCATAAGAGTCTCAAGTACCTGCCTTCATAGAAAGAGTTGAACCTAAGGCAATAAAGATGGTTGGAGTTAATTGAAGATTATCATTGTGTGATTGACTACCAACCCAAAAAAGCTAATGTGGTTATTGATGCTTTAAGTAGAAAAATGATAACTGAGATGTGAGTAGAGTCTACCTTGATGCAGAAGATTAAGAAGGCTCAGAAATAAGATAGGAAATTGAGGAAGATAGCAAAAGTGGTAAGGAAAGGAGAAAAGTCTAAATTTTTAATGAAAGAAGATGGCATGATATACTACAAAAAATAAAATTTGTGTGCAAAGTATAGAAGAGCTGAAGTCAAATATTCTAAAAGAAGTGCATGAGATGACATATACCATGTATCCAGGCAGGAACTAGATGTATTAGGATTTGAAAGCTCAATATTGGTGGCTGGGAATTGTTGCCCAGATATTAGACCAAGAAGGGAGGTTGAATTGGAGTTTCAAAAATTAAACTTTAAAGTGCGAAAATAAAATTGTTAATTTTAGAAAGGATAGAGAAAGTCAGACACAAAGATTTATAGAGGTTCGGGTATTAACAAACCCTACTCCTCTCCCCAATCGCAATTGGGAGTTTCACTAACACACTAAGTGTTACAATGGAGTTTTACAAGCTCACTCCCAACTATGGTGTTTCTCACAATGGCTCACACCTAACCCAGAAATCCCTTGTGTTTTAATGGCTCACACAATAACCAATTTCTTTGTGTTTTACAGGCTCACAGAAACAACCTACACTTTGTGTTTTACAGGCTCACACAAACAACCTATACTTTGTGTTTTACAGGCTAACACAAACAACCTTTTAATTTGTGTTTTGGAGGTTCACACAACTAACCCTTACAAGTGTTCTTCTCTTAACCCAAAACTACCCAATGCTCACTTGAGTAAAGATTATAGAGAGAAGTACTTATAAATCTTTATTGCTCAAATATGAGGAGTAAAAAGATTTTTTACAGAGAATAGATTTGTTCTCAAAGTATAAAAGTACAAGATAGCTTGTGATTTGAAGTATATGCTAATCTTTTGTTTTTCTTATCATTCTCTTGTTTCTTAATACATAAATGACTTCCATTTATACTCTCATGGATGAATATAGCTGTTGGGGTGCATTAAATAAGAAACTAGCTGTTGTACCAACCAAAAAATCACGCTTGACATTTTTCTCTTTCATTGGTCACGAGCGTGAATATGCTTGTCACGGGGGTGACAGTTCTTCCCAAGCTGTGACTGAAGTGGTGACCTTGGTCGTGAAGCTCTCTGGTATGTTTTGATATATAGAGTCACGGGCGTGACATTAATCATTCACGGGCGTGACACTCTTCACAGCCGTGAGACAAGTGGTGACTCTGGTCGTGAAGCTCTCTGGATGAAATTAAATGAATCCTTCACGGGGGTGACACCTTCATTCACGGGGGTGACAATCTTCCCAGCCGTGACCCAAGTGGTGACTCTGGTCGTGAAGCTCTCTGAATGAAATTACATGACTCTTCACGGTGGTGACACCTTTAGTCACGGGGGTGACTGAAATGCTTACTTCACGGTTTGTTTTTCCTTCATGGCCGTGAACTTCAAATGTTGGTTTTGGTAACGGTTAGCTTTCTTCACGTGAGTGACTCCTAGAGTCACGACAGTGAACATGCTACTTCTTGCTTTTTGTTTCTCAAGGATTATTCTTCCAATTATCCATTCTTGCTATTTAAATTCATGTCCTGTATAATATACTTACAAAAACAAGTATGTTAAATACAATATTGCTATATTATTTATTATCATCAAAATAACGGAAATACCCCTCAAGGTTAACAGGAATGAAGAAAGATATTACCGAATATGTGGCAAGGTATTTGATTTGTCAGCAAGTGAAAGCTAAATGCCAGTTACCCATAGGATTGTTTTAACCAATATCAATACCAGAATGGAAGTGGGAGAGAGTCTAAGGTTCATTGGTCCTTATGAGGTATTAGAAAGAATTAGACGAGTGGCATATCGATTAGCCCTTCCACCAGAGCTGGATAGAATCCACAATATCTTTCATGTCTCTATGCTAAGAAGATATTGCTCGAACCCGACTCATGTTTTCTCAACTAAAGAAATTGAAATACAGACAAATTTGACGTATGAAGAGGAACCAGTAGCCATATTATCATGTGAAGAGAAAGTTCTTCAGAATAAAAGAGTTCCTCTAGTTAAAGTTTTATGGTGGAATCATGATATTGAGCAAATCCACATAGGAGAGCAAAAAAGTTATGAGAAGGCAGTATCCTCAATTGTTTAACACAAAATGAACATGTAAAATTTTGAGGATGAAATTTATTTTTAGAGGAAGAGAATGTCATATCCTCTAATTTAGGCACCAAGTTGCATGTCTCGTTAAGTTGGCGCAATGAATTGACCAAAGTCTAAATTTGGATTTTGATCAGAATTAATTAAAGTAATGATTAACAATTATGAGGTATGTTAAATTAAGCACATTAAAAGTGTAAAGAAGATGAATTATGGTAAATGACTAAAATATAAAATTTAAAAAGTTTTGGAATCAATTTGTTATTTATCAAAAGTTGGAGGATCGAATAAGATAATTGCCATTTAAATATAAAAATTAAACATAATTTGGACATTTAAAGATGACAAGGCCGGCCACCCCATATAAAATGGAGATTAAGATGATGTTAATTAAGCTAAATATTAAAGTATAGGGTTAAAGAGGTGGGTCCCATATGTGGACTTTTGCTTCTTCCTTTTTTCTTCTTCTTTTCTTCTTATAAACAAGTTTCATTCCAGCCCATATTCCCTCCATAGCCAAAGCTTCAATCTAGTGAGAGAAAGATAGGAAGTAGAAGGAGAAAGATAAGCCAAAGTTATTTTCATGCATAACAAGGCTTGGAAAAGCTAAAGGGAGCTAAAAGAAGGGGAGATAAGCAAGAGAATATGAGAGAGAAAACTCCAAAGTGTGGATTAGAAAGATAAAAGAGTAAAGGTAATATGTTTATTTCCTCTTTTTTCATATTTTCTAAAGTATGATATGAATTTGAGCTCATTTAAAGGTTATATGTGAAAAAAGAGAGAGAGAGAGAGAGAGAAGATAGGGTTTAGAAAGAGGTTATGAAATAAAGTTTTGATTATGGTTTTATGGTGTTATAAGAGCTCCAAGTGACAAAGAACAAACTAAATGGAGCAAAGGCAAAGAAAAAGAAACATAGAGAAGAAAAGGAGAACAAGAAAGAGGTTAATGCATAATTTAAGGCAGTAGCCTATAACTTATTATGAAATTGCATGATATGTATCTTTAACATGTTAATTAGTGATGGTAATGAACTTAACTATGAATGAATGCATGTTAAATATAGAATTTACATAAGAGGGTGACATTGTGTGCTTGATTATTGTAATGGTTATATGTTAGGAATTGAGTTTTGATAAAGGCATGAGAATGTAATAAAAACATTGTATTTTGTGCTTATATTTTGAGAATGATTGTTAGAGGTATTTAAATGGTTTGAAAAATCATGGAATGAAGAAAGGAAGTGTAAGTGTAGATTTTCAACAGTTAGTCACATGTGTGATGATTTGTTCATAGGCATGAATAATTACTCACAAATGTGACTTTTTGTATGAAAATAACACTATTCATCCAGATTCATTTTCGGCTTATGTTACGGTTTTGGTTATGGGCGTGAACTTATTCACGGGCATGAATGTTTAACCCATGGTTTTGAGGTTGTGTGACTGGTATTGCCCACATGCATGAATAAGAAGTCACATCTATGAATACCCTGTTTTTCATAATTTGATTACTAAATGAATGATAAAGATATCAAATGAGGATTGTAAGGTAATATGATATATATGAAAATGTGTATGAATAAGGAATAAAGAACAAATAACAAAAGAGATGTGAGATTGATAAGAAAAAAATAAAAATTAAATAAGCCTTAAAACACCTAACTTAGAACTAGAAATTTGGATAGTTTGGTATCCCAATCAGAGAGTCAATTAAAGTCGGTGATTGCACTATTATTAAAGTCGGTGATGACACTATTATTCAATGTCAGTGATGGCACACATACACATACACACACATATATATATATGTCGGTGATGGCACTTATATGCGTATACCAAATAGCCCGGGTGGCACTCATATAATGTCTGGATGGCCAATCTCGTTATCCTAATTAGTAGTTCCTAGGTATTATGGGCATAAATGAAATGGAAACAAATAAAAAGGAAATTGAGGGTGACTGAATAATTTGCTTGTTTGTATATAAGAAAATATAAAAGAAAAAGTAATTATACAATTGATTGTATGATAAATGTTTAGGTAAAAGAGAGCAATGTGTGATAGAAATAAATGTTTTAATTTTGGAACAAGTAGAATACTTGAATGATGGCATATAGTTGCATGTTGCATTAAATAGTATATTGCCATAATTATATGTACCACTAAGCTTCAAGCTTAGCATGGGAGTTTTCTCTCATGCCGTAGATAAAGTTAACGATGATCTGATCCAGTAAAGTAATTGATTTTAAAAACAGTAGGTTACATTCGTTTTTACTTTTGTTCTTGTAATTTTTTTTATATAGTATTGTAAGGTAATTCTATGCTTTGTAAATGATTTGTTTATAAATAAAATGTGTTATTTCTTTATATTTTTGGTGTAATTTTTATATTTATTAAGTAAATATTTGAAGAAGTCAACGTAGTGCTCCCTTGTCCGAGCATGTATTGCTAGGAAGAGAGAGTGTTACATTGCTCCCTATTTATGACTAGGTCCCGCTCAATTGATGTATGATATCAATTGTTTGGATTTTGACACATTCTTCTTTGGCACAAAATGGCTCTCTCTCAAATAATGCCAATTTGATAATTTTGTCCTTTTAATTCCAAGTGTTACGACACCAATTGTTGTCTTGAAATCTTTTATTGAGTTTTTTGATGGAATACCAAATGTTATGATTGTACCTAAAAAATAAAATAATAGTGCCTTTCGATACCCATTTTAACTTGAGTCCTTAGAGGTCAGTACAAAAAGCTTCACCCTTGAAGAGGTGAATCTTCCTTATAAAATAATAAGCACTGATATGGTCAGATTTCATGCAGTAATGACATTGTATACTAGATTTAAAATTTTTCTTTTCTCATGCCATCTTGCACCAAATTTGGATCTCACCACATTAACACAAGAATGAATGCATGAACATGTTTGTGGTGTGTGTGGTGTCCTAAGAGCATGCTTCTTATACAAAAATGCATGATTAGCCTTTTGAGGCTTGGCTCTAAGACTTTCTCAGCCTTTCCCATTTCTCTTGGGAATGGGATATTTAGTGTGTGCCCTTATGTGAGCCTTCTAGCCTAGCACCTCAATATTTGACACTTGAGGTGTAGAGGCTTTAACAAAATATATAACACTAAATGATGGAGTACATGATGAATCACCATTAAAGCCTATACCTTCTTTAATCAAAGAGGGGAGAATCAGCACTAATCCTTATTAGTTTGTGGCGTTGTACAGAAATATGGCGGTGTCCGCCTAGGTTCCAGTTTCCATCTTATAAACCTTATAAGGAATAATACTAATTCTATTATGAAAATTATGAGAGATGATAGGAATCAAGAATCAATGTATGACTAACCCTGAAGGCTCACTCTTAGACACTGATGGGTCTGTCCTATTATGATACTTGATTCAAGAAATCTCAAACACAATTTTCAAACTAGTGATTAATATATAACGATCGTAGACTGTTTGGTATGGCTGATTTAAGGATCAGAGAAAGAGAGAAGTTTAAGCAAACATATTTTTTATTTCACACAAGGGAAATACAAAGCTAAACACTGAATGCCCTCTTCCTCTGATGGAAAAGGTTTATATAATACTTAGGCAGTGGACACATGCGTCACTATTTACATCATTAAAAGATACAATTCCTAAACAGTAATACAATTATCGTGACAAAGATTTAAAATAAAAGTAAAACAAACCACACTATCAACTGTTATCATGTCAGTTGAATTATTACATCTTTTTTACAAAAGCATAACGACAAACTTAGTGGCAAACATATTACTATTTCCTAATCAGTTCATGCGATGGTGAAAGATTCAAATCTTCAAGTGTTGGTTCCGAATATCTCTAGGGCCAATCATTAAGATCATCAAGACTTTTCAGGTGGAGGGACCAGATATTGAGCAAATTCTCTGTCTTGATTATAGTTAAAATTTAGAAATACTGGAAAGTCGGTTCTTAGTAAAAAACTTTCTTCAAAGTTGGGCCTGGGTATTGGATTGGACCAAGGCCTGACTTCCTATGTGATTGTCATATCTTCTAGTTTGGGATTTTGTATCTCTTCTTCTTGTGAGTCTTGATCAATAACCTGGTCTTCATCCTCTTCTCTGAGTTTAGGTTTAAGAGTATGAGGCCATGGAACCATCTTAACTCTCTTGCAGGGATCTGGACTAAGAGAAGTAAAATTTGTTGGCGGCAAATGATAGTAATTGTTCCTCTTTCTTAGTTCCAAGTGAAGTGTTGACTTTACTTCTTCCAAACACATAGGATCTTCTTGACACGCTATTTTTCATATCTAAGAACTGCTGAGAGCACAACTATAGTAGTTCCTGCAATGTGTGTATAAGCACGATAGAATATGAAAATTCCAACAATATGTTTTGGAACTTAAGGAGATGAATTATCTGCAATTAGTTTTGCAAATAATTTCTTCCAATAGCTGAGTGGCTAAAACCATGTCAAAAACTTAACCTGTGGAGATTGCAAATTTTCTCTGTTGCATATGAATGGGAGAAAATCTATCAGGGAAATCTAAACTGCATGATAATATAATGTCATTGACACCATAAATACCATAATTGTTTAGATAACATAAATTCTATGGATAGCCTATAAACAATCACCCAAGGATATTCCGCAAGGCAATAGACAATCTTCCTTAGAACTCCCAACTTATCCTGGAACAACATCATGTAGGTAAAAAGCATATTTTGGGCCAATCTTCTAATCTATTTGAGATTTGGACCTCTTGGAAAATTTGGTGGGAAGTCTGAAAGACTGAGGACTGGAGTGATTGACTGGGAACTGAAAGCCATGAAGATGAGAGATATCTCTGATGATGATGAGATAAGATCGATCGGTGAAGGTCGGGATATAAAATCAGGGATGAGATTTTTATCCCCTTTTATATGTTGAACTTCAAAACTGTATCTACTGAACCATTCTTTCCATCTCAGCAATTGTGGATGTGTAATAGTCTTTTGTCTGAAATCTAGCATACGTGGAAAAGATGAGAAATCCATAACAACTGTAAAGTGATGACAAATCAGATGGAATTCATATTTTTTAATTCCATATTTAATGGCTAAGATCTCCTTGAATGTTGAATGATAGTGAAGTTCACTGTCTTTGAAATGACCGCTTGCATATCCACACACTTCTTTTTTTTTTTATCTCCATTGATCTCAAAAAGTACTGCTCCCCAATGTTCATCTAGAGTATCTATCTGCAATAATCTTTTCCTGTGGAAGGAATCTGCAAATGGGGTAAACTTTGAGTGATTGATTTGATCTATTAAACTGATTTGGTGTGAATGGCTGACCATGGTGGGGCTTGCTTTTTCAAAAGTTGATATAATGGTTTTACCAACTTGCTGTATCCTAATATGAACTGTCGGAGATAATTGGCTATCCCAAAAAACTGTTGAATCTGCTTAACCGTTAAATTTTCATATGGGAATTTTAACAGTTCTTGGGCCAAATAGAGCTGAGGCCTATAAGTTCCATTAGAAAATTGCATTCCTAGGAAATCAATAATCGTCTAAGCCAACTGCATCTTTGTTGGGCTGAGCATCACTCTATAGGCCTTTGTTAAATCCATGAACTTTTTAACCATCTCATGATGAGAGTTGATATTTGGGCTGAATAGCAAAATGTCATCAATATAGATCAAGGCTATATGCAACAATGGTTCATAGATCTGGATCATAGCCTTTTGAAATAATGAGGGTGCCATCTTGAGTCCAAATGGCATCATTGTCCACTCATAGTGGTGATTAGGAATACAGAACGTCGTCTTGTATCAGTCTTCTGGAACAATGCCTAGCTGCCAAAATCCTGCCTTTAAGTCAAACTTCAAAAATATTTTAGCTGAAGCCATGAAAGGGAACATGGAATATATCCTTGGCAAGCGATACTTTTCATCTTTTTGGAATTGATTCAATGGCTTGTAATCAATAACAAGTCTCTTTTTCCCTTGAACTTGTTTTGATCTTTTGTTGACATAAAATACCTGACATGCCCAATTTGACTTTGTAAGCTGTATGAGACCTTCTGCTAACAACTAAGAACATTCTTTAACCGTAAGTTCCATATCTACTGGAGACATTCCCGAGTGTAAAGCCTTTGTTTGATTAAAATCTTTTGAATTATTAAATGGAAGTGTGATGAAGAATTCAGGTCTAGTCCAAAGAGAAGAATGATGTTTCCATGCAAATTCTATGTGAGAAAGAGCACAACAGGAATCTTGAAGCTCCTTTACCAATTATAGGGATAATGAAGGAAATTGTAAGGAAGGTTGCAAAGCAAATAGGGAAGGTATGGTAGTGTAGGGTAACAACTGGTTTTTGAATCGCAAATCTATCGGTAAAATGGACAGTTTATTTAATCTAAAATAAAGGTCAAATCCTAAGACCAAATTTTTGTCTGGAAGTTTTGATCCAAGGACATGTGTCCATATGGTAAGTTCAGGGAAGATTTGTAATTTGATAGGGTTTCTGGTTTTCAGGGTTGTGGTAAAGATTTTTCCATTTGCTGCTTGAAAGTGTTATTCATGTTGAATCCAATACCTATCTGGAAAAGGATTCATCATAGACCTGTGAGCACCGATGTCTATGAGTGCAATGATCTTTATGGGTTTGGCATATTTATAGGGAAAGACTGTAATTGGGACCAATGGAATTGTGTGTAACATTTGGGTAGAACAAATAGTTGGAAAAATGGATAAGGTTAAGTCTGTAGAAGGAATTATTTTTGGAATAAGGGGAAATGGTTCAATGGTATAGGTAAGTGGAATGTATTGGTCTGGGAAAATTGAGTTTTGGGAAGGTAATTCTACAAGTTGTTCCTCATCTGTCTCTGATTCAGAGTCTGAGAACTCAATTGCAAACAATGTTATTGAATCTAATTCATCATCCAATAGAACAATGATTTTATATCAACATCTTCTAGATCCATTTGAGAAACTTGATGGATCTTCTGAATGATTTTTGCTACTTTATTCGGCTTATTAGGGTAATTTTTTGCAAAATGACCTTTTTGCCACACACATAACATCTGTCACCCTTCTTGAATCTGTTTTTGCTTCTTTTAAAGAACTTGAATTTCTTTCTTCTATGCCTTCTTGACTTGTAATCATCTGGAGGCTTCCATTTATGATTGAAACTTTAAAATTGAAAATCTAAGTTCCTCAACCTCCTTTTTAAAAATTCATTCTCATTCAACAAAGCTTCATCGATTGAGATTTTAGAGGAAATGTCATTTAATGATTTTCTAAGGAATCATTAGAGGTTTTAAGAAATAAAACTTGATTTTCCAAATCTTCTAAATTATTCTCAAGTTGATATTTCTTTTATTTATAAAAAATTCATTTTCTTTTTAAATAAATCAACTTTTAAAAACATGGCTTTAAGCAACTCATTATTTGTATCATGCTCAAAAAATGAATTATCACTACTAGAAGAATTAGAAATAGAGATACATCATTTTGGTCTTCTTCTAAGGCCATGAAGCAAAATTCGACTATCTCCCCTTTACTTGAAGAGCTTTTATAATGTCTGCTAGTTAAGGCCTAGAAATAATATGTATTAAGTGTATATAGGTAAGATATAAGTGGTTACAAATTTTGGAAATGGAAATAGTTAAAAATACATAAAAAGGTGAAGTTTTCCACTGTTCATGCTCATGAATGTATCATCACAACCGTGAACAACGTGAAATAAGATTTTCTAAAGCTGAGCAACTTCACTACCATGAATGAATATTCACGCCCCTGAAACTCTGCAGTATAAAATAAACAATTTTGTTTTTGTCAAACTTTCACAAATTCACAACCAAAAACCCTAGCCACCAGATTCTAGCAATACCAGAAACTATTTTCCTTCGATTCTTAGCATACATAACATGAAATCAACCATAGTAACAAAATTAAAATTGATAGAATCAAGGATTTTTTGTTTTCATTGAGGGTAGAATTGGGGAGAAGGGAAAGAACAATTTTGAAAACCTAATCCAATATGATTTTATGAAACAGAGACAAGAATCAAAATTTCATTTATTCTTTCATTAAGTTAATTTGGTTCTAGATTGGGATTAGAGATATAAAACCTTTAATGGATGATTAAGTTAGGGTTTGCATGGATAATAGTATATAGAGGGTTTATACTCATTTAGACAATGAGTTTTGGTTCTAATTACGTGTTAGATAATGAAAAGGAAGGTGGAGAAACCCACTAAAGGGATTAGAGATGTTAGAATGGTCAATTATTAAGGCTTCAATTCAGGTTTATATATATATATATATATATATATATATATATATATATATATATATATATATATATATATATATATATATATATATATATATATATATATATATATATATATGCATTTAAATTCGAATTATGGTTCTTGCATGTTGTATGTTGCAATTGACATATTATTTGGCATGAAATGGAATGTTAAATACTAGAAATGAGGTTATGAAACATGTTAAACTTGGTATGCATAAAAAACAATGATAATTGAGGCTTGATGAAGTTATTGTTGATAATTGAAGACATAAAATCTAGTTGGATTGGATTAATGTTGTAATTTGCATGTTTACAGCTTGTTATTGATGTAAATGTTGAGAAATGTTGATAGAAGTGGCGAACAATAGTCAACCTTAGTACCTTTGTGTGTGGCGAGCTATAAATTGGATGTGTTGTTGCTAAAATTGTTGAAATCTATAGGTTTATGCCCATGATAAATGCAATTCACGACCGTGGCATAATATTCACAACTGTGAATGTTATGGAAAAAGTGGACATAATCGTTCACAATATAAGTCACAACTTAGGTAATGGGTTGAAAATCAGTGAATGAAGCCTTCATGCCCATGAAGTTGTGTAAACATAAATATATATTGATTTTTATGATGAATTTACAAAAGATTGGTATACACACACACCTTGCATAATGTATTAAGATGGTAATCAATATGATAATTTGAACATGATCATGAATATGCTTATTATGCTCTAAATCATAAGGTATTATATGGAATACATATGTAAACTATAAAATTAACTATTGAATGTGATGAACAACTAGATTATAATTATTAATGCTCATTCACTACATGAGGACTAGTTTAGGATAGATGGCAGATCATTGAGAGAGTTATGGTACCGTAGTATATCTAGCACATGGATTTATATATTAGGGATAAGGTGGCTTAAGCTCGGGTGAGAGTACTCTTGACTTGAAAAGCTCAATTGAAAACTATGCAGATATATATAGATAATGAGTATGGTGGGCTAAGCTTGGGTGAAAGCACTTGTATTTCACAAAATCGTATCCAAATAGTCCGGATCTAGAGTATTGGACTATAAACCATAAAGAAGATAAGAAAAATCAGTAATCAGCTATAAATTGTCATGAGGATTATGGAAACCAGTACCAAGTATATGGAACTAGAAAATGGAAATTTTGGTATTAAATGATATGAATGTTATATGGATATGATTCAACAGATTCACTTATGTTTGTTATGGAATGTTTGTACTTTAATACAATTATAAGTTATATTGTTATATTATAGCATGATTGAACTCACAAGGTATGTATAAGATTGTATGATATAATTATGTATAATTATATGTTAGAATTTTTATACCTATATATACCACTAAGCTTTTAGTAGCTTAGCATTTGGATTTTTCTGCATAAGTTTGGAGCTGTTGATAGCTGAGTTGATTAGAAGAGGAATCCGAACCCATCAGAGCAGTTAGAGTAAACCCGTGCTTGGGTTAGTTTCATTTCATTTATTTCATTCATTTATTTTATTATTATGACATGGGATAGAGATAATTATTTTATTCTTGTTTTCAATAAAAAATAAACATGTATTTGGATTTGCTTTATTTTTAAATAAGGATGGATTTTGTAATAAAAGGGCTTATGAATGCCCAAATCGGTTTATTTTGAAAATAAAGATCTGATATTTCTACAAACATAATATTTTGATTATATTATGATTGTGGATATTTAATCTCATTAAATAATCATATGAACATTTAGAAACACTTTCTAAAATCAAATATGCAAATTAGGCATACATTTGATCATATCAAAAAGTTTCCTAAAATTGTCTACTTCGCCAACTAGGTTATTACCAATTTAATGCATGCAATAATTAATTCTGAATTTAATAATTAAATCTCATTTAATTTTAAATCCAAATATGACCATTAGTTAATTCATAATTAAATTACCTTAATTAATTATTAGTTTGATTCGAAATAGGATTAAACAATTCTAGTTACAATTGCATACTAGAATCCTAGTCAAACTAGGATTTTAAAAACCCTTTTCAAATTCAAATCAAATTTCATTCAAAAATTTCTAAAATTTTCAGAATTCATTCTCATCATTATAAGCAACTTATAATTATTTTATACTAATTAAATTCGTTCATTAGATAATCTAAATTATTCATCATTCAATTATCAAACCAATTACACAAAAATTGCTTAAATTAAATCATACATGAATTAAGATTTTTTAGAAATGTAACCACGAATTTAATTTAACTCCAACATGCAATTGAAATCAAACTAATATCATGAATATCTTATAAACATGAATTAAGGTTCTAATCATCAAGTTACATACCATTAAATTAAACAACACAAAACAGTCTCATCACATGGTAAGATTCTCAACCTAGTTACATGTTTTGTTTGTTTCATGATCAAAAATAATTTTTGTATCATTATATATGCTGTCCAGAAGTTAAAACACATTTTAAATATGTCATAAACATGTTTAATTAATCAAATCAACAAACCAAATTCGAAAAACCCCTCAAATAATGCAATGGGCACAATTAGGTTTCATAAACCCTATAAATTCAGTAACTATGCATAACTTCGAATTTTATGTTTAAATCAAATTCAGACCTTTTAATTATCATCAACAACATCTAATCATCATATTAACATGTCATTGAATTAAAAATAAAATTTGAGGGCAAACAGAATCAAATTCAGTTTTAACAAAATGAGGGAATCCTAGTTGTTCCTTTTCAATCAATCTCATTGATACTTCAATTAAATTCGAATTTAATTTACATAGGGTGGCTCTGATATTACTGTTGGATTTTGAAAATGCATCTCATACATGGCACAGTGGAAATATAAAAAATTATCAAAATAAAATCTATGGAACGCCCTATGTAATTTAAAATCGGATTGAGTCATTCAATGGAAGAAATTGATTACCTTTGTTTGCAACTCTTGATCTTCCAAGTTGTGAGCTTTTATTTTTTTGTTGGTTTGTAGCAAACCATAACAATACAAAGCTAGGATTGCCTTTATGAGTGTCAACATGAAGGAAGAAGAAGAAAACCTCTAAGGAGATGGGGTGACAAAAGTCCAAAGTGTTACCTATGGAAAATTGTCTTATGAAAGAGAAAAGGGAGAGGAGAAAAATATCTCTTATTTTTCTTAATGGGGCAGCCACAAAATTGAGTCCTTAAAAAGAGTATTTATACATTTTCTAATCCTTTTTAGGGTTGAAAAAAGAAAAGCCCTAATGAACCCATTTCCCTATTGTATAAGGCCTAACTTTGACTAAGTCAACAATCCTAATCCAAATTGGATTAGACTCATTTTTATAACTCTTATAAAAGCCCAATTCTCTTTCTTTGTCATTTGGATCTTATTCAAAACCCATTTTACATTTTCTTCATTCCCTCTATGCATGTGACCTAATAGGTTTTTCAGTCATGTTGGTAACTCAAGTCTCGGCAGGAATCTTAATCCAATTAGGATTCTACGAGTCAAACATTTTTGACCTATAATAAATTTCTAATAAATTTTTCTCAACTTAACAGATCATGAGCAGTATCTAGCAACACATCACGACAATCCAATTAACTACAAAGCCAGTGATTTGACTTTTAACCCTTCCATAGACAATTATTGTGATGCCCCACTTATATATTAGGAATAATCTCACATATATAAGAAGGATGTCACAAGCTTAACTCGATAAATTTGTTTGGAAAAAAATTCATTTTAAATAACTTAATCTATTTATTTATATTGGTTTAGGCAAGTCGATCTAATTAATAATATATATATATATATATATATATATATATATATATATATATATATATATATATATATATCATTATATTGTATACACATATGACACCCGATTATGTTACTTAATTATTTACATATACAATATGAACATATGAGTCAAGTCTACCATAAACCATATACATAGTCAAACTAAAAACAAATATTAGATAACCAACCCTCTAAATATGTCTCTTGTGTCTCTGCTGATATGGGCTTGGATTTCCTTCCTGACCACTTCACTTCCTATTGTCTATAGTTCCAATTCCTGCATGAGAAGAACCCACGCTAAGCTATCTCCAGCTTAGTGGTACATACAAGCATTAAGTTTTTTCCAATAAATCACACAAATGTATGTCTCAAATAATTCATGACACACTGGATTTTTATTGCATATTTGTCATATAAAAGAAATAACCACATCACATAACAATATAAGTATAATAATCATAGTCAATAATTAAGTTCTCACAACCTCATGTAAGCATTTCATTTTTTGTCACTTATGTCAATAATATAATTTCCACATTTCATTCCAAAGTCTTTAATTAGTGTTAGCCCAAATTTTATTCCTGAACTGTCCGGATATGAGGTGTGAAATAGGGGCGCTCGCGGAGCTTAAGCCACCTTGAACGAATATAAACATGTTATCTGTGTGTAATCAGGATCAGAGGTGCTCCCAGAGCTTAAGCCACCCTGTCCCTAAATCATATTCATATCGGTACCGTAACTTTCCCATAATGGTGCACCATCTATCCTATGTTAGTCCTCAGGTAGAGAAATGGACAATTAACACCATCAGGTAGAGAAATGGACAATTAACACCATTGATTACTTGTTTCTATAACCAATATTCATTTCATATTAATATAATCATTCACAATTTATTTCAAAACCATGTAATAGCATGATATTTTATCAAATATTACCATAATGTTAAGTTCATAGTTAATAACATTTCTATAATTTTAAAACATATCATAATATATTATTTCAACATTGTGATAATTAATTCATGTCATGCACACACAATCATGCATAAGGGTAAAACAAAATACATATATGTACAAACCTCGATAGTATTTTTCTTTTCCAAAATATAAGTTTAGAGCTTGTTCACTTTTGTTGGTCTTCTTCTTTTTGAAATCCTAATTTAAAAATATAATTAATTAATTCTTGATAAAATATTTATTCTTAATATAATTTAAATAAATAACTACAATTTCTTTTAAGCTAGAACAAGACCTCTTAGAACTGTTGGATCAATATATTTTTTTACACTTATCCAATTTATATGATTCTTGATTCTGATTAAATATAACATGTAAAACTAAAATATACTACAATTTCAGAATTTTTGAACCATTACACAGTTTTTGATATTTAAAAGTTGCTCTGTTCTTTGCCCTTAGGCAGATTCGGAGTACTATATTTAAAAATTCATATCTTTTAATGTACAACTTCAATTATTATGAGAATTTTTATACAATTATATAAGTTAATTTGGAACATTTTTCATGCTTAATTTATTTTCATATTCGGTCTCTAAGGTTCTTAAATACTGGAGGATCCCTAACTGGTTCAATATAGAGTATCAATCCGACTAGTTCAATTGTTCGGCTCACAATTCAAAAAATACATGATATTATAAGGTGAGACTTTTACAAGAATTTAGACAAGACATAGAAATAAAACTTTCATGTTTTTCACTTTGGCTAATTCAATCTAACAGTAGGTCAAATATAAGGACGAAGTTACTAGAGTTGTACAGGTATATGAAACTAGCTCAATTAAGGAATAGTCATAATTCATTTCACTATAACTCAACCTAAACCAGCGATATTCCTAAAATATTTTGTAGAGACCTAAATAACACATATATCTACAACTTTTATGTTTTACACAATCTCAGATTCAGCCATTAAGATGATCAAAGTGAGCAAAAATCGTGAAGTATTCTATTGATACTCTTCCAGAAATCAGTCTCACTCAAATGACCATTTCTCTTCCTATACTCAAAATAATTCCATAAAATTTGACAAAAAGATACACAAGAGATATATGAACAATGTTCATATTTTATACATCTTCAAATTCGGTTAATAACTCCCTCGAACATAGAGTGCAAAAGGATGATACTATACAGTTTTAATACTCTAAAAACACAAGAATAATTGAGAGAGGATTACTTATCAAGAACAAATCTATTTGGAGTGAACGTCTTGCAAATCATGAAGGAGATGATAAATAAATAGAGGCTGGTGGTTTGAGGAAGAAGAAGAGTGGAGATAAGGTTGGTGTTAATATGGTATTAAATGCAACTAACTCAAATACATTCCTCGTTCCCATAAAACCACATTCGGACCCCCTATCCTTTTTTTTTACTTGTTCTATTTTAATTATTTAATTATTTTTACATGTTTTTAATTCCACTAGCTTTTATTAAACTATAATTTTATTACGATATATCTAACCAAATTAAATTTTATTAATCAATTTAGTTCATTTTATTTCTTATTTAATAATTTACTCATTTTATTTTAATACCTAATGTCAATCATATAGCTTCTATGCATATCATACACTTATTCTAACTACACTCTAATTAGTGACCATTACAATTATCATTCAATCCTTTTACCAAACTATACCTCATTTGGTTCAGAGCATGGTATGTGTGTCAGCTCCCACTAAACTGACTACGTCACATCTAGTCCAAATGATATTAGTTCTTGTCTATGAGACTCATTACGTTGATCAGATATGCCCTTAAAGACTTTTTTCAAGACATGTCCACCTTGGCCAAGGATTTTCGAGTAATGATCTCTATATGAGGTCATATGTATACTCTCTTTCTATTAAGAGTCATGAATCTTTTGTTGACTACTCAACTATCTTTGAATACCTCATCCTATACCCAATCACACCCTATGAGCGACCTTGAGAGGCAACAAGGAATAGAGTCAAAGTATAGGATTCAATATCCAAGATAACTTTGAGCATCTCAAGTCTAAGGATACTTGCATCATTGTTATGTTGAGACTATCACTGACATTGAATAAATATCCATGTGATTGTCTCATTGCAAGTCATCCAATGTACTTACTACTCTTAGTAAGCATCCATATGTTAACTATAAACATTTCATGTTTTAAGCTTATCAGATCAATTGCTTGACCTAGTCAATGAGTATAACATGTGCTAGTCTATTCGGATTAACAATGTCATGTCTTGTTAATCCTATGACTATAGATTATTTAGGTATAAATACAATTGCACATGATAGAAATCTCATCATCATAATCCCATCATGAATTTCTTCATGTTGTGTTATATACCAAGGACTTCATTATATTGTTTAAGATCTATATCAATTCATATGTAATGAATACCATATAATGAAAATGCTTTTTATTAATAATAAATGAATATATCAAGTGTCTAAAGTGATTGTCTTTAGGACATTTCTCTAATATCTTTTGCCAAAGCCAGCTCATGAGTTAGGAGTTTGCTAATGAGCACATCAATAGGAATGATGCTCAAGTCTTCATTGGCCTCCTTAATTCTGGCAACCTTTGACCTGTACTCTTTCATGGGAAGACTCTTTAGAATTTTGTTTTTGACATCTTCAATGCTATAGAGTTTCCCTAACTTTTTCAAACCATTGACGATCGCTAAAAGCCAATTGGTGATCTCGGTGATGGACTTATATGGCTTCTTTTGGAAAAGCTCATACTCGGTTGTTAGCAATTAGATCTTGTTGGATTTGACTTACTTGGTTCTTCCATAATAGTTCTCCAATGTTCTTTAAATGCTATAGGTACTTTGACAATGTTGCACTCTTGAGTATTGTTCCATTGGAATTGTGGTAAGGAGAATTGTCATTGCTCTTTTGATAATGACAATATTTTACTTTTATTTCTTCCATTTGCCTTCCTTTGAGCATCAAACCAATCATCTCCTAGAATTAGCTCCACTTTACCCTCTACCTCCTTTGATGGCGACTTTTATTCTTTAAGAATAATGTCTCATAGATTAATGAAATCACCATTGTTATTAAAATTGATCTGGGCTTACTGGTTAAATTGAAAATTGGTTCCAAAGTGGAGTTGGTTCAAGATATAAAATCGGGAATGTATCCAGCCAATGGAAACATTAGCCACCCAACTGGTTCGACTAGAAACCATTTGAACCGGTTCAAATTTGACTAGTTCTGCCAGCTAGAAAACCCTTGAAAAATGGAAAACATTTTGTTGTAGTTAGGACTCAAATGCTAGACATTTGAGATTTTTCTACTAATGGTCATTTTTATATATTTCTGTATAGTCATTTGCAAAAATAATTTCATTCAACTCTTATTTCTTACTTATTTATTTATGAATTAAATTAGAATATAATATTTATTTATATTAATTCTACAAATTTTAAAGGTGATATTGACTATTTAAAAAATTATCTATACTATTCTAGAAATATATGTAATTAATAAAGTTGAAGTTAATTATTTATATTTTCATTATAAATTATGATAAATTTTTTTATATAAATAATTTGTAAAATTACTTTGATTTCTATCAAGTTTAATTGAGAAATAAATATATACTATAATGAGTTTTTTTTAATAAATTCTTAGGTATTTTGATTTTAAAAATTGAAAATACATAAATTAATTAATTAATTAATTCCGTTGTATGTTATTTAATAATTATAAATATAACATTATATTATATTTATGAATATTTATGAATAAAATTACATGTTAATTTTAATTATCAATATATGGCTATATATTAATTTTAACTATTCATAAAATTATTTACATTATTCAAGAAAATGAATACATGTTAAATATTATTTTTTTGAAAATTCTTATTATAATTTTTGAAAAACTAAAAAATATACACATAAATTATTTCTATTATTTTTAAAAATTATATATAAATATAAATATTATTATACTTAATATTTTTAAATATATTTATATATTAATTTAAATTTGAATATTTAAAAATATTATTATATAATATATATGAAATAGGTTTAATGTAAGTATTTTCACATTTTTGTTATATTAAACATGTTAAATATTGTATTTTGAAAGAATTTCATTTTGACATGTTCAACCTTAGATGAATCTCTAACCATTGACTTTTTGTCTTTTCTAGTTCATTAATCGAGTCGGGTTTGAAAATATTGAAAATTACTATCCAAATAGGCTTCCATCTTGCACTTTGAAAGTGTGATATTTGAGACGTCAAAGATTGGAATGAGCCGATGAAGCCCTTTGCTTGCTATGTTTGATCTTTTCTCTCGCAATTAAGCTTTGAATGAGATACCAAAGCTCTTATATCAATAGTTAGTAAAATTGCACACCAAGAAAGGGGGATGAATTGGTGTTTAAAGAAAACTTTGAGACTAAAAGAAAATTAAAATCCTAAGTTTTGCAATGGACAAATAAAGATAAAAGAGGTACATAGTAATAAGTAAAATACAAGTAATTTATAAAGGTTTGGATGTTAACTAACCTTACGTTTTCTCCCTAACCTCCATTGGAATTTCCACTAATTTTCAATTAGATTACAAATGAGGTCTTCCAAGCTCACCTCAAACTTATCTAGAGTCTTTGTTGGAGCTAACTCTCAACCTCAAACATTTTACTAGGGCTCACACTCTAACCTAAATAACTTTGAATTTTTCCAAAAGCTCAATCAAAACCCCTTAGAAAAGTTTTTTTTCAAAGCTAACTCTCAACTTTTTATAGTGTTTTATCTTAGGCTGAGACTCAACCTAAACTCTAAGTGTTGTATGGCTAAACTCTTAAAACTATTCCATCAGTCAAAACCAATACAAAAGAATACAAAGATGGTAGAGAATTAAACTAGCAAATATTGATCATAAGGTGTATGGAAGCATTTTATTAAAAGGCCTTTGGATGGGGTATTTATAGCCAAAAACCTCTAATGAGCCATTGCACAATGTTCCTCTTCCAACAACTAAATTTCTGTAGTTTTCTATTTTTTGTTGTCAGACCCAACTTCATCGCCGTGCTTCTCATTTTGATGTTGCGACTTTCTCTGCTTTCTAAGGGCTAGTCCACGTGGTTGGATCTGATTGGTTATGAGCTCCAATGGTCGACTCTATATAAGTCTTGGTTATTTCTTGGTGGGTTTGACATATGAATTTTATGGTTGTGAATTGTCTCAAGGTCTCGATTCCCTCTTTTGTGACAAGTTCTATAGTAATTAGACTTTTCTACCTCTCTTTGCACTTTTTGGCTTCATCGGAATTGCGATCGCAAAAATTATATTGTTGTGACGAAATGTCATTCCTGGGCAATACGTCATTTCTATGGTCACGAATTACAGATCAGCTACAATTCTTCAAAATGCACTAAGTGTTTGTTCATTTAAAATTTGTTCCTATAAAATGAGCACTCAACCAAACACATTATTGACATCTCAATTTTATTGTCAATATTAAAATTTTGAGATGCACTACTTAAGCTAACAAGATTCAATCAAGTTTTATTCTAAAAAAATTAATAATTATTTGTAAGAAGTTTATAGTATGTCTATAGAAAAATGTAAATATACATGTATAAAACTCATTCATCATCAAATTTCAACAAAAAAAAAAACTTAGATAAAATAATAATGTTTTATATAATTTAGATTTTTAACAATAATAATATTTAGTGTAATAAAGTTCAAACTGATAATAAATATGAAAAATGTTTAATACAAAAAAATTAATATCAGAATAAAAAAATTTAAACTAAATAATATATATTATTTTATTATCGTTAACTATATAAAGATAAGTTTTAATTATTAATAAATGATAGTTTTAATAATAAAATTTTAAATTTTTTGTTATAAAAATGAGTTATTTTCGCTCATACTTTCAATTATCTTTGATAATAAATTCAACTTATTAAAATTTAAGTTTTTAAATTATGAAACAATTTACCTTAGCCTATATTTGGATTGAGAGATTATAAAAGAGTGAATTAAAATAATTTATAAATTTATGTTAAATCTATCGTTTGGTTACTTTAAAAAGTTAAAATTCATGGATTTTGAAAAATTGTCCACCCACCAAAATTCCTTATTTTGAAGGAATTGGTTTCTCTCTTACTGTGTGGAAAAATCTAAACTCCACCATTTTTCATTCATGAGAGATTGTTGTCATTTTTTTATTCTTAGATGATCCCTACTAAATTAATAATATTCTAAAATATCCTTAAACCAAAAAATATAATAAAAACCATTTATATTTTTTCGTTTTATTTTCACTTATTTTATATGTTGGTTTGAATATGAATTAAAAAAGTATTAATGAGTTCCTTTAAAAAAGAAAAAAATATTATTGCATTAATTTATTCATAAATATAGTACATATAATAAGTTTATATAGAATTTTGAGCAAAAAATTTATAATATATTTTAAATTTGACAATAATGATAATTTTCATCAATTGCATTTTTTAGAAAATTTACACTAAACTATATTATTTTGCAATTCAATATAAATGTGATAAAAATGACTAGAAAATGTTAAATTAATGATAAATTAACAATTTTTGTAAATGGTAAAATTGAAAATCAATTGTTAAATATATATATATATATATATATATATATATATATATATATATATATATATATATATATATATATATATATATTGTAGTCATTGAATAAAATATGAGTGCAAAATAAATTATATTATTAATCTATAGATTTTATATTCAAACTAAATAATAATATTTTTATTAATTCATAGATTTTACAATTCATAGATTTAAATTTAAATCCTTAAATTTTATGAAATTTATGCGTAGATAAAGACGTCGCTGATCAATGAGTCCCACTAAATGGAGTCGAGTAATAACAGTGGTAGTCGTCCTGAGCGGATTGAGTTTCTTATTGTATTTTGTTATTTTGATGTGATTACAGATATTTAAATTTTATTATGACATGTATATATATAAGTAAGAATTGATTGCGATTAGGAAGCATATGCATAATATTTATTTTATATATGATTTGTTTAAAATGAATGTTTTTGAAAAATATTTAATTTTCTATAACATTTTTTACCCGTTTAGTATACAGAGAGATATACGAAAAAGTATGAGATATTACACTCATCCCATCACCGATCCAGAAATTCTGCCTTTTTTTCAATCCTGCCCCATTATCGTTGGAGAAAATATACGATTATCCGTCCCAAGATCTCTGATTTGATTTATGTTTTTTAATAAATATTTTTACTTTAATATTTAAAATATTTTTTATTATTTAATTATATTTGAATAAAACAATATTTTTTATTTTAAAATGGATGTTATATTTTTATTTTATTATTTTTTAAAAATATTACTTATGTTAAAATATAAATAATAATTATATATAAATAATTTTTGGAGAGAGATCCGGATGAGAGATACATATGTCATTCTCGCACCATCCCTGTTATAACAAAACTTGGGATCAGGATAGATGATGTGTATACACCGTTTCTGTTAAAAAAATCAAAATCAAGATGAAGAATAAATATTATTAAAAAATAGTTTCATTTGGAGTGGGATGGAGACAGAAACCGGGGCAGTTCTAATTTTCACCTCTAAAATTCATTGCTAAAGTTTGTGAGAGAATTTTCCTCGCAAATGATCCCCGACTATTGAAATAGGGACAACTTTAAAGTTCTCACTTATCTCTCACTAAAGACATGATACACGTCTTCGACCCTCTCTTCAGATGTGGTAGCTGATATTAACAGGAACACCCCTATGTTAAAAATGAGTTTTTTTTGGTACATTCAAGATGAACTTTTGTTTAGGAAATTTTTAACTTTTGGAGGGATATTAATCTGCTATAGACGTTTCTAATTTCCTGGGATAGAAGTGCGACTTTGTCCATGCAGCAGTGAATAAACCCGATCGATGATGATAGCCCATCTTCACTGTATACACCCTTCGCTTTGCAAATTCCCAAATTAATTTGTCTTCTCTTAAAATCTATGCTTCGATTTATAAATGAATTTAGATTTTAGTCTCATGTTATCAATTATTATTTGTTATTTATTTTTATTGATTTTCATTAAATTGGAGTTTTCTCTTCTTACATATAGAATTTTATACGTTACTAATAATATAGAAATTGTTATTAACTAATCAATTAAATAATTAGATTTATTAGAATGTTAGATTAGTTATGTTATATATATATATATATAATATTTTAATTATTTCGATTCAATTGGATACTATTTTTTAACTGATAAATAAAAAAATTAATGGTTCTCATAAGTTTTATAATAATTATGAATATATATATATAATTTAAATAATTAAAAAATTAATTTAATTCAATATACACAATCCTAATTCATTTAATCTGATTTATTTAATAAATTTAAATTAATGTATTATGAAGCAGAATATAATTGTCAAGTTTATGGGACAATGGAGAATATTTCTCATGCGGTTTTATCTCGTTCTCTTGCTCGAGCAACTATGTAAGTTAAGATTTCAAGAATATTTCAGACATCCAGTGGTATAATCTTTATCATCCCTCTTTTTAATATGTACTTTGATAGAGAAAATTAATAATTTTTATAATCTACTAATTGTAATAAAAATAAATTGAATGATTAATTAATAATATTCAAATTAAACATAAAAAATCTGGAAATAATTTATTTTTAAATTTGAAACACATCATATAAATATATATAAGAAATATAATGGAAATAGATAATATTTAAAACAAAAATAAACTATTTTACTTTGTAATTTTGTGACCTTCTTAAATTATATAGTTATATATAATGGGGACTGGATCAGGTGGGGAGGGTCCAGTGGCCAAAGATTCCCGACAGCTTAATCTAAAGATGTATTACCTTTTTTTCTCTTCCTCCACCACCACCGCCAATAAACGCTCTCTTCTCTCTTCGCTCTTATCTGGGCCCCACCCGTATCCTCCACTCCCGCTTAACTGTCGAGCAATTCTCCTTCTGCCCTTCTCACCTGGTTTTAACCCTCGTGATCTTCCCTTGTTCTCTTATTGTCCGTGTCTCTCTTTGCTACCACCAACGTTCGTTCTTTCTTTCCCAATTATTTTTTCCTGTTGTTAGAGATTACTACTGGCTACTGCTCAGCCGGTCATGAAGGAGGAAAAGCAGCAGCAGAAGCCCGGCGGTGCTTGTGATTCTAGCAGCAGCGCTCCCATTCATGTTCTGGCAGTTGATGACTGCTTTCTCGACAGGAAAATTGTTGAGAAGGTCCTCAAAACTGCATCTTTTAAAGGTTCTTCTTTTTCTTTTCTTCAAATGGAGCTGCATTCAGCATTCCTGTGTTTTTCTTTTCCACTTGGCATTTGTTATCGTGAGTGAATCAAAATGAAATGGCCCAAATGGGTATTTGCTTTGGTGATTAATTAAGGGTGTCGTTGTTTTAAAATGCAGTTACTAGTGTTGATAGTGGAAAGAAGGCAATGGAGGTTCTTGGATTGAGTCAAGACAAAGTGGAGAATTCTAGTTTTAATGTAAGTAATTTTTATTATTGGTGTTAAGTACTTCACTATCTCATGCTGGGAGACCCAAAGACTAGATTTTTATTAGTTTCTACATATCACTAGCATTTAATATTAATGCAAAGTTTAAGACTTTTAATCCCAACATGATAAGAGTTGTTGCTATAATAGCTAACAAAATCCCTGCTATAGCCAACTTTGGAACATTTGAACAAGCAATTATTGGTGAGTAGGGTTTTTTCCCCTCTTTTGACTGCTGTGGCAGTGATAAGTTGCTTTTCTTACATAGCCTATAAATGGAAAGTCCTATTGTACTATTTTGATAAGATAGATAATTCCTTGCATCTAAAACGTATATGATAAATGATTTCCGAGTCCTGATTGCATTGATGAACTATGAATCTTTCTAAACTACATATTGCATTTAACAAAGAGGGGTTTGAGCTGATAGGAACTATGTTACTTATCTACTGCATCAATGCATGATAAACGATGTAACAATGAGGACAGTACTAATTATTACCCAAGAGAGAAGAAATTACGAGATTGATTTCTTCGATTTAGTGATTGTTAGGTATTTCTGTTGGAGGAATACTCTAAGGAATTAGGAGATCACATAGAGCTCAATTTTATCATTATAATATTAACTCACATATCATATTTATTTATATTTCCAGCATCCCTTAAATTTAAATATTTCTTTGCATAGGCCTAAGCAGCCAACAATATATTTTCTTTTTTCACATTTTAATAAACTGTAATTCAGTTTCTAAACTGTCAACTCTCCTTGTTTGTATTTGAGCTCTATAACTCACCAATTACTTGAGATTTGCTTAACTTAGATGCATCAATAGAATAAATTTTCAACCTATCCTGCATTAATGATAAGGTCAGACATCCACTAAAATCAGTATTGGTTGTTTACAACATTATATGAGATGCAAACCAAAAGTAAGCTCTATATGTTGCAACTGTCCTGTGTTATGTATGTTCTAATGGCACTGTTTTGCTTGTTCAAAAGCCATTTTTCCCCCAAACTGCGCCTACCCCTAGTGAATTACTAATAATTTCATTTAGACCCTTCATGTTGCTTCCTTTGCACATATCATTTTGTATACTGGTAATGGTTCTTCAAAGGTGATTCTCCATATATCCAAACTGTTATATAACAGTTTTTCTACTTTCCAAAATGCAAGCATGAAACTTATCAATGGACCTTCAACCTTCATTCTGCAAAAATATAACGTGCAAGGAAAAACAAGTAGTTGGAAATTTGACTGCCTTACTGAGTAGATTGTTGATGATTTTGCTTCCCATAAATATCATAGATTGGGTTCAAACATCAGATAAAATATTGAGGCTGAGTCCCTAGATTTTATACTTCTTTTGATGCAGAATTGATCTGAGGTGATATCGCTTTGTCTTCTGTTCTTGAGATCCATCCTTCCTACCTAACATCTTGTACTCATAAGTTTGCTGGAGCTGAACAAGGAAATGGAAACAGCAATATTTGGGGGAATTCTTTTTCTTCATCGTTTGGCTTTTACTTTGTTATGGGTGTTCTCAAGAGCATCATATCTCCATTTAGCTGCATAGAATTTTGTAAGGGTGGTTTAAAGTTCAGTTCCAACTTCCAACTATTCATTTCAAATCCATTGTTGCACTTTTTGCAGGACCAAAAGATAGATATAATTCTTACAGACTATTGTATGCATGAGATGAATGGCTATGACCTTCTTGTGGCTGTGAAGGTAAAAGACACTTCTGAATTATTTGAGTAGCAGCCCTGTTTTTAACTTCTAATTGATCGTGTTATCTTATTATACAAAAAGAATTTTCTGAATAATTTGAAGTGGTTCATTTTCTTTGGCCATTTATCTTATTTTTAATTGATTTCTTTACATTTAAGGAATCTAAGGTGATGTGCAGTTAGTCTAACCATTCATGATAATGATTCTCCAGTACCATTTTTTTGAAATTTTCTATAACAAGTCCTTTTTCTTGACCCTCAGGAGAATAGCAATGCGAAATCCGTTCCTGTTGTTATAATATCATCTGAATATGATCCTCAGAGAATCAGCAGGTATTTTTCCCAAATTTCTTTCTTCTCTTAGAGCACCATGAGTATAACCACCTGAAAGTCTATTCTATCTGTTCTTTGTACTCTTTGCGCATTCTTGGATGTTTTCTCTGAAATTTGACTTGCTGCAATTAGTTTTACAATTAATGCATGGATATAAATGGAAGGACAGGTAATATGCAAAATATTGTCTAGCTACATCTTGAGATGGTGATTTCTGCAATCATTTTCCTGTTGATTACAAGCACTGAATGAAATATTGAATACTGGATACTTATTAGATGAGGGGCATTTCAAGATGTACATGAGATTCTGTGAAGTAATTTCCTGAAATGTTCAATTAAGATGACCTAATGATGTCACTTCCTCTTGGTAAGGTTGGCAACTAAAACATCCATCTACTTGCACGGTTGATGTATGTTTGCATGATTAGTGATAGGTGTAGAACTCTATATCTCGTGATATAAAAATTTGGTTGCATGTTGTAGAACCAGAATGTAACATAAGCAAGGAGAAATGTGGCAAAAGGGAATAAATTAAGAAGGGAGAGGGAGAGAGAGAGAGAGAGAGAGAGAGAGAGAGAATCAAAATGGAATAGGCAACTAGAGAAGGATGAGAAGAAATGGTGAAATTGTGAAGAGAAAATAGGAACAAGAAGGAAAGAAAGGGAAGGCGAAATAATTATTTAAATCAAATCTTGATTAAAGTAATCATGATCTGTTTGGATTAAGGACTCATTTATGGTGCTTGAATCAACTATAAAATGTAAAATTAATGCTAGATTTCTTTAGAAATGAGAGATCCAAGTGCAAATCCAAATTATCAAATCCCAAATTTCTTGGCTTTCATCCATGTCTGATGACAATAAGGTTGATATGTCTATTGCTTTCCTTCCTGTTCTAGAATTCTTGTAGTTGTAGTCTTTACAAATGTCAAACGGTTACTGTGGGATTTGATGGACTGGGGAGGATATATTTCTGTTTTCACTTCTCAGCCTAGTAAGAGTGGGAATTTGATGTTTCATTGAAAGAAAGTATCCAGTTTAGGTGTTTTAAACCTGTCGCTTTTATCGGTAAATATTAAGAAAAGAGGGTGGCTTCTGTAGCTTCATAGTTGTATTAACTCCCATTGCAACTAACTAGCATCTATATGTATATTAAGGTGGCATTGGATGAAAATCTCTGATTTGATAACGTATTAAGATTTGCAAATCAAATGGAATAATAATTGCAAAGAAGAGAGATTGTATGCACTGCTCTTGGCTACTGAAGCACCCATCTTTGTTGGCAGTCTCCTTGGAGTTCAATATAGTTAGCAATTATAGTCTTGAATATTTTAAAGTTTCTATTGTTAACATGGGTTGATCTGCTAACAATTTTTCAATGCTGTCATAGTGGGATATATTTGGAGTTCGTTGTTATTAAGGTTATGGCTTGTAAAATTCATGACCTAAATTTATGCTTTCTGTGTTTTAGCATTCTTCTGATAGAGCTTGCACGCATCAATGTTAATTTGGTGATAAGCTGTGGTGAGAAACTTATCCAGTCTATTCATGGTCAGATTTTCCAATATTGAGGGAAAAAGAAAACTATAAAAGTATGTGCAACACTTTGTTTTGAATTACGAGTAAATGCCAACCTAGTATATGGTTGTTGAATAATCAGATTGTGTTGTCTTCCTCAATGTAGTGGATTACATAATTAAAGTTGCATCATTTTGGATTTGGAAGATCTCTGACATAATGTACATGATATTTATGTACTCAGGTGTCTTGCAAATGGTGCTGAAGATTTCTTACAAAAACCACTACAGCTAAAAGACTTGCAGAAATTGAGAAGCTATGTGAGACCAACAGCCCCTGTACCAAAGACGGGGACAAAAAGAAAAGTGAAACTGGACTTGATACCAGAAAGTGGTGCATCAGAAAGGCGACCATGCATTGCAGCGGGAGTAGCTGTGGCTTAATACCCGCACAACTTGTTCGGCTATTTCCTCTGTCGTGGAGATGGCAAGTTGTAAGCTACCTTCATAATCTACCCCTGCAAAGAAATGGTTTAATGGTAGGGAGCGGGGCTTTCTCCAGTGATATATATATATATTGGTGAGGGATTAGATGATGTGAAGTAGAAATACAACAGCCATGTACAATAGGCCATTGTGGTCTGCCGAATGATTTATTTGTTAATAATTATGAATGCAATGCTTATGACAGTTTTCCGTACCATTCTGTGTCTGTTTTTTATACTGTTAACTGTGGTTGGAAGAAGTCGTGTTGGATTTAGTTAATATAGGTGCATTTGGATGGTGGAGCCTTTAGAAATTTGAATATCAATTGTATCAGGATTTACAATTTGGCTGTGTAGCTGGGTCAACTGGAACTGGCTAGTAAAGGTTGAAAGCTTAATAGGTCACAAATTTTAGCCAATAATATGCATGCTTTTTCAACGGTTAACAACTTTTTGTGAGAAAAGTAGAATGATTTAATTTGTTCCAATTGCGAGGTTATATTGCAAAATTAGCGTGAATTTTGGTTACCGGTGCACCAGGGCTATAGGAGACCTTATCATACGGATGTCCCGTCGGACATTTTAATTCAGATTTATTAGGGATTGTTTGAGATTGATGGTTTTAGATTTATAAATTTTTTTTATTTAATTGATTGATTTTTTTAATTTTTTATAAACTATTTTTTAAATATATTTTAAGAAAAAAATATCTATTTACCTAATTTTCTCTAAAAGTAAAATTTTAAACTAAGAAAAATAAAAATAAATTAAAAAAACGTTTTTTCCAAATGATACAGCCTTTATTGTTAATAAATTTCATTTTTTCATTAGAAAATAATCAAAATTTATGACTTATCACAGATATATTAAGGTTTCCTTCATTTTACTCAGCCTATCATATGGGGTTAAGCTAGGAAAAAGAAATCCTAAATATCAACTTTTTTTTACTTTGAACCTTCTCTCTCTTTCTCCTAGATTTTCTTCTTTCTTCCATTATTAACCATAATTTATCTATACATGAAATTTGGCTTCTTATATAGTAGCAAATTGTGTCAAATAAGAAAAATAAACTATTAGCAATTTTTAAGCATTTAATAAACAAACAAAAGTAATAAAATTTTAGATTGGATACAATAACAATTTCGGAAATTCATCATTTTTGAAAAGAAAAATCATTAGTAAAGAAATTAATAACTTATATCAATTTGGAAAAAAAAAGTATTACTATTTTATATATTTAGATTCTATTTAGTTCGGCTGTTTAAATTAGCTACTAGTTGTAAGTGATAGTGGTTATTGATATGATATATAATTGATGCCAGATAGCAAACACATAATAATTGTTTTGTAAAAATTTGCTAGGATTATTGTTTACAAGCTAAATGATGTAAAATATATTTACACTTATATTATTCTTAATTAATATGTTAATTATATAGCATATATAATAATTAAAAATATAACTTTTTTTTAAGAATTTAACTAAATAAACGAATATTATATATAAAACTTGTAAAAATAAAATAAAAAATTATTTCTGAAAACACTTTATAACATATGCTCTTTGCCATGTAAAAACTTGTATATTTATAACATGTTCATGAACATCTATTTAAAAAACTTATTTGATCCAAAGATCAATATCATATATAAAATATCATGTTTAGGTTAAACTGACCAATATTTATAAAAATACATAACCATTGTAAAAATTACATATTATATGTATAAAAGTAAATAACTCTTAACTATATATCATGTACAAACATATAAAATAATGACATGAAATATCACCTATCTGAGTCGAATATGCTCTGTTGTCTATGAATTGTATTACTCATCTGATCAACTTCTACCTCTATCTACTAGCTTCAAATCCTGTGAGTAAGAATATTCATATGTTAAGATACTGAAAGTTTAGTGGTACATATAAATATAAAATTCATACATGCATCAAATAATTCACATCATGATATTCATGTTCATGTCATCATAACAATATCTTTCATTCCATTTAGATTACGTAGTGCTCTCTCATCTAATTAAGATAAACTCAACTAAATGAGCAAGTATCACATATACCTATTACTCAAAACTTACAAAAATTTAAAACTTTTTTCATTTCTTGAAAATACTTTATAACATATGCTCTCTGACATGTAAAAACCTGCATATCCATAACATGTTCATAAACATCCATTAAGAAACCTCCTGGATCTAAGGATCAATATCAAATATAAAATATTATATTTAGGCTAAACTGACTCAGTGTTTATAAAAATATATAATCATTGTAAAAATTATATGTTTCTTGGCAATAAAAGATATGTATAAAAATAAACAACCCCTAATCCTATGTCATATACAAAAATAAAAAATGATGACATAAAATATCACCTATCCGAGTTGGGTTTGCTCTATTGTCTCTGAATGGGCTTGTTCCTCTGGCCAACTTCTACTTCTACTTCTATTTACTAGCTCTAAAATATGTGTGCAGGAACACCTACATGCTAAGCTAGTAAAAATTTAGTGATATATATAGATATAAGAATTCAGTCATGTATCAAACAATTCAGATCATGATATTTATATTCATGTCATCATATCATATGCATCATGCACACCAATGCATGACAATAAAAATATTCAATCATATAACATACTTCATATCATGAAAAATATTATAACATCCTATTATTTAACCATACATAGGTGATCCATCATAATATTCATAACATATAACATATACATTGTATATCATTAAAAACTTGTATCATTATACTTTTTTCTTTGTATCATATTCATTAAGTATTTTTGTCCTAAAAACTTTCTACATGGACTATTCGGATACGGGTTGTGAATAGGGGCACTCTTCGAACTGTTAAAGTTCATTGGTTTTATCTGTTAACTTAGATTGCATTTTAGTTATTTTACAGTATTAGATATATAATTTACTTTAAATTTATTTAAAATTGGATTAAAGTGTTTACGTTTTAATTTCTTATTTATTAGTAATCTTTAATTAATTAGAAATTTAAGCTGAACAGTTCCTTGAGAGTGAACTTGTCATATTACAACAATTCGTGCACTTGCAAATTTAAATGAACAACAAAAACATTAATTAAACATACAATAACATATAAACATCACAATTTACCCTTCATTAATGGCCTATAACATATATTTATGATTCAACAACTTTTATAACTTTTTTAACATTACCTTTTAAAAACGCATTAGCTATCATCATGCCATAACCTCATAAATACTTATTGGCATATTTATTACAAATTTTCTATCATGGCATCCCAATTACCCATGTAAGGCATACTTAACATTTCTTATTCAATTCTCATATTGTCATGATATTAATTATATTTTTCAATCTCATTGCAAATAACAACTAGCATTTATAGCGTACAATAACATTTAACACACACAAAATGTCACAAGTTTGAAATTTAAATGCATATATGTACATACCTTTATGGAGACTCAAAACCAAGCTTTAAATCAAGCTTGCTTATCCTTTTGGTGGGTTTCACCACCTCATCTTCCAACTCCTATCATATATAAACACATATCTATCAACTTCTATAACCATAAATTTAACTTAAAATCCACAAAAGGTAAAACCCTAACTTTAAACCTTCAACTATCTCTCTTCTCACATAACCCTTTTATAAAGCATACTATAACCCTTTATCAAGATTAAAGAGGAGTCTTTATCCTAAAAAACTCGAGCTTGAACTAAAACCCAACCCATTTGGAAATGAGTTTCTACTAAAAATGGAATAGACATGAAAAAGGCATAAAAACTTGTAAAGATGAAGGGAAAATGTGATTCCTTACTAGAAATGAAAGAAACACAACTTGAATGAAGATTTTTGAACTCTTTTGAGTGAGAAAATATTTCTAGTTTGAGCAAGGATTTTTTGGAGGTTAGGATTTATGTGAATAGGGTGAATGAGAGAGAAGAACATACTGGTACCGCTTTAATACTTGACAATGTTCACAATAGTGAACATTAATATTCATTGTCATGACATTAACTTCACAGGCATGAATGCAGAGCACTTTACTTTTTCATCTCTTCTTAAATCTTTTCCCTTAACCACACCATTAAACACATTTATATCTTCTTTAAACTATCTTATTAACTATACGCTATTTAGTGGGTGTTACATATCTTTTTCCCTTAAAGAAATTTCATCCTTAAAATTACCTGATACATTGTATTGGAATAGTTGTGATTTTTAATGAAAAAAGTGGTGTCTACATGTCCTTTAGAAAAATTATTTTCTAAAAGAAATTCACTGAGTCTCTCATACCAAGCTTTTGGAACTTGTTTTAGACCATATAATGCTTTAGACAATTTAAATAAATGATTTAGCAGTGTATGGCTATCAAAACTGGGAAGTTGTTTAACATAAACTTTCTCCTCTATAAAACCATTTAATAAGACACTTTTGACATCCATTTGAAAAATTTTAAAGTTCATATGGCATGCAAAATCTAAAAGAATTCTAATTGCTTCTAATCTAGCCACTAAAGCATATGTCTCATCATAATCTCTGCCTTCCTCTTGGTTGTACCCTATGGTAACAAATCTAGCTTGATTTCTAGTTATATGACCTTGCTCATCCAACTTATTCCTAAAAACCCATTTACTACCTATGATGGGATAATTCTTAGGTCTTGGAACTAAGGGCCAAACCTTATTTCTCTCAAATTGGTTGAGTAAGAGCCTCATCAATATTTATAGGCTCAATTTGAGAGGTGATGATCAAGCTTATCCATAGTACTTATAATATCATCAAGAGCACTACCTTTCACAATATCAAGTTTACTAGATTCATCAAAAGCAACATGCATAGACTTTTCTACAACTAATGATCAAGTTTATCCTTAGTATTTAATATAAAATACTTGCATCCAAATACTCTAAAGTATGAGATAAAAGGGTTTTCTTTCATTCCATAACTCAAACTAAGTTTTATTTAAAATAGGTCTTTTGAAAACTCGGTTAGAAATGTAACATGCGATATTAGTGGTTTCAGCCCAAAAGTAGATTGACAAACCATACTCATTAAACATTGCTCTAGACATTTCAATTACAGTTTTATTTTTCCTTTTAACAACCCCATTTTGTTGAGTATTCTAGGAGTTGAAAAATTGTGAGAGATAACTATTTTAAACAAAAATTTTCATTTTCAAATTTTTTGCTATGATCACTTCTTATTTTGAAAATAAAATATCCTTTTTCCTTTTGAATTCATTTGGCAAAGTTTTTAAAGGATTCAAAAGCATCACTCTTTTGAGCTAAGAAAATTACCTAAGTAAATCTAAAGTAATCATCAATAATGACAAAAGCATAGTGTTTACCTCATAAACTAGCAACTCTAGTAGGTCTAGAAGATCTAAATGCAAAAGTTGTAAAGGTCTAGAGGTACTTACTACACTCTTTGACTTCAATGAGATTTTGTGTTATTTTCCTCTTTGACATAGTTCACATGTCTTATCCTTTGCAAATTTGACTTTTGGACATTAATTCCCTAGCTCTCCTTTGCTAAGGCTTTGAATTAAGTTTATGCTTGCATGACCAAGCCTTTTATGCTATAACCAAGATTCATCGCTAATTGTCATAAGACACTTAGAGGAAATGTTAGATAACTTATGTAAATCTATTATGTAAGTATTGTCATCTCTATCTCCTCTGAACATCTCTTGACCATTTGAGGTGGTCACAAGACATTCATTAGAGGAAAAGGTGACTTGGTTTCCCTTATCACATAATTATGCTTTAATCCATCAACTAGTAAAATATTTTCAATTAAAAAGACATTATTTAAACCAATTGAGCCAATGCCAATTAACTAACCATTGACATTGTTTACAAATGTTACCTTACCACTATCAATTCTTTTGATTTGAGTGAAAAGGCTTATATTTTCGATCATGTGCCTTAAGAATCCACTATCCATTAGTCAAATATTTTCTTTTGATGTGGACTTGAGGCACAACTACAAAATGACAATTTAGGTTTGATTTTTAAGTATCCAAATGAATTTGAGTCCTCAGGGGTTAGCATTGTAAGGTTCCCAATAGGCCTTCCTTATGAAACAATGTTTGTTTATATGCCCAAGCTTTATGCAATAGTGGCATTGTCTGGATTTAAATATGTTTTCCCACTTTCCTATTGGTTTAGACTTTATTACTCTTATAGGAGGAGTATGTGCACAATGACACAAGCATTTATATGTTGTGGGTGCTTTCTTAGGTGCTTGCTTCTTGTATAAGAGAACATGATTAACCTTTTAAGGTTTTTCTCTTGGGCCATGTGACCTTTGACTACTCTTCCTTTGAGTAGTGGATTTTATATGTGCTTTACCATTAGCCTTTGGGGCTATTACCTTAATAGTAGAAGTTATGGTGTACTTGATTTAACAAAGATGATTTTTGAAGATGATGATGCTTCATTGAAGCTTAGAACATGTCTCACTAAGGGAGGTCTTTGAGATATAATTAGAGTGTCTAAAATTTTTTTCCCTTTATGAAATCTAGAAATAAAGTTTCTAAGCTCTTTAACCTCATTTTTCAATTCATTATTTTCTTTTAAGAGAGAACTTGCTGAGGATTTTGAGAAAATCTCATCCAATGACTTTTTTAAATAGTCATTTGAGGTTTTTAGCTCTTCAACTACCTTTGGAAGGTCATTAAAATCATTTTGTATCTTTTTATTTCTAAATTTAGCACTTCAATTATTCATCATCATCATCATCATCAATTAAATCATGTAAATCCCACAATGTTGAGAAGTATAGCATACCTCATCATTGGAATAATCCTCAATGGCCATGAAGCACAAGTTAGCCATCTCATCTTTTTTTTCTTCAATGAGTGATGAGGTTTCATCATCCCAAGTGGCTTTATGACCCTTTTCTTCATCTTCTTTGTTAGGTCTCCTCTCGTACTTCTTGACCATGGGGCACTCCAATCTAATGTGTCCCTTCTTCCCACATTCATAACACTGGACTTCATTTTTGCCTTTGTTAGATGAGGAGTTTCGAGGAGGGAATCTTGAGGCTATTTGTTCATAGCTCTTAATTGAGCTATACTTGTGAGTGATCTACCTTTTGATTCTTTTGAAAAGTAAGGCTTTTTGATCATCTTCTTCATAACTAACTCTTCATCTCTAAGGAGATCTTCATCCATAGGCGTTGAGGTTTAAGCTTTAAGTGCTAAAGGCTTTCTCTTCTCCTTTTCTCCTTCAAGCTCTTTTTCTCTTACTAGAGTCATCTCATGAGTGAGGAGTTTGCCAATAAGTTCATCAGTAGAAATTATGCTCAAGTCTTTATTATTGGTTTCTTTAATACCCATAACCCTTGAGCCATAAACTTTCATAGGAAGACTCTTTAGAATCTTGTTATTTACATCTTCTAAGTTATAGTGCTTTTCAAGCTTCCTCATGCCATTGACAATAGCAAGAAGTCGATTGGTCATTTCGGTTATGGTCTCTTTGGGCTTCATCTTGAAGAGTTCATATTCGGTGACAAGAAGTAGAACTTTTTTAGACTTTACTTGTTTCGTGCCTTCATGGTAGTTTTCCAATGTTTTTCAAATGGAGTAAGTGGTTGGACAATATTGGATTTTACCATACTCTTTAAGAGATAGAGATCTTATTAGAATGATCATAACTTTCTTATTTTTTCCATTAGCTTTCTTTTGGGGCCTGGTCCAATCATATCTTAGAACAATCTCATATTCTCATTCGGCATTCCTTCTTGTTGAAGGTGTTAATTCCTTTCGAATAGTGTCCCAAACATCTACTCCTTCACTATCAAGATAGGTTTCCATCTTGAATTTCCAATTCGCACAATTTGCTCCATCAAAGAAAGGCTTAAGATTGTAAAATCCTTCGTTGGCCATAATTCGATCTTTACTAGTGCTTGTTAGGCTTTGAATGGTAGACCCGCTCTGATATCAATTGTTGCCCAAAATAATAACCAAGAAAAGGGAGTTAAATTGGTTAGTAATTAAAAATACTCTTAATACAATTTTACCAAAGAATAATTTATGAGAGAGAGATGATTTAACACACAAGATTTATCAAGGTTCAGGCATTAACAAACTCTATTCCTCTACCTAATCTCAATTGGGTATTCCACTAACACTCAAAGTGTTACAAATAGAGTTTTTTTCCTAGCTCACTCCCAACTATGATGTTTCTCTCTTGGCTAACACCTAACCCAGAAAAAGTCTTATGTTTTAATGGCTAACACAACAACCAAGTCCTTGTGTTTTAATGACTCACACAAAAAACCTTTATAAATGTTTCACTCATAACCCAACTCACTCAAACTCACTTTTGATTAATTGATTACAAGAATAAAATACTCACCAACCAAAAAGCTCAATAATTTTAAGCAATTATGGTTCTTACGATAAGAATGGTGAAAAGAATTAAATACTCAAGGCTATATAAGATTAAAAAAATAGACTGCACATTTTTCACTTATTTTCTAACTTTTAGAAGTCATAAATATGTTTTATTTATACTTTCTCTAACAAAAATAGTCATTTGGGATGCATTTAATGCAAAAATGCCCATTCAACCATTTTATCGTTAGTGCCTGACAACTTTCTCTTTCCATATTTACAGGCGTGACTTAATCTTTATGGGCGTGGTTGTTCTTCATAATCGTGAATGAAGTAGTGAAGCTGGCAGTGAACAGTTATGTCTAGAAATGAGAAGACTTTTACAGGTGTGATATATTTCTTCACGGACATGACTTAATCAAGCTTCACGAGTAGTCCAATACTTCACTGCCATGAATGTTTGAACAAACAATCTTTAATGCTAACTATCTCATGGTCAATATCCATAAGTCACAGGCATGAAAGGTGCATTTCACGGTGGTGGCAATTCTTCCCCATGAGCGTGACAATGTTCACAGTCGTGAATATTAGCTTCACGAGAACCTTTGCTGATTTTCTTTCTTTTGAAATTCAAACAACTTGATTTATGGTCTTAGGAATATGTAACCTGCCTAATATACTTAGAACATAAATTTGGTTAAATTTCTTATTGTCTAATTATTTGTAATAATCAAAATGACAGAAATACCCATCAAGATTCAACACCATGTATAATATATAATGATAATTATTAATATTAAGATTAATAAACAATTGATAAATAAACATAAAAAAATCTCAATTGAAATTATTCTTTCATTTGGCTTGTCCATTGAAATTCACATTTGAACACTTCTGAGTCCTTATCCAGTCCCTTCAAAGGATCATGTATCCCTAATCCAAATGATTTATAAAAATATTTAACAACTCCCTCTACACATACACATTGTAGGCACTTATCTAACATAACAAGATTAATGTTGTCCATATTACACCAATCACAGTATGAATCCTCTCCTGACAAATATTTACCCTTATGATAGAAGCCATTATAATGTAGAATGATAGTGAAGTCTTCACTTTGTGGTTCTGTGATAAAAATTCAATATAATTGAATGTTAAATAGAATACATATGCAAAATAAATGAATACCAGTAAATGAACACCTATAAACTAAATAAGATAGAATTAACATAATACATATTACCAATATCAAAATAACATAATACCAATATCATATATCAATACTAATATCAGAATCACACCTATAAACTGAATATAACAAAATAACATAAAACCAATATTAGCTATGACATAATACACCAAGTATAAGAAGCAAATGAACATCTATAAACAAAATAAGACAGAATACATATGCAAAATAAATGAATATCAATAAAGACTTATAAACTCAATATAAAATAATAATATAATACATATATCAATTAATGACATACTACACTAAGTATAAAAAGCAAATGAAGAGGTTCCCCTCAACAACTCAAGAGTTAGTATAATGTAAATAAACCTTTAAACCCTAAAATGTGAGAATCAAATTATATATGATTCTACAAATTCCATGTGTTCAACATTACAGACATAAAAAAAAAACCCCTAAAACCATACAATAAGACAATAACTTTTGTTTTACCCTAACTTTACAAACATTAAAAAAACCATCGAATAAGATGATAAAATATGTTTTACCCTAAAACCCCTAATATTCAAAGTAATTTCAAGACACCCATTAAATCCCCACATTACCAAAACAATAAAGTAATGACAGTTAGAAAAATCACTTACCATATTGTGGACCTTGCCCTATAAATCAGTAGACAAGGTGGACCATTTTGCCTCCACAATGTATGCCCTAGACATTATCACTTTCTCCCTTTATTTACTATACCCAAGAGCTCAATTCCCTATCTTGTTATTTTTTTCTCGAAGAAGACTTCTAGGAACCATTATAACCAATATCCATAAAAAGGTTATAGAGATGGTGAATGAGAAGGATTATTGATGAGAGAGAACAAATATGGTGAGTGAGATAGAAGCATCGATGAGAGAACAAAGATGGCAAATGAGAGAGGAGCGTCGATGAGAGAGAACAAGTATGGTGAATGAGAAAGAAATCTAAGCCCTAATTTTTTTCAGCATGCAAATTAATAGAAGGAGCATGGACGATAATAAATGGGAAAGAGTGTGAGTTTTCAAAAAGTAGCTTTAAATTTTTTGTTTTGCCTTTTGTCCATATGTGTATGTCATATGGAGTCTAACGTAGCACATTTGTTTCTTTAGTTACTGACGTGTTGCTAACGTGGAAGTTGATATGGCATACAAGGTGTTGTGTGTAGTGACATGGCAATGGTCCAGTTCCACATCAGTTTCTAGCTTAGGTATTTGATTATCCATTCCTCAAATTTGTCCAAAAGTTATTTAAGAGAAAGAAAAATAAAATTGTTTTATAATTTTTATGGCAATTGAAGCAAAGTTCACCAACTATTAGTGAAATTAATCCCAACTTCAATATCCATTTCTCTAAATCAATCTTTCCTTTCAAATCCCAATCCAATATCTCTTGTTCCAGCTCGAGCATGAGAAAAAACATAAAAGACATGCAAGGATGAGAGCAAGACTAAGCATTAAGGACATCGATAAAGAGGATGATAAGGATTTAATGGGTATAGGGCCATTGAAAGAAAAGTTAGAGAAGGAGAAAGTGAAGGTTGTTACTAGAGATTTGAATCGTTATAAGGAACCATATGATTCTGATAGCTATGACAAAGATGAAAGGAACCATCTGATTCTATTAGTGGAGATTTGATCATATGATTGTAATTTTTTAAATAAATAGAGACATTTGACGATGCCTTCAAATGGATGAATCAAATTGTAAAATTTGGGAAAATATTTTTGGATTTAACTTGAATATAGGGTCATTGGTGAGGTGATGAATCATTTGAAAATAGCATAAGGAAAAGAAAAACATTATTCTTCAACAGAAGTCAAATAAGGCCATGAGGCTAATAAAGTGGAAGGAAGCTTATAATCCCAACATTCCAAAAAATTATGGAGTTATTCAGCATGCACAGGTCGGTCCCAATATTGATTTCATGGATAATACTTGATTTGAAGGAGAAAAACAAATAATCCAAAATGGGTTGGATGAGCAAAGAATAAATGTTTCCATTGCTTTTAACCATTGTCATAGCCCTTAAGTTTTATAGTGGGACAGATAATGACCTCAATTGGAACTTGGTTTGAGAATTTTCTTTCTTCAATATGGTTTTATGCCTAATAATATTAAGGGCATGGTGTCATTTGTTTTCATGGATTAATTCATGGAATAAAATACATAATGAAATATATTAACAATAAGGGTTTTGGATATAAGATATTGATCAATTAAAAAAAATTCAAAAACTAAAAGAAAAGATAAATTCTTTAAGTAAGTTTGCTTCGCTAATCCTCTATCGCCATCGGCAAAAGCCTAAAAGGAAAAATAGAGGCACGTAGAGGATACGGGTAAGACAAGGAGAGTAGATGCTAATTGATGACCCCATTAAGTTGGAGATATATAATGAGAGGGGGATAGAGATGTTTCAGAGGACAACTAATATTTGATTTTAATTTTGATTAATAATGTTTTCATCAAAATTTCTTATTTGATAATTGTTAGTTTTATTTAAATAAATGGAGTCAATGGCAAGAAAATGAAATTTGAATATAAAAATAAGGGTAAAATGGATAACATTATGATTTTTTTTATTTGACTCTACATAACATTCTGTAATTGAGTTAACAAATGAGTGACAAAAGGGGTTTTCAATTACAAAATCAAAGTAAAAGTGATTTTCTATTACAAATAATTCCTTAAGTATTGTTTGTTACGAGTCAAATACTTGAAGTATTGTCAGTATAAATTACCCAAACTTCTAGTCTTATTGCTCTCATTCTCACCCAACATTAAGTATTTTTACAAATACATTAAGTTAAAACATTTAAACCATATCAGAATTTTGGGTATTTTAAATGCAATGTGGCTACACATGTCAAGATCACCATTCCAAACTCTTTAATTTTCTCCAATATTTCAAATTTATTGTGTTGAAATTAACTGAAGTTTTTGAAGCTAATGATCATTCAAATAAAATTTTATATTGGATCATCACTCTAGCATAAAACCTAATAATATTACACTACTTTTTTCCTAACTACTTGCAATTCCAAAAAAATGTCCTATTTTTTTCAATAAATTAATAAAAATTAGGTATTATAGTTATATTATAATTTTTTATTATACCTTCCATTTATGTTAGATGACTATTTATTATTGTAAGAACTCAAACTATGACTAACATTACTATATAAAATGGAAATTTTGAATTGCCATCAAGAAATTTGACAAATGGCAAATGTTAAGCTAACAATATTAAAAATCATATAGATTAATACAATTTTTATTTGACCAAAAATATAAAAGAATTGAATATAAGATTATTGATTATAGAGTAATTAATAAGAGTCTTAAAGACAATTCACTGATGAATAATAGTGTAAAAATAAGGGGTAAGGTACAAACTTGACCCTAAAATATACATGAATTGTCAATGTCTTCCCTAATGTATTTTCTTTTGTCAAAAATACATCTGAACTTTAAAATCAAGTAAATGTTGGTCTAATTTAGTAGACGTACTTAGTAAGTTAACGGACGTTAAGTGCATGAATATTAGAGCTGATGTGGCATATGCCATATTGTATAACTCATGCTGATAGGGAAATGCCATGTGTATATTTTAAAAAAAACCCTAATTTTCCAAATTTCTCACTCACTATTTGCTTTTCTCTCCCAAACCTTTTGTCGAAGTATCAAACTTGTTTTAGAGGCATGATTTCTTTCCTATCCATAAAGATTAAAGAGTGTGGAGAAAGAAAACCACATTTTTGTATATTAAGAGTGTGAAGGGGATTGTGGCTAGTGATACAGATTTCAATGAATATTGCAAATGAGTCATCTTATGAACTTTTTTTTTTCTTTTGAATGATGGCTTAGGGATTTTCTACATTATTTTATTGATTAAAATGTTCTAAAATGAAGTTGTTTTATTGGCTTGCACAATTAGGGTTTCTGTGAGGCACCATTTTATTGATTTTGGGGTATGTTGTCGGGTACATGTAAATAATATGCATATTTGTGGGCTTGTATTTTTTATGTATATTTTGTAACACCAGCTAAATTAGGCCCCAAATTGTGAACTCATCTTAAGGGTGCAACCACACTTACCGGAGTCTAATTCAAGCTAAAATAATAATTTGGATGTTTAAGTAATTAAGCAAGTAAATATGGATAATTAAGAAGTGGAGATTTAATTAGGGGTGCATTTGGAATAAATAATGAACCGAGGGCAAAATGGTATTTTCATTTTTGTTGGAAATTTTAATTAAAATATTGTTTTGGACTAGAACTTTATTGACTAATAAGGTGTGTGGTTGAGATTTAAAGGAGATATGTCACAATTTAGACCATTGGATTACATGGGGCATGATGGTAATTGCGTTTAAAAGGAAACACACAAAAGTAATTACACAAGGGGTATATAAGGTCATCTTCTTTCTCTCTTCCCTCATGTTTTGCAAAAAAACCCACATTATCTCTTCTTCTCAAACGCCATTTTTATTTTTTCTCCTTCCTCTTCCATTTTCTTCATAACTTACCATAAAACTTAGCCAAAATATGCCAAAAAATCATGCTTTAAAGCTGGAAGAAGAAGAAAAGGAATTAATTTTCAAAGAAGGGCTTTTCATTGATTAAAACTAGCAATAAATCCATAGAGTTAGAAAAAGTTAAGTCTTGATAGAGTTAAAGGCATAAAAGAAAAACCTTGAACTAAAGAACTTAGAGTTTATAAGTAAAGTTGCAATTTTTATGTTAAATCCAAGTCATAAAACCTTAAATGAAGTGTTTTGAAATATTAGGAGACCCTAGAGAAGAAAGGAACAACAACCAAGAAGGTGGTGGAGCTTAAGTAAGCTTCAAAGACTGATTTTAAAGCTTTATAAAAGGTATGTGCACTTTAATATTCAAAGCATTTTATTGTGATTTTATGTGATTTGGTATACTTGTAATGTTAAAATATGTTGTCTTAATACTTGAAAACATGAATGTTGAGTTTGATTGATATATAGTAGCAAACTGCATGATTTTGATGTGTTATGGCCTTATAAAAAGCTTTTAATGTGTGGTAAATCAATAAAGATTATACTTTGTGCATAATAATGTGATAATAAATTATTTAATATGGTTAAAAGTCTTAATTGTGTTGATTACAGGTATGAGGCATGAAAATTGTAGTTGCAAATGACCCTAGTACATGAAAGAATGCAAAACTTAGCCTAATTCATGTTTAAGTAACATATGTACAAAAGATTCATGCCTATGAATAGTGTGTTCACAGCCGTGATTACCCATTTTCAAGTTCATGAATCCTCTTTCATGGACGTGAATACTGGACTTGTAAGCTGTAAAAATTAGACAAAAATTTTCATAGGAAAATTCATAATCAAGGTCACCACTTGCACCTGTGAAGACTAGCTTCACACATATGAACATCCATTCACACTCATGAAGCCCGTATTCACACCCATAAACATTTCTTTATGACTATGATTGTATAACCTGCATTGTTTGAGTTTGGATATAAGCTTTCATGGACAAATTCACAACTAAGTTAATCGATTGCAACCCTTAAATTATACTTTCATGACCATGAAAGAAGTGTTCACAAACGTAAACACTCATTCACGCTGATGAATGATTATTCATGGTCGTGAATGCTTGATATGAATAAAGAATTAAGTTATGTGATGCCATGTTAAATGAATCATTACAGAACTATGTTATATGCATGAATATATGTGAAACCATGATATAATATTATATAAGGTGATGACATGATGAGAACCATAGTGACATAAATCATGTTATACATATGCAATGTCTACCATAAGTGTATGATTATGAGATCTAAATGATCATGATGATGTTATGATAGGGTATTATGAACCAATTCTAAAGCTATACTATGACATGAATAATATTTAATCATAATGTTATGAGCTACGATGTCATGATATGTTGTATACATAGATATTATGAATTATGTAATATGTATGTAAAATAATTATCGCAATGTATTATGAAAAACAAGAAAATGAATTATGATATGAGCATGCAATATATTAAATGTTAATTTCAATATCATCTTATGTGAGCAAATAAGAATGTGATGATGATGATGACACGAGATATGAAATAAGTATTAAAACATATAAGTCCATTGCTCTACAATAGGACTAGAGTTAGGATATATGACATATCATTAAAGGGTAGATGATATTGTGAAATATATGACAAGGGGTTTATGTCAGCTTATGTGAGTGCTCCTGATTTGTGATTGCTAATATGAATGATTATGATTAATGTACGAAAGTTCAATGTCAAATTGTGTGAGTACTCTTGATCCAGTATTGGGCATATACATAATTTGTGAACTTCAGCCAAAGGGATAAACTTATGTGACCGCCCTTAATCGATAAAACTTGGACGAGCAATATATGTATATGGACAAAGAGTCAATATTAGCTTTTGTTAATGCCTTTATTCTATGACATGTATCCAATTTAGTCCAGTTTAAAGTGTCATGGGCAAACAAACAAATGAAAAGTAAACATTAATTCACATTTAACATCATGGATGTAACATGTAAATGTATCAATATAACATGTGTGTTAATATTACTGAATTGTATGATCTTTTGTCTATATTCTTATGATGAACACCTTGATTCAATTGGTACATATGATGTAGTTCGTCATATGAATGAACAAGAACGAGGCACATTCTATGCTTTGATAATGATGTTTAAAAATATGATGATTAAATGAATTATTGTCTAGTTTTGGATTGACATGTAATCGTATGCCATGTAGAATTATCACTATGGTTATTATATGAAAGATTCTTATGCTAACTATGGTTTACGTTCATAAATTATCATAACATCATGTAAAAACCCCTTATAAGTAAATCTATAAGCACATAGAAAATGTAAACAATAGACAATGGTATGTTAAGACTCTAAGATGCTTGAAATGAAATAAGTACAAATAATTACCATGATCAAAAGTTGAGATTCCTTGCCATGAATAATTGGATTGGACTTAATGAAAAAAATTTCAATAAAAATATAATTGAGAACATGAAAATATTATATCATTTATATAAGCATGAAATTAGACTAATAGTTTAATAATGTTATTTAATGAAATGTTAGACATATAATTGAGGATTCATTATAACCAATGCTTGAAAATAAAATAAGTAATTACACTAATAGTTTAATAATGTTATTTAATGAAATGTTAGATATATAATTGAGGATTCATTATAACCAAGGCTTGAAAATAAAATAAGTGTGCATAATTTAAAGTACAAAATATGCCAAAAATGAAATGATAGCATTCGCAGTTGTAAGTTGTGAAATGAACTATAAGAAAAATGCACTACTGTTAATTCAATGCATACTTATATACATATTTTCCTTAGTGTACTACTAAGCATTATTGCTTAGCATATGGGTTGTCTCTTGCATAAGTTCAGAGCCAAAAAGATAAAGTCTGACAAAGAAGAGGAACGCTCACCACAAAGCCTACAGATAAGATCATATGATTATCGAGGAAGTTGTAACATTAAATTAATGTTTCATTGTTTTAAACCATGGTTTATTTTGGGTATGTAATATATATAAAGTAAAGTAATCATGCAATATATATAGTTTCTTATTCTCCAAAGGGCCCAATAATACTCGAGCAATGCATGATATTAAAAGTTAAATATCATGAGATTAAGTAGATGATAAGAGGTTAATTTTTTTAGATAATTAGGGAAACACAAAAGGTTTTAAAAAGAAGCATTTTTCCTTATACGAAACTAAATTTGAGTATTTTCACAATACCATGTTTCAAAAATTTTTAATTTTACATATTTTCAGCATTAGATAGCACGACATATATATATATATATATATATATATATATATATATATATATAGTGGTCCACTGTTAATGTAAAAATCAAAGTCATTGCTTTGTATGGTCTAATACTGTTAGTTGTTCATTTTTGTAACCTTAATGATTGTGATAAACTTAACAATTACTAATTTGTTGTTTGTTCTTTTGTGTATTTCTTTTCTCCTTTTTTTTTTGTTTCTTTTATTACACATAAATATAGTGTTGTTGGTTGGATGCTATTAGTGTTAATTTGATGGAATTCCTTGCTGATAGTGATGATGTGGTGATAGTATAAGTTAAGGGATGAATGGAAACTTATTTCTAAACTTAGGTATACTAACTATAATACCATAGTTGCTTATCATTTTGACCTAGATTACTTCTCTTATATAGACCTCAAGCTAACATTTATTGAGAACCTTAAATAAATTATTTGTTTTAGGATATTGGCCTTAGACCCTAGGAATGAGAATTTTAAGGCTGGATTTTACATATAGATAATGGTGAGGGGATTATGAAGCTATTAGGTATTCTTGATAAAGACTACAATGAAGTTGTAACACCCTCTTATATAATTAAGATAACCTTACTATATAAGTGAATTTTCACAATGCATATGAAGGAAAATATGATAAATTTAAAATTTTTATGCATTATGACCATGATGACTACTTTAAAACACTTAAAATGAGAATTTGGAAATGGAGTCATTATATTTAATTACTAAGAAAGTTTGGACTTTCACTAGCCATAAGGTTTACAAAATAATATCAATATAAAAGAATACATATCCCTGAATAAAGCATGTATAAACTAAAGCTAATCTCATATTTCATGGTAAAACAAAAATAAAAGATCACAATTCATATCACCAATCCTAACTGGGATTGTCCTATGACTCTATTTATCTACTATGCTCCGACCTTGCATGCGAGAAAATATCAACATGCTAAGTAATCTAATGCTTAGTGGTACATATGTGCATACAAATTCATAACATAGATCCATGCAATAACATGCATTCCATTCACATACATTTATTTTTATGATCTTATACACACACACATAATATATATATATATATATATATATATATATATATATATATATATATATGTGTGTGTGTGTGTGGGGGGGGAGTTTTAAATGGCTATGGCTCAATGGGTAACAATCATAAAACCTCAGTGTTAAATAGTTTTAAATAACATTAAATGTTATAGCATTAAATTGTTATAATTAATCAGTCTCATTAGATTTTTGAACAATAACTAAAAAATAGTACTCATGAATGAGTAAATAATATAGTAACTATCACGTTTGTCAATTTAGACCCCAATGGATGCTGGTGTTTTGTGACTGGAAGACGAGCGCGTTAGCAATCGGAACATAAGCACTATGATCAAAGTCTAAATTTAGACCGAGAATGAGTGAGAAAATTAGTTACAAATATGTGATATTAAATTTTTTACGAAAATGGTAAAATCGAAGCGACACTAAAAATATACAATTTTCGTATTGTCAACGAATCACAAACTAAGGACACTTGGCATCGAGAATATTAAGACGAACCTATCAGTATAATTCCCATGTCAAAACTCCAATATTTAGGGTACGAAATTGAAGAAATAAAAATTAAGTAATATAATGCTTAGTGGTACATATGTGTAGGCAAATTCATAACATACATCCATGCAATAGCATGCATTCCATTCACTTACATTTATTTTTATGATTTTATACACACAGACACACACACAATATATATATATATATATATATATATATATATATATATATATATATATATATGTGTGTGTGTGTGTGTGTGTGTGTGTGTGTGTGTGTGTGTGTGTGTGTGGAAGAGTTTAAAATGGCTATAGCTCCATGGGTAACAATCATAAAACCTTAGTGTTAAATAGTATTAAATAACATTAAATGCTATAACATTAAGTTGTTACAATTAATTATGCTCATTATATTTTTGCTCAACGGCTAAAAAATAGTACTCATGAATGAGTAAATAATATAGTAACCATCACATTTGTCAATTTAGACCCAAATCGATGCTGGTGTTTTGTGACTGGAAGCCGAGCACGTTCATAATTGGAAAAAATGTGATACGATCGAAGTATAAATTTAGACTGAGAATGAGTAAGAAAATTAATTACAAATATATGATATTAAGTTTTTTTACGAAAACGGGAAAATCGAAGCGAGGCTAAAAATATACAATTTTCGTATTGTCAACGAATCGCAAACTAAACTTAGCGTAGAGAATATTAAGACAAACATATCAGTATAATTTTCTTGTCAAAACTCCAATATTTAGGGTACAAAATTAAAAAAATAAAAATTAAGGTGCAGTTTTATGAAAGTACCGAAAAATGCGATTATCACTCCATGTGTGAAATGCATTATCAAAAATATTATACATAGAATAAATTATACCGTTAATATTAGCATATTTAATTGTGAGAAATTAATTAGTTTGAAGCTTCAAATTGGAGAAATTAAAATTAGGGTGCAGTTTAAATTGAAAAAAGAAAAGTTGAATGATCAATTTGGAAATTTAAAGAATGATTAAAGTAAATGGTATTTTATTAACACAAATCAAGGATTAATTGAACAAAGCATATTTGCATGGAATCCCCGTGTTTAGCATGCAAAAAAACCTACTCCTAATCAAACTATACAATGAAAGAAAGGTGGCACATATGTTGGTCTTGAGAAATAAATAAATATTTTTATATGTAACTTAGTTTTTCCTTTTACCTTTTTTTTTCTTTCCACCAAAAGCATTCTATTCTTCTTACCTTTAATATTTTTCCTTTATCTCATTCAATTACTCTCAGACAAGTACTCATTTAGCTATAAAAGATTTGATTAGGGTAAGAAGAACATAAAAGGGAGGTTGCATATAAAGTTTGTATGCATTCTATGTGTTGAACATTATGTAGTGACATAATTCTATGTATTTTAGGGCCATCATAGGACTTGATTCACCAAGGAAGGAAAGGCCGACCAAAATGCATTCTTATGAGGCACTACCTCATTTGCATAGAGATCAACCAACACCAAAAGCTAGAGCTCCAGTTCATGCATCACAATCATCACATGCATAAAAGTCATATGAAAACCTAGAACAAGAAGTATAAAGGCCTAAAATGTATAGAGAAAAATGCAACAATAAGCTAAGAAAGTAAGGTGCAGTTGATTTCTATGGCTCAACTGATCCAATTGAAGCAGAGACATGGATTAAAAGGACACAAAGGGTATTGAATATGATGAGATGCACTCCAAAGGAAAAGTTTGATTATATGGTATTTTTGCTTCAAGGTAATGCCTATGAATGGTGGGAGATAGTCTCAGATAGTGATGCACAACCACCAATCCTCATATGAAATGATTTCCTCTAGGAATTTCAAAATAATTATATGCCTGAGGATATAAAGATGAGAAAAGAAAGGAATTTCTAAATCTAAAATACTAGAACATGTCCGTTGTTGAATATGAGGGCAGTTCAACAAATTTTCCCACTATACCACTTTCATGGTCTCTACTGAAAGAGACAAATGCAAGAAGTTTGAAGAGGGTCTCAAATATAAAATCAGAAATAGAATCACAACTATTGATCTCAATAGCTATACCAGACTCAGAGTTGTTGCGATTAGAGCTGAAAGGTTAATGAAAAAAGTTGGAGAACAATAATTTAAAAAGGCAACACGAGAGTTTTCTGGAGAGTCTAGCAGAAGGCAGGGAATGAGATGAAGATACATGCCAGTACAGTTGGGTAACAGATATGGATACTCGAGCTTTAGAGGTTGTGCTATAATTTCCTTTTACCTAGGTAGAAGGTAGAGCCAATATGTTGAACAAAGGCCTATATGTACTCATTGCGGTAGACTACATACGGGCGAATGCAGAAGGCTCATGTGAGCATGTTATTTCTGTAGGTCAATGAAGCACATGTATAAAGATTGTCCAGAAAAAGCCAAACTAGCAGAGACAAGCAGAGGCAGATGAGTGTCTAAGACTACAGTTGAGACACAAGGATTAACACTACTAGTGGGACACAGGGTAGAGTAGAGGTAGAGGTAGAACTATTACAACAGGCAAAGAAGTGATCAGATCCAAATGTCAAAGTTCTAAACCCCCTGTATAGGCTAGAGTATTTTCCATGACTAGGCAGTAGGCAGTTGATGCTCCCAAAATAGTCACTGGTAATATTTATATTTTTTGAAATATTAGCATATGCATTGATGACCTTGGTTCCACACATTCATTTATATCATTGTCTATGGCATCCAAATTGCATCAAAACCATGAGATTTTGGGGATTGACATAAATGTGAGCACTCCATTAGGAACAGTAGTAGTTGTGAATAATGTTTGTTATGATTGCCTGATATGCATTGATAAAGTTGAATTAATAGCTTATTTGATCTTATTATCGCTATATGAATTTGATGTGATACTGGGAATGTACTGATTAACTAGACATCATGCAATAGTGAATTGCTTTACTAAGGAAGTAATTTTAGAATCACCAAACTGGCAAATGATTGTATTTTTTTTTTATGAAAGAAAGTTTGTTCCTACATGTCTAATCTCAGCTGTAAAAGCATTCCGGATGATCAAAAGAGGATGTGAAGCATATTTGGCATATGTGACTGATACTAGAACCACTGAAAGATTGCTTGAAAATATACCAGTGGTGAGAGAATTTTCTGATGTATTCCCAAATGATCTACCTGGTTTATCATAAGATAGAGAGATAGAATTCACTATTGAACTAGTACCAGGAATAACACCAATATCAATGTCACCCTACAGAATGGCCCTAGTTGAGTTAAAAGAACTGAAGGCCCAATTGTAGGAGTTGCTTGATAAAGGGTATACCAGACCTAGTGTAACACCTTGGGGAGCTCTAGTATTATTTGTTAAAAGAAAGATGAAACAATGAGATTCTACATTGATTACAGGCAACTAAACAAAATGACAATGAAGAATAAATATTTGTTGCCCAGAATAGATGATTTGTTTGACCAATTGCAAGGAGCCCAAATATTCTCCAAGATTGATTTAAAATCAGGCTATTACCACCTGAAGGTAGCAGAAGCAGATGTTCTGCAAAACTAAGCAAATGTGAGTTATGGTTAGATCATTTGGTGTTTCTTGGACATGTGGTATCTGGCAAGGGCATAGAGGTAGACCCAAAGCAAATAAAATCCATGGTAAATTGGGAAGCTCCTAAAAATGTTTTAGAAATGCATAGTTTCTTGGGTTTAGCAGGATACTATTGCAGATTCATTAATCGTTTCTCCTTAATTGCTAGCCCTTTGACTAGATTACTTAGAAAGAATGTGGCTTTCAAATGGGCTCTAGAATGTCAAAGGAGTTTTGATGAGCTAAAACAAAGGTTATCCTCAGCACTAGTGTTAGCAATCCTTATAGGTACAGACAAATTTATGGTATATAGTGATGCTTCACATCAGGGCTTGGGATGTGTATTGATGCAATATGGTAAGGTGATAGCTTATGTATTCAAATAGTATGGTACAATTGGTAGTCTCTTACTGAGGCTAAAGGGAGGTTGAGGGTTCGACTCTCATCTCCAACAACCTACTGTGCATACTGTTAAGCAAAGGTATGACAGTGATGGGTTGGAGGTATTGGGCCATGGACCCCGGCAGCCCGTTGGTCTCAGTGAGATGGCGGGTGGGCGCAGTCTGCTTTGCAAAGGGCTGGTCCAGCCGTTACAATAAACCTATCCAAGAATTCCATTCAACACTTTAGGAGTAAGCATATTGACATAAGACATCATTTGTCTTAGAGATCATGTTCAATATGGAGATGTTGTATTGGAATTTATCAATACAGATAATCAATTGGTAGATATTTTCACTAAGTCTCTTAATGAAGAAAGATTTAACTTCATAAGAAGAGATATTGATATGGTTGATGGATTAACCTTTATCTTAAGTATGATTGTCAAATTTGTTGAACCTTGAATGTTAATTTCTATCTTATGTTATTGTCTTATCTTTTAGGGTATGAAGTGGCTAACTTGATGGAAATATATGTTATAAGGGATAAAAGCAACTTAGAAATATTTTAGTCTTGTTTTAGACTTAGTTTTATTTATTGAAGATTTAAGGCAATTCACGCCCATGACATATATTCACAGTCGTGATCATAATTGCCAAAAGTTCCAGTAGCTTTCACACCTTGCTTCACGACATGCTTCATGGCTGAAGGTAGTGAAGACTATGTTTCACGCCCATAACATTTTTCTTTCACTCCTGTGAAACTCTTTGTTCATGACTATGACACTTCTTCACGACCGTGAACATTAACACTAAATAATTACAAATTCGTTCATGTTTTGTTTAACGCTTTGTCTCACGGTCATAAGTAGTGAAGATTGTACTTCACAATTGTGACTCATTTTATGACCACCGTGAAAATTCACTATTCATCATGTCATGACCGTGAATCATTTCATATCCTTCATCACAAGTAGAGTGTCTCTTCAACAAACCGTGACCACGACATTTCACGCCCGTGACTTACTATTCATGATCATGACTATTTCTGCTATAAAACAGTTTTCTGCAATTTTCTCTCATTTCAAACTCTACAAATTCACTCATTTATCACCTCATTCAATACATCTCATAGATTCCGGCCCCCTAATAGCCTTTTCCATATATAAAAACCTTCAAAAACTCTTTCTTTCTTCAAAAATCAGAACATCACAAGGTATTCCTCAAAATCCCTATCAGAAAATCTCTCTCCAAAAACTCATTCTCAATTCAACAATGGAACCTAGCTCCTCAAAAGGCACAAGAAAGAAATCTCATGATCCGAGACGCTACATGGACTACCTTCTTAACATCATTTCGAAGCATTGTCATCCGAGATATGTCGTTCTTAAGAAAAGGTCATTACTTTCATCACGATCCTTCGAATGGAATGCTGTTAGGACCCTCAGTCTTGAGACAAGCATGACAGAGCAACTACAAGCTTATCATCTCAAGGAGTTTGTAGATATCCATCAACCAACTCTAAGGGAACCAACTCTCGAGTTTCTTAGCACCTTGCAAGTCTCTCCCATTGAAACAGTAAAATTTCAACTTTGCAAGCATTATAACACTCTTACAGTAGTGGAGTTTGGTGAAGTCTTCAAACTTCCCTCAGATGGAATCCTAAATGAGAGTGAGGTGGAATTCTATGCCAATTCGGCATGGACTCATTTTGGATTAAACTATAGCTGGGACATGAAGAAGACGAAAAGCACCCACATTCGGTCTCTAGTGCATAAATATTTACATAGGTTTCTAACCTATAGTATCTTTGCAAGAAGGGATAGCAATGGTGCAATCAGTAAATCCGAGCTTTTCCTCCTAGAGATGGCCCGAAGAGGTCTAATGGTGGCCCAGTCTTGATGGTTTGCAAACCATCTTCTCTCAATTGCAACAAAGCCACCGAAAGATATTTTGATTGGTGGGTACGTGACTCAACTTGCAATTGAGCTCAGGTATCTGAAGCTCGAAGAGCACAATTTTAACCTCATGCTAGCACATCCTCGAGACCGGCTAGATGTCGAGTCTTTTATAAAAATGGGAGCAGCGAATCACATAATTCATGAGAATAATACTATTACCGCTTCACCACTCCAATTGGTGAAATTGTTTGGGAAGACGAAGATTCGGATGAATTCAAAGCTGGCCTCTAAGGAATCCAGCAAAGAAAAAGAGTTTGATCGAGACGGAAACCCAGAGGTTAAATAGGAGGTTGGTCAATCCTCAGCCTCTACACCTAACTTGGCTCAGCAGGTGGCTGATCTTTTAGCACCTCGCTTTGACCTACTACAGGCTTCAATCGATGAGAGGTTGGAAAACCTCAAAGATTTCATGGAGTCTAGCATGGATAGCCTCGAGGCGGAAGTAGCACGCCTTATAGATGGATTGTCCGGCTCCAAGTCTAGTTAGAGTTTTAGTTTTTCTTTCACTTTGTTTACTAGTTTCTAGTATTGTAAGTGTAGGATTCTAATTTTCTCTTCCAAACTTTGTACTTCCTTCATTTGGTATTAATATAATTGCATTTGTAACATTCAATGATTTAGGCCCCGATTATGGAGGAAGATGTGGTAAAAATGGAATTTCTCAAAGTTTAAATGTTAATCAAGATTAATTAACTTAATGAACCAATAAGAATTAAAATTAATTTTAATTAGTGGGACCCACACCTTAATCAAGGTATCAAAAGTCAAAAATGAAGAATAATTTCTACATTCTTCCATAAGACTAATTTCTCTTCTTGCTTCTCCCACCTTGGTGTTGTCCACTTCTCCATCCCAAAAGCCACCATTTTGCTATAAATTAAGCTTGAAAACTGAGGAAATAAATTAGTTTGAGAGAGGAAAAAACATAATTTAAGAGTTCTTACTACAAAGGTACCAAAGGAGCAAGAAGGAAGGAGGAAAGAAGAAGAGAAAGGGAGAAGAATTTGGGACAAATTCGACTAGCCCTATAACTCCATTAAGGTGAGTTTATTCTTCTTAAATTTAACATTTTTCCTTCCATTTGGGATTCATATTGATGATATATGTGATTAGGGTTGGTAGATATAGGTTATGTTGCAAGATTGAACTTAGAAAATTTAGTTTGTGATTAGTTGATGGAAGTTGTAATTAGACTTTGAATTGATGATATTTGATGTTAATGAATTGTTTTATGACTTAAAAACTAAAGTAAAATGATGTTAAAGGATGAATGAGGGGCTGCCATAGTTAAAAAAAAATTAGGAAAAATTGAAATTAGCATAGAAATACCACAATTGGTTATTGATAAATTGTGAATTGAGTGTTGAATTGAAGAAAATAAATTGGGAACTAGGATATGGTTTTTGGGCAGCCATGACATATGAAGAAGGAAGTTTAACCTTAGTACAATTTAGCTCAATTAAGGTGTAAAACATATTAGGAGCATTAGAATATTATGTAGACATGAAAAACATTGAAATTGGATATTGGAATTGAGATGTGGTATGGTTGTGTAGGAAAAATAAGTGAACAAGTGAGAGGTCATAAAGAGGGTGAAAAAGGCAAGGAGAAAGCTAGCTAATAAGGGAAGGAAAATAAGATTCAAGGGAAGAACCAAGGCTGATTAAGTATGTGCTTCATTGATAAAAATTTTGCATGTTGTTAATATGTATGAAATTATATGTTAAGGTTTGTTATGTTTGTGTTTTTGAGATGTTATGTGATTTGTTGTGACTTTTGATAATATATATGACAATGGGACCAAATGGTGTGAAATAATTGAGACATATGAATGTAGTTGTAATTCTGGAAATTTTAGTATTAAAATGAATGCAAATGATGAATGTGGTTGAAATATGGATTGATGGCTCGGGTAAACAGCTCTGTCTATTTTGATGATAAATTGAGTTATGGAACTCCTTTTTTGTATGTTCTTTGTTGGAAATGCAAACTAAGACACAAGACTTTAATTTGTATTTAGATTATAACATCTAATTATGTCTAGATTTGCCCGGAAAAATACATGAAGTTTAAACCTAGAATTTGTCCAGCAACTTCTATGATGATACAGTAGTGAATTCATCATAACTTTTGATAGAAAACTGTGATTTAAGTGATTTTTGATGCATCCGAAAGCTAAGACAATAAGATAAAAATTGTTACAAGGCCAGAACTCCAAATTCGAATTATAAATGGGATAAAAATGAAGCCCAAAAATAGGTCCGAAATCTATCATAGGTAAAAACATACAATATTGGGCTTTTTGCATGTGTTGTTATAATTATATGTAATAATCCATGCAAATATTTTCTTTGATGGTAATTATAAATGTGTAATAAATTATTTATGTATGAGATTTTATTGCAATAATAATGGAAATAAAGAACAAAAATAAATAAGCATAATTATGATAGTTAAATAATATTGTCATTTTTGAAATATAGTGAATTAATATAAAAATAGGTAAGCCCAAAAATACCTAGTCTAGAACTAGAATAGGGAATAGTTTGGCATGCCAATCAGGGGATTTAAGACACTCAGTGCCAAATATGAAAGCCGGTAATGACAATTTATAAATGCACTCAGCGCAAATTTATTAAGCCGGTAATGACATTATTATAAAAGCGTTTGACGCTATATTATGAAAGTCAGGAATGACAACCCTGTTATTCCTATTAGATAGTTCGGTTATAGGTGTTATGGGCAGCAAGAAAGTAATAATAATACTAATATTAAAGTATGTGATTTTGATGAATGTTACATGAATTAAAGATGTTAAATGTTGAATATTTGCTGGAATTTATTAAATTTCTATAATTCTTTATTGTATGCTTTATTTATTAAATGACTAACTAATATGCAAAAAAAAATGTTACTTCATTTCATTAAATTTACAAAACAGTTAGACGGGTAATACTCACTTACCCTGCTGAACGGAAGTGGGGTAAAGGGGTATTACAACATCAGTTTTTGCCTTATGATTTATTTTTATGTTCTTTTTATTGATGACAAAAGGGGGAGACCCTAGCAATATATGAATATGCAAATACATGAAAGCAAAGGATTTGATATACTTTGAATATACTTTGCATATACTTAATTAGTTAAAAGCAAACAATTTGATATACTTTGACTATACTTTGCATATACTTAACTAATTAAAAGCAAAGGATTTGATATACTTTACATATACTTTGAATATACTTTGCATATACCTAAACTAGAAATCAAAGATCCATGCTATACTTCCTCAATTCTTGCACTTTATTATTTCTTGCACTCTATTATTTTTTGTCTTAAGCATCTTTTGAGGGGGAGACTTCTGAAAAGCACATATTGCTAGATTATTTGTCACCATCAAAAAGGGGGAGATTGTTGAACCTTGAGGGGTATTTTTGTCATTTTGATGCTAACAAATAAAATAGCAATAATGTATTTAACAATACTTGTGTTCTAAGTTTGTTGAACAGGGTATGAAATATGATGTAAGAATGGAAGACTACCTTTGAAAGTCAAAATATGAAGAAATAGCATGTTCACGCCCGTGACTGATTATGTCATGCCCGTGATATAGCTTAGTGTCAACTCTCTAACATTTAAAGTTCACGGCCATGAAGGATCATACCAACCGTGAATGATCAAATCAGTCACGCCCGTGAAAGATAGTCATGCCTGTGAAATAACATGTCAAATTCATCCAGAGAGCTTCACGACCAGAGTCACCACTTGGACCACGACTTGGAAGGATATTCACGCCCGTGAAGTATAAAGTCACGCTCGTGATCAAACACTTCAAATTCTTTCAGAATGCTTCACGGCCAGAGTTACACCTAAGCCACAACTTGGAAGAACATTCACGATCGTGACACACATATTCATGACCATGAATGAGGAACGAGAAATATATTAGCGCAAAATTAAGAGTTGGTGCAATAGCTATAATTTGCTAAGAAAGTATAAATGCAAGTCATTTATGAATCCTAAACAAGAGAATAACAATTACTTTCGAAATCAAAATCTTGTTGTAGCCATTGTGCATTAATTACTTTCAACAAAACTCTTATTCTCTATAAAAATCTATTTGCTCATAAATTTTGAGCATTATAGGTTGGTGAGTGTTTTTCTTTGTAATCTATTACTCAAATGAGTTTGGGTATATTGGGTTAAGAGTGAAATACTTGTAAGGGTTATTTGTGTGAGCCATAAAACACAAGAAATTGATTTATTATGTGAGCCATTAAAACACAAGGGAATTTCTAGGTTAAGTGTGAGCCATTAATAGAAACACCATAGTTGGGAGTGAGCTTGTAAAACTCAATTGTAACACTTAGTGTGTTAGTGAAACTCTCAATTGAGATTGGAAAAAGGAGTAGAGTTTGTTAATAGCCAAACCTCTATAAATGTCTTGTGTGATATCTCTCTATCCCTATTCTATTTAACTTTTTATTGCGCATTTAAAAATTAAAAAATTTTTTAATATCCAATTCAACCCCCCCTTCTTAGTTCATTATCTGGGCAACACCACAAACTATTCATCATCTCATTACAGAGGTCAAGTTATGATAATCATATAAATCACATAACCATAAAGTCATTTCACATTGCACGTAGCAAGTAACATTTGAGTGTACTAAAAAATTATTTGATAATTAAACTCACATTTTTCCTTTGATTCTGACCCTTAACTTATGGTTTATCCCCTTCTTATAGGTCTCTAATTTTTTGTGAACCTAATGAAATATAATTGATCAATTCATGTCTAAAGAAACTTAATATGGTTTAAACAAATTATTATGCATAGTTTATATCAATAGTTAGTATTTTTCTTATGAGGCAGTGTAACCTTATGGGACTTACTAAACCATAACTTTTTCTGCACTTTGTCCAATTAATCTGGATTTTATTTCAAATTAAAGAAAACATATAATTGCATAATATATTCAAATTTCAGAGCAATTGCAGCAATGTACAATTTTGGGTGAGATTTCTTATTGTGTTCTATTATCTGCCCTATTTTTTTGCCCTTAGGTAGTTTTAGGATACCAATTTTGGTCTGTCATATCTTACAATATGTAAGTTATATTACAGTAAAACTTTATAGGCACTTATATAAGTTAAAATGAAACATTTTTTTTATGTTTACACTTTTTATTAATTTTGTCTCTAAGGTCCTCAAATTATAAAAAATATATAACTGGTCCATAATAAAGTTGACTTTCCGGACCAGTTTGACTTGCGAAGGACATATCTCACTATACATAACATATTAAGGTATTATTTTTACAAAACTTTATCTAAGACAAAAACCTATAACTTTTAGATTTTTCAGATTCTGTTTATAAGGAACTCAAAATGATCAAATAAGTTACTGGACCTGCACAGGATACTAATCAGACAACTCAAACTATGGAACAATTATAGTTTCATTCACTATAACTCAAAATCCAAAATATATATGAACTTAAAATTTGGCATATAGCTAGATAACACATATAACTACAACTTTAATATTTTGAGATTTTTTAAATACGAGTTTTATCATATTTAAAACAGGTGAACACAGTAGGTAACTCATTCAGGATTTACACTAAAATCAGTTTTACTTATATGCTAATATCTTTTCATATATACTAAATCTTGCAAAAATATTTATATATTTATAAATTTAAGACATAAAGTTATGACTTTTATGTTTATAACTTCTTTAAATCCAGTCTCTTTTGAATTTGAAATTAGAGGAAAATATGTTGCCCATTCATAACCTTAATAGCTCAATCAATATTAGAACAATGAAAATTGAATACTTACCAAGAACAAACTTGCAAGAGTTGAATTTGTTGCATTCTTTGGAGTGAAATTGATAAGAAAAGGTGACTTTTTTAATGGAAGAGAAGGGAGCACGAATATGAGGCAAAAAGAAGTGTGTAGAAAATGAGATTGATAAACCATCGGTTCACTTTTATCCTTTCTTTTTTTCTTTTCTTTTTTTGCCCTTTCCTCTTTTGTTTTTTTCTTTTCCATTATTATTATTATTATTATTATTATTATTGTTGTTGTTATTATTATTATTATTATTATTATTATTATTATTATTATTATTATTATTATTATTATTATTATATCTATACATATAATCCACAAATCAATACAAAATGCAATTTAATCATTTTGTTCAATTTAACTAAATTAACTATGTTATATTTATATTATTTCAATCTATTCATTTTACTCAAATTTTAATTTCATGTTACCCTCAACTAAATTATAAAATGGATATGTGCAATTCGATATAATTGCAAAATACTAAGATATGTAACTAGTGTGAATATATATAAAATACACATATTCAAGTGAAATATATGCAAGATATATCTGTCTAAATGAAATGTATGTAAAAATACATATGAAAAAAAAGTTGAGAATGATATTCGTTACAAGTTTTCCTATAATAAGTTTGTGAAATGGGTTCTAAATGGTCCTAAGCACAAACATTTTACGTTATGGTTCCTTTGATGAGAACAATTTTTCTTAGTAGGATTCTTTGATGTCTTAACAACACATGATTTGATTATCTGATATGAATAATGTAGCATCCCTCGCAAATTCCATATCGGCAAAATGCATGAGAGATTCCGTGTAAAACGTAAGAAGTAAAACCCGCAGAGTTGTTAGCTTCCAATTCCACATCAAAAATAAATAAAGAGAGATTTTATAAGCCTATGAACTAACTACTAGTAATAATCTGGGTTAACCATTTTAGATTGTATAGTTTATTCATTTACAGGTTGTTACAAGATAGTTGGATATGTGTCGTTATAGTTTGATATCAGAGTCATTTTGTGTGCAATCATGAGCGATGATAGGGTAAATCTCAATAAGGACACTAAGTCCAATATGGAGGGATGAATTGTAAAATTCCTATGTAAATCCCACATCGACAAAACACGAAAAAAAATTCTGAGTCAAATGTAAGAAATCAAACCTAGAGATGTGCTAGCTTGATATACTAGCTTCCAATCCCACATCTGAAAGAAATGAAGAATGAAAAAAGAAGAGAGATTTATAAGTTTATGAACTAACTAGTAATAACGTGAGTTAATTATTTTAGGTCATATATTTTTGGTAATTTGCAGGTTGTTACATAATAGTTGAATATGGAGTATTACAAATAATTTATGAAAATGTTGTGTTAAGTATGACTCCCTTTTCAACCATCTTCGCTCCTTCCTCTTGTTATTAAGAGTAATAGTTTGCCTAGTTCATGTTTTCACTAAGGACATATTTAGCATTTTAAAATTTAGAATAGAAATGAAATTTTCATTTCAAATTTGAATTTAATAGCTAAAACATTTGAGAATAAATTTCTGATTCTTGTATAAAGATTCATAATATTTCAAATTTGTTGGTATTTAAAAATTTTCTGTAATTTTTAAATAAAATATTTTATATTTCTAAAAAATTATCAACAAAATTAAATTGAAAAAAAAATATGATTTTAATTCCTATTACTTGAACATACCAAAGATAAATATTAAAATTCCAAAACATCAATGTAGGAATAAGATTTTATAGGAAATGAAATCTTATTTTTTTAGTATACCAAATATGTCACAATGATCTATTATTTACTTTGGATTTTGATCGAGGATTGATTGATTTCGGAAATTGATATATGATAATATAAATCACTTTTCTTATCTTATATTTTCTTAATAAAATTTAGGAATAATTATAAAAAACCTCTTAATATATTATCCATTTTACAATTCCATTTCCTAATATTTTTAATAGTAATCAGATTCAAAGCATTTAAAATTTAAAATTAGGCTCTTCATTTATTTTTCCATGAAAGATAGATAAATTCCAACATGACATTTAGTTATAAGTCCATTAATTTCAAGTAAAACCACATTAACTTACACTATTAAAAAAAATTAAAGTTTATTAAAAAAAAATAGTTTATGATAGATTTTGCCCTAATAATTTCGTCTTTTAATTTTTCTAAAAAATATATTTCATTTTTATTGGTATACGTACAAATTTAAAGACAAATTTATTCATCCTATTGCAATAAGGAGGTTTAAAATAGTGTGATTAGATATAGCGTTAAGTAAGTGACCTTCACAGTTAAGTGACATCTTAGAATTTTATCTATCCTTAATGAAAAAATAGAAAAAAAAAACCTAATTACAAATATTATAAATATTTTTTTAATCTAATTATATCTAAAATTACTATAATTATTACATCTAAAATTTATTACTGTAATTAACTTCCTAATTTTGAAGCTAGTGGATATTAGTTTTTTATTAAAAGCTTATTCTACCAAAACATAAACATATTTATGTGTAGTCATTAATTTTCCTTATGATTCTATACCTCATTTTATCAAATAATCTTTCTAGTTTCAAGCAAAAATTAGTTAATGTCAAAACAAAAAATTCACTTCTATTTATATTATGAATTTTTTTTTAACTTTTATTAATTATGTTATCATTTCTAAATGCCTTATATTTAAAGTTTTTAAATAAAAGAAATAATTTTAATTTAAAAAAAATTAAAGCATGCATGTAAATTATTAGCATTCAAAAGAAAGTAGAGCTCGAAGCTAGCATTGGATTTCATTACGTATAAAAATAATTTTATTTCCGTTTGATAATCATAATATGATGCAAGAAAAATGCTACCAATGCTCCTCACTATACATTTTTAATGCCAATAAGACTATACATTTCCAATGCAAATAAAACGTGTCTTTAGACTTAAAAACAAAACTTGTTTATCTACTATTCAAATTTTTTTATTTAATAGAATTTCAAAACTATAACATTACTATTTATTTTAATTTTTCTATTTGAAATAATTTTATTGTATTATAAATTTGTCATATTTTTTCTCTTTATTATTTTATTCTATAGTTTTTTGGAAAAATATTTGCAAATTTTATGCACTTTTTTTTAATAATAATTAAATATTTAATAATCCAAGTAAAAATTAAACAAGCAGCCTTACCAAAAAAATAGAGAAAGATACAGAAACAAGGCTCTGATTGAAGACTGCTCTAATGGAAGCAGGTTGTGGCTTCTAATTCAAGTGGAATCTATGGCCCGCAGCTTTCATGAATTAACCCTTGAACTATCGACGCTCTCGGATATTTTTCCAGTAAAGGTGATTGGTTTGACCGAAGTTGTTCAAGATCTCGTTGTTTTGATAAGAAAACAGTACTGGGAGAGTAAAGCTTTTTTGTGTTTAAAATTAGGTGTATAAAAAATAAGTTTTTAATTTTTTTATTTAATTTATTAATATTTTATAAATTTATATTTTTAAATATTTATTTAATTTTTTTCAAAAATAAATTTTAAAATAAAAAATAATTTTTTTTTCTAAAAATGCTTTTTCCAAACTAACTAAACAGGAATTTGAATATAGATTTGCTGGTATTTTAAAAGTTTGAGAATCTATTAGATATTATTATTAATTTGTTTGAAATAATAATATTATTATTATTTTTTTCTATTTTTTGGTAGGTGTTTAATTTTTAAAAGGCTGCTTGTTTAATTTTTATTTTTCCTACTAAATATTTAACTATTATAAAAAAAGAAGTACAAAAGACTTGTAAATAATTTTTCAAAATGCTTCAAAATAAAATAATAAAGAGAAAAAATATGATAAATTTATAATTTTATATTAAAATTAATTTAAATAAAAAATTAAAATAAAAAATTAATTAAAATAAAAAATAAAAATAAAAAATTAATAAAGTTGTAGTTTTAAAATGTTAATAAATTAAAGAAATTGAATAATAGGTAATAAATTTTATTTTTAAGTGGGGAGACACGTCTCATATGCATGAATACTGTTAGGTTTAGGTGGCATTCCTCGTAGGGCAAAGGCGCCGACTAACCCAATTAGTTTTTAAAAAAAAATGAAGAATGTAAAAAACAAAGGAGAACGAGAGAGTTAAAAACAAGATTCAAAACAAGGGCGGTGGAAGGAAAGTTGAAAAACACAATTCAAAACGCAAGAAGAGAAAGTGCTTCTTCTTCTTCTTCTTCTTCTTCTTCTTCTTTTCTTTTCTTTGTGTACAATTTCCCATTTTCAGAAATCGATCTGAACACATGTCTCTTACAGAGACCGTCTATCCTCTTTCGTCTCTCTCTCTCTCTCTCTCTCCCTCTGTATTCAAATCGTTGAAATTTGAATATTCGATCTTCCACGACGCTTTCAGATCCCGTCAAATCTAGGGTTTTTCCATTTCTTCTATCGCTTCCTGCTTAACTGATAAGTGGTTCTTTCGATCTTTCAAATTTTATTTGCTTGATTTGAAATGGAGGCGATCGAGGAGCTGGGACAGCTATCAGAGTCTATGAGGCAAGCGGCGGCGTTGCTGGCCGATGAAGATGTTGACGAAAATCCGAGCTCTAGTTCTAGAAGGAGTTCCACTTTTCTCAATATCGTTGTCCTTGGCAATGCGGTAAGTTCCTCTCTGACTTTTATCAGCTCACTTGTGCTTGTATCTACTGGTAGGAATAATGGATTGATTTTCATAAGCTTGTATGAAGTTTATGCTTTTGATTTGTACGTTTAAAGTGACAAATCCTTTTCTTTTTGCGATTATTTTTCAAGTGACAGCACCTGCAACGTTTTTAGTGTAGAGTGACTAGCTGTTGCGTTCAATTAAATATGTAAATTTAGCTCAAACTATTATGATAACTCAACTCAACTTAGCCTCAATCCCAATATAGTTGGGATCAATCCTGTTTCTTCTTTCTTCTAGGTTAGGCATTGCACCCATACGAAGGTTTTATGAGGGCTTTTGATAGCAAATAGATATTGAATCCGTTATTTTGAAAGCGGCTGCTGCTTTGAAACTTTATAACCATTTTGTATAGATTGAATTTTTCTTCGTCTATGTGCCTCTCCATATATAGAGGAACCACCGATGTATAATTAAATTTATTTCATAATATTTCTTCTATTGGAGAAATTCCTGTTAATTGAACTCATATCCTATTTGAATGTAATTCCGGCTTTTTGTTTATCAATCATGCACAAAATTTACTGTTTTGTGATCCCTCTCTTTTTACTTTTTGTCATAAATTGGTCAGGGTGCTGGTAAATCTGCAGTTTTAAACAGCTTGATTGGACATCCTATTCTGGTAAGTTAATCTGTAAAATTTCTGGTTTGTTTCTTTCTGTGGTTCCCTTTTCATCAATTCCAATGAATGCTCTATATAATTTGTGAAATTTCTTCTTTGAATATCCAGCCAACTGGTGAAAATGGTGCTACACGTGCTCCTATAAGCATTGATTTACAGAAGGATGACTCTTTGAGCAGCAAATCAATTATTTTGCAAATTGACAATAAATCTCAGCAAGTTTCTTCAAGTGGGTAACTACTGTTGATTTGTTTTATATTATTTTATATTTATTTCCTTTCTCTCTCTCTCTCTCTCTCTCTCCTTCTCTCTGATTCTTGGTGCTGCTTAGTTGTATCAACTTGTATAGGTAAGGATCGTTTCAAAAAATAACCCCTTAGGATTCTAATGGTATGGTTCTTGCTTTCTGGTTTTGAAAATGCAACTATCGTCTCCATGCTTGTTATACCCATGATGAGTAGTATGTTTTACAACTCCCACGCAAAAAAGCTGAGTATCCAATACACTTAATAGGCATAGTTGGTGACTCTTGATTTTCATGTGTATAAGTAAAAACAAGTTCAAAATTAATTTGTATGTTTGATTATAAAATAATCAGACTAGATAGATGAATGAATGATGATAGTAGAACTCTGTGTCTACTAATGATTGACAAATTGACATCTGTGCACCTGTAAAGGGTTCCTTCAGAGTTCAGATATTCTGATGAGCTTTATATTATGAATGTTACTGGTGGTCTGCAGGTGCTTTACGGCATTCCTTGCAAGAAAGGCTAAGTAAGGGGTCTTCAGGCAAGTCTCAGGATGAAATATATTTGAGACTACGGACAAGCACAGGTTGGTTTATGAGTTATTGTTGCAATTCTGTTGTAAGTTGTGCTGTAAGACTTATGATTCAATACTTAATAGGTATCTTTTGAAAGACTTTGTAATGTAGAAAATAGAGCATTCACTTGAAGCTTTTCCATTAAAATTATACAAAGTGTTTGTTGAAGCAACAATTCGCCAAAGGATGTAAAAGAAATGATTGGTCATTTGAAAATAATCATGTACAGAACTAATTAGAAATTATGCGTTTTGCTTGCTGGTGCTTTTGAGAATTGGTTGTTAATAGTAAATAATTACTTTGATAAATTGATAACTTCACAATGGATGCTTGGACAAGGCATCTTTTAATCTGCTAGAAAACCTCGTTACTTTAGCTTCATGCTTTATCCAAAATACTTGTGTTTGTGGCTATAAAACTGTGAAATTTAAAATCAGTGGGGAATTCTGTGAACATTCATGCAATCCTTGTGCATTAGTGGCATATGTGTAGACAGATTTATATTGAGCATAATAGCCAATTTTTGTTGGTGTAACGTATTGTGTTACTGAGTTCATTTACAGATGGGGTTTGATGTACATAAATTTGCTTAATAATCTGTTGTGGGTGTGAGTTTTCTTTCTTGATGTTGGAGGTAATCAAACAGTGGAAAGGAATATCAGGTGGATAAACACTAACCAAATATTATTTACTTAATGCGATAGTGCCTTGTAGACTTTTTCATTTCTATTAGAACAGCTGAAATATGATAGGTTATGGCCCTAGGTTTTGTTTATCACCCCTGCAAGGTAGGATTGGGATTTTGTTCTCATGTATAGAGAATGATCTGCAAGTTCTGTTACATATGTGCTTATTCTGGATGTCTCGTACAAAATTTTGAGTAGTTATGAGTTAGAAGGTCAGTTAATTTGCAGATATTTTTATAGCTTTATTTGCTTGCATATTGAAGTTTGGCAGTGAGAGTTGACCTGTTTTGGATTCTTAAACCTCTATGAGAACATTCCATGAGCATCAAGTGCATTTGAAGCCTGTTTGGTCTTTTAATGTTTGATGAAATTTTTCACTCTCCAAAGGTGGAGCTTCATGTTGGAACAGTGGATATTCAGTTGATGATTCATTTTATCCATGCTGGATTTCCATTTATGGATAAATTAATTGTAGTACAATGTGTTATGGTTACTTTATTTAATTTGTTCTCAGCTCCTCCCCTGAAACTGATTGACTTACCTGGCCTGGATCAACGAATCATGGACGATTTGATGGTAAGTGTTGTTCAACAGTTCTAGATTTTCATTTAATTTAAGGATTTATGCAGATTTGGTTCATCTTTAGACTGATCAGTGCTAGTTCTTTATGGACTCAAATGAAAAATAAGGCATTTGGCTGGTTTCACTTTTCAATCATTCTTTGTATGCCAGCTATTTCAAAGCAGTATGTAGTAATGTTTTGTCAAATGACCCTTGCGTAGGTTAGCGAATATGCTGAGCACAATGATGCCATTTTGCTCGTTATTGTTCCTGCAACCCAAGCTCCTGAAATTGCTTCCTCTCTGGCCCTCAAGTTTGCCAAGGAATATGATGGAGAAGGTAAATGGCGATTAATGTCCTCTTTTATCAAAATTTAATTTTGGCTGAAATATTGTTCTTAGATCTTTGATAAGTTCAATGACGGTCAAATCTGACCCACAAAGTGATAGTAGGTTCTTCTCTTTTATTTTATGGACATATTTCCCTTTCCAAACTTATGTTTCTCTCATCTTTCTACTTTTCTTCTACTTCATTATTAAGTGATTAAGTAAGATATTCTCATGTTGACGGCAGGTACCAGAACCGTTGGTGTAATTAGTAAAATAGATCAAGCTGCTTCAGACCAGAAAGCTCTTGCTGCTGTCCAGGCTCTGTTGTTAAATCAGGGGCCAACCAAAACTGCCAATATTCCATGGGTTGCTTTGATTGGCCAGTCAGTATCAATAGCTTCTGCACAGTCCGGATCTGAGAACTCTTTGGAAACTGCATGGAGAGCAGAGAGTGAAAGTCTTAAATCAATACTTTCTGGAGCCCCTCAAGGCAAGCTAGGAAGACTAGCTTTGGTGGATGCTCTTGCACAGCAGATTCGCAAGCGTATGAAAGTTCGGCTTCCAAACCTCTTATCAGGGTAATTGTTTTTTATCTGCTGCATGATATTCTTACCCATTTCATACAGATCAAACCCTGGGTAATGTTATCTATTGACGCATTTACACGTGCATCTTCAGATGTTGCTTGTGCCACACTTCAACATTAGATTGCGATGAGACCAATAAATGTGTTGATAATCCTATATATAATTTCTGTTAGCTAGCTTGTGATGTCTGCCTAAATAGTTACTAGGGTGGTTAGTTGTTTCCTGAAACTTTTAGCATCAATACAGGTTACAGGGTAAGTCTCAAATAGTTCAGGATGAATTAGTAAGGCTTGGGGAGCAGATGGTTGAAAGTGCTGAGGGCACAAGGGCTATTGCATTGGAACTTTGCCGTGAATTTGAGGATAAATTTCTCCAACACCTTACAACTGCTGAGGTGAGTGTTTTCATTTCTAACATTTGCTCTTGTTCATGCAAATCTCCAAAGTGGTACCTATGCTAGGTATGTTTGTCTAATGTCAATGTCATATGTTCTTTTTGTTAAATTTAAGTTCTCTTGAGACCATTTAAAGTACAGTTGTCATTTTAATTGATATGTTTTCAAATATTTAGTTCCAAGCATAGATTCCAAACTTCAAATTATATTGGCTAGAATGATTGATTTCTATTCTTGAGAGGATGCCAAATATCTCAGGCCCAGATCTTAATGCTTGTGGAGAAAGTGGTTCCAATCCAGAGTTCCTCTGTTTTTTTACATGCAACTCTTCCTTTTGCCTGCAAAGCAAGTTCTCCAAAAATGGCTCTTGTTTTTGGTTAACTTGGTCTATTTGTTAATAAAAAACTGTTTGATGATGTGCCTATTTTTGTTTAATGTTATATGTATATGGCCAATATTTTTCATTATTGCTTTCATTACGGAAATGTTTCGAACTGCTTTCTGTCGTACTAAATTTATTTTCTCCAACAGTCATTTAGTGATACTGAAATCCTGATGAGGTTTCCACTTAGATGTATTCAGCTACTGACTGCAAAATTTTATTGCAGGGTGCTGGTTGGAAAATTGTTGCCAGTTTTGAAGGAAATTTTCCTAATAGGATTAAGCAGCTCCCTTTGGACAGGCATTTTGATATCAATAATGTCAAGAGGGTAATTGAGCTACCTTTTCCTGACTCTCTGCTTGTTTCCTTTTCCAAAAATTATTCAGGGCTTCATGTGCTACATTTTCTTTTTTTCATATTATATTAGATTGTGTTAGAAGCAGATGGATATCAACCATATCTCATCTCACCAGAAAAGGGTTTGAGATCTTTAATAAAGGGTGTTCTGGAGTTAGCAAAAGAGCCATCACGTCTATGTGTTGATGAGGTAACATTATTTACTGTTCTTTCATTTGTAAATTTGTATCTTTGTGGCTTTCAGTACCTTTCATGGTACTTGAATGTTAATGATTATTTTTATGGTCACTGTTGTAAGAGTCATTTGAAGCTGATCTGTTTGCTAGTCCTTCTATGCTTACTAACTTTGGTGCTGAAAGCATGATTGACCTGTCAAATAACCTGCTCTTTCATTTTTCCTCAGGGAATAACTTTTGGTGTGAATGCTTTTACCATGTCATAATGATAAACTTATGAAAAACAATTTTTTGACGTCTCAGTTAAGTGAATCTTATGAAGCTACACACATGATCATTATAATTTTTCCCCTTCTATAGTAGAACTACATGAAGTACAAGCTTGTTTATAATTAATCTGTTCCATTTACAAGCTACTAAAGAAATTCATGATTAACTGTAAACAGGTGCACCGAGTCCTGGTCGATATAGTTTCTGGTACTGCGAATGCTACACCAGGACTGGGAAGGTACACTCATTTCAAGAGAGGTAAAAAATATCAATATTTACTATGCATATTCTAAACTCATGCAAATTTTTGCCGAGTTCTTTTCTTTTTGTGACATAAATTATTTTCAATCTTTTGCAAGGTCGTAGCTATTGCCACTACTGCTCTAGAGGGGTTTAAGAATGAGGCAAAGAAGATGGTTGTTGCACTAGTGGATATGGAGAGGGTATTTGTGCCGCCCAAACACTTCATCCGTTTGGTACAAAGAAGGTATGCGAAACATTTTTGGATTGTGTTATTGAGTCATCATAGTCTACCTAGAAAATATCCAAGCTATGTTTTGTGCATTTGTCTGTAGCATTCACCAAGGTAAATGCTGGATTACCCTTGTTATACATGAGTCATTAACCTTTTAGAACTTTATTCTTTCTCGAGTACTTCTCTGTGCCTGAGTCCAAGTGGGTTGTTTTCCAGTGTATCTCTAAAAATCTCCATTGTTTGTTTGTAAATTATTTTCGACCACTGACTCTCTGGATGTCAACTTGATACCTGTTCAATTTGATTTATTTTAGGATGGAAAGGCAGCGTCATGAGGAGGAACTTAAGAATCGATCTTCTAAAAAAGGATATGAAGCGGAGCAAGCAATACTAAAGCGGGTAGGGTCTAATTTTTCTCTGATGTAAATATGAATAATAGTTTTAACCTAAATCTGTTGTTGCTGTTATTATTTATTTATGTTCTTTCTGTTGCTCAATTCTGTTTTGCATATTCCTTTTCATAGGCAACTAGTCCTCAGACTGGAGGTCAGCAAACAGGGGGAAGTTTGAAATCGATGAAAGATAAATCTAATCAGGCAGAAAAGGAAGGGCAAGAGGCTTCTGGTTTAAAGATTGCGGGTCCAGAAGGAGAAATAATTGCAGGTTTGATGGGGAAACTTCTAGTCCTTTTTTTTTTAAACTTTATGTATCTTTGTATTATATTCTATTATTACTTGAAATTTATTGTTTCATTGTTGTGACATGATTGCTGAAATTGTACGCTATCTTTCTTACCATTCACCGATTCTTTGATTTTCTGAGCCCTGGACATCTGGAACTGCTTCACTTATTTGATGCATTTGGAACTTGAATGGTAGCAAATTATTCAATCAATTCTTTGTAGTACTAGTTTCAATCTGGAGAATTTATTACTAAACTTTTGGAGAACTTATTAATTTTTTCCCATTCTTGTAGTTCATCTTTGTTACATAATTGTTAAGATGGGAGAAACTTGTTGCATGAGCAAAAATTAAGTTTTAGTTCAGAAGTCTTTTTCAACTACCATATATCTCAAACTCAAGTGCATAGAGGTTTTCTTGCCACGGCCACTATCCTTTTGGGATTAGCATATAAGTGTTTTTATATGTGAACATAATTAGACATTTTTGTAAATACAATTTACCAATCTGGATTTTATTTTGGAAAGAAAATTAATTTGATTTGATTTCCATGTGGATGAGCCTTGATGAATGGTAGGTTAAGATAATACATTGAATGATTACTGAGTTTGGATTATCTTGTTGAAATTCATGAAATTCCCTTCAGGCATTGATTGTGTGATAATTTTTTCTTTTTCTTTTCGTACATGAAAAATTTATAGATGAAGCAATTTACCATCCAAAGTTGTACCAATTGAACATGCAATTCTTTCTTACTTACTATCATTTGCAGGTTTTCTATTGAAGAAAAGTGCAAAAACTGATCGATGGAGCAAACGATGGTTTGTTTTGAATGAGAAGAGTGGGAAGGTTTGTAATACCTTGCTTTGGGATATATATTTGTTGATACTTTACATACTTTAGTCGTGCTTATGTTTACTTCTGTGTTTATGGTGCATTTTATTTTTTATTTTTTACCTTCCGTTTGTAACCTAGATTTAATTTTTCTATTGTATGTTTGCTGATAATATTGTCTTGGTTGATTAGACTAGAGTGAGGGTTAATTAGAAGTTAGAAGTGCTGTAAGAAACTTTATAGATGCAGAGGTTTGTCAAGTATAGGAATAAAATGTTTAGAGTTTTATCAACATCTGTAAGTTTTGGAGCAAGCTTTTTTTGGGGCTCAAATAAAAAAAATATAGATTTTAAAACAGGCTGCATACAACTGCAATTATCTAAATTATGTATCATTTTCTTGATTTATTTTGTCGTCTAAAATCATTATTTGGTTTCAATCTTATTTATTATGTTTTCCCTAATATATATGAGTCTTTATCTAGTTTTTATTTCACAGCTTGGTTACGTGAAAAAGCAAGAGGAGAGACATTTCCTCGGTGTTATCACGTTGGAGGTATGTGGAACCATCATGTCCTTTGAGATTTTGAGATTACTCTCAGTTGTGTTGTTTAGATGTGAAGATATATTTTTTAACGTCTTTAGATTTTATCACCTGAGTGCTGTACGAGTTGCATAAGAATTTCAATGGGTAAGAAAATTTGTACCTTTATGGAGTTAAACTATCCCAAAATACTATATGAAGTTAGTTGTTAAGAGCAGGATTTTGAAAACGCTGTATTTAGGACTGGATCAAGAGCAATGGTTTTGAACTTTATAATGTTTGGGTAATTAATTTAATCTTCAGTTAGTGTTATGATTTTATCTGCCAGAATATCTGATGTTGAGGTATTTGAGCTTATAAAATTAGGTGCTGCTGTAGCTATGAAAAAATGTCAATTGCTTTATTTACTCCACAGAATGTCATAATTCAAGCCCCAATCCAATATTTACTCAATGTTGATACCAATCTCGCTGCATTGGGGCTTGAATTATGACTTTCTGTGGAGTCTCTCCCACCTCTTTTTCCCTGTTCCTTTAAATAGTAAAATATATTATTTTGCTCGTACAGGAGAAACAGACAGTGTTTCGCAATATGTCATTTAGCAAGAAAATGAATCTTTGAAGGTGTGTTAGTTATGAAAAACTCTGAGGAGTCTCTTATTTCCTCTGCTGAATAATAGTCCATTTGCTGAATGCTTTCAAATGAATAAATTTTGAATTGAATGAATTTTTCGTTGTAATTGCATTATTGAGTGCAATGTCTCCTGACTGATTTGCGTTAAAGCTCAGATTTTGGAGTATAGCATGATGGAATGGTTTTGAAGGTTATTTCATAGTGGTGTTTTTGCTGATTTCTTCCAGCAATTTCAGAAACTGTATAACTTGTAGGTTATACAGATATCATGATAATTGGAACTCAGTTGCCTAAGTATTTAATGATGTATGCTCCAAGGAATACACTAAAGAGTACTGAAGTGCATTTTTAGTAATAATACATTTTGGTTGACTTATGAGCTTTAGAGTCTGGTGAGATGAGATATTTGGGAATGTTCAGCCTAGTTCCACCTAGGGGTGTAATCGAGTCGAGTCGAGTCGATACAGTGTCAGGCTCGAGCTCGACTAGATTAAAATACTCGAAGCTCGAGCTCAATCGAGCTTTTTTTTAATGTTCGAAACTCGACTTGACAAAAATTCGAACTACTCGAACTCGACTCGATAAAGCTCGAATAAATAAAAAATTAATAAATAATATACTCGATTAAGATTGATTAAGCTCGATTAAGCTCGAATATAAGGGTATAAATGTAATTTAATTGAGCTCGATTAAGCTCGCGAGTCTTACGAGTTGAGTATTATGATACTCGAACTCGACTCGACTAACTACTCGAGCTCGAGCTCGACTCGATTAACTCCGAGTCGAATTCGAGTATTTTTCGAGTCGATCTCGAGTATCTCACGAGTAGCTTGACTCGTTTACACCCCTAGTTCCACCCAGGAACTTTTATTTGGGGGAAAAAGAATGTGGAATGTTCAATAATTTTTTTTTCTCTTTTTCTTTCGTTGCTGTATTTGATGTTCTTCCAGTTACATCTTTCTGCAAGTGATAATTGCAGCTGTTAGTACGTTACCCAATTTCAGTTATTTGCAAGTTCAAAACTCTTTCATAATTTGCCAGTAGCTTTATAACAATGATCAATAAAAGCTGCATTCTCGAGATGGCACTCCATATTTATGCATGGAGCATTTTGGTGGTCTTTATTTATCATATATTGCAATGCATGCCAATAATAGTCTTGTCTTATGTGCAGGAATGCAATATTGAAGAGGTTTCAGATGAGGAAGAACCTCCTGCAAAAAGTTCAAAAGATAAAAAGGCCAATGGACCAGATTCTAAAGCGCCCAGTCTTGTGTTCAAGATAACTAGCAAGGTCCCATATAAAACTGTTCTGAAAGGTGCGTCATTGATTTAGGTTGTAATACTTGGGTGGATTTTTCATTGGATACTATTTTAAATTACTATCCTTCTTAACCTAACCTCCTTTTTATTGCAGCCCACAGTGCTGTTGTTTTAAAGGCTGAGACTGTGGCCGATAAAGTTGAGTGGATAAATAAGATCTCAAAAATTGCGCAACCTTCGCGAGGGCAAATAAGGAATGCATCTCCTGAAGGTGGTCTTACCAAGCGGCAGAGTCTTTCTGATGGTTCCCTAGTATGTTTTAGTGCATTTGCAGCTTCATTGTTTTTTTTTTCCCTTAGAATTAATTATTTTGGATTTTAGATAGTTTTATGGAAATTATTGCCTTAATTCAGTATGCTACTTTATTTTATCACTGCGTCTTGTACTCTGAATAGTGTCAGTGATTCACTGAAAAGCCTTGGTGTAATTTTAATTTGTAATGAATCGTGCATGCTTGTAACAATGAAAGACATATAGAAAGCATGGCTGTGGGAAATGAAAGTGACAAAGGTTAGAATTGCGACTTCAAGGAACTGCAAGGTTTCAGGGTTCCTGAGAAACAAGAGTTCCCTTGGTAATGTAGGTTTTTTGATATTTCATTAGAGTTGACACAAATTGTGACTTCAGGGAGTTGCAAGGTTATAAGGTTCCTGAGAAACAACAGTTCTCTTAGCAAAAGTAGGCTTTCTGATAATTAATTTGAGTTGACAATGTATGGATTGTGGAAGATATTTGCAGTAAATGAATGGTTGAGTCCCTTCCCACTCACAATATTTCCCAAGTGTGTAACCCACCACTATTTCTAAAAGGAGGGAGATTTTTATGATCATTTTTGTGCGAATCTTGTTTCATGCTCAGAAAACAAAGCCTGGGGATGGAAAAAAAATCTAGATACAAATTTATTAGTTATGCACCTGCTAATGTATATGCATGAAGATATGTATGCTCTAAATCTAAACATTGTTATGATAACCTGCATTTTAGAATAAATTGGTCTGTTCAGGATACGATGGCTCGAAGGCCTGCAGACCCTGAAGAAGAGCTCAGATGGATATCTCAGGAAGTGCGTGGTTATGTTGAAGCAGTCTTGAGTAGCTTGGCTGCTAATGTTCCCAAAGTAAGTTTATGACTAGTTGGTAGTTTTTATCCTCATAGTTGGTGTGAAAATCTTTTGACATTTTATAATGGGTTGAATAGGCAGTTGTTCTTTACCAAGTTGAGAAGGCCAAGGAAGATATGCTAAATCAGTTGTACAGCTCTGTCAGGTTTGATGCATTATATTTTGCTGCAAATGAACTTTGGCTTGCTAGAATTCTGTTGCTTTGGCTGCTTGTTTCCTTCCATCGTCACATGTCTCCTTATTGCTCCTTCATGTGAATGTTATTTTTATCATATGAATTGGTTCACATAGATGTCATGTCTATATTCTACTCGAGGATCAAATTCAAACTTCTGAAATTCTTAATTCAAACTTGTTTTGTTTGTGGTTAGTTCTCAAAGCACAGCAAGGATTGAGGAGATGCTTCAGGAGGATCAGAATGTAAAGCGTAGGAGAGAGCGCTACCAGAAACAGTCCTCTCTCCTCTCCAAGTTAACACGCCAACTCAGCATTCATGACAACCGTGCAACTGCTGCTTCCAGTTGGTCTAGTGGCAGCGGAGCAGGTAAGAATTTAAAAAGTACTGGGACATATCTGAAGCTTGTAAAGCTTACATTGTGTGAGAGATGTATTCTATCTTTTCAGTTTTCAAAATTCTGTAATATTTTCTGGTCATGAGTTTTATCTATTCCACTATGTTTTATCTGTTCCACTAAGCTATATTTGACTTCTCAATTTCTAAAACTTGTCATTTCTCTTGGTTGGTTACTTCAAAACGCTTAGCAATAAAAACTGCTTAAATTTGATTGCATAACTTTGTTTTGAAATGCCAATTGGATAAGGTAGTTGCTTTTCCCTTGAACCAAATTGTTTCTGTTACCTGGTAGATCAAATGGATCTTTTAATTATAAGATACCCACTGTGAGATTAATCCATGTTATAGTTGATTATGGATAATCAGTGCGTAATTTGGTAGAATTTTATTTGACTGTTTTTTGTTATTTTTTTAAGACAGTATTTTGATGATTATATTGTAGTAATTCTTGGAATTATCTAATAGCAGAAAGCAGCCCCAAGACAAATGGTCCTTCAGGCGATGACTGGAGATCTGCGTTTCATGCAGCTGCCAATGGGTCTGTGGATTATGGTTCATCTAGAAGTACATCAAATGGCCAGAGTCGTCCTTACAATGACTCAGCACAGAATGGGGATATAAACTCAGGTTCAAATTCAAGCAGCCGTCGCACTCCTAATCGGTTACTACCTGCCCGACCGCAGTCTGTATCTTCAGGTTCCAGATATTAACGCCAGGCTGAATGATTTTGGTTGACAATTCATATTTTAAAACACTGCAATTTTTTATGGGTGAGATTCTGTGAATGTATTATTATTATTATTATTTATTTATTTCCTATTTTTGTGACCAAACAACATAAATCTCTACTATTTATAAAAGCAAACAATTTTGTATTAAAGCAACCAAACTCTAATAGAATACAACATTTATTTTTATTCGCCCTTTCTGCGTTTTCTTCTACTGTCGTTCTTAAAAATTGTCTAATTGCCTTCTTTCTCCAAGTAGCTTTTTAATTCTATGTGAGTATTAATTTTATTTTTATTTTATTATCTGTGCTTTAAATTGAAAGAAAATGTATATATTTTATATATATTGAATTCTTTTCTTTCCTATGCTTTATAATTTGTGCCTTAAAAGAAATTGGGTTTTAATTTATTTATTAATTTTATTTTTTACCTTGAATTTCATCATAATCACTGTGAATTATGCCATGAATATTTTTTTATTCCTTCTTTTCTTCAACCGTTCATGACAACAATTTCTCTTAATATTTGACTGTTTGCTATACACTTTGCTGGAACAAAATTGCTACTCAATTTTTCGTATTTATTTTATTGCCTTTTTCCTTTACTTTTCATGTGGGCTACGGTGGATTGACTCAAAAGTTTCAATTCAAATATTTCATGGAATACATATCATTTTGTTTCCTCATTAGTAGTTGGCAGAACCCTTACTTCCCTATTGATTTTAAGTTTTTTTTATATGTAATATTATGTCTAAAAATACTTATTTCTTTATATATATATATATATATAAACATACTATTTTGTCCCCTTTCAAGCCACCTATTTGGCTCCTACTTTTCCCCCTTTAAGCCACCTATGTGGCTACTATGTAGCCCCTGCTTTTTCCCTTTTGCTCACTTTTAGCCGCCCATTTTGCCTATAAATAGACACAAATTTGAACACAATGCAGAGAGGGGCAATCCGGTGTGGGAGAAAAAAATCCAAGTGATAAATTTTTGATCATTTCTTTGTAATATTCTTCCTTTCTATTTTTATTTTTATTTTTATTTTTTTTGAAAAGTAATAATCTTCTGTCTTAATATTAAAAAAGATAGACTGACAAAAATAAAAAAGATGACTTTTTTTTTTATTTGTTTAGAAAAGATCAAATTCATTTTTAATAATATATTTATTTCTCAATTTTTTAATTATATATATGTTTAATGTGTCTGATTATCAACTTTTTATTTTTTATTTTTTCTATTCTATAATAAAATCTCTAATTAATTTCAAAATATACTATATAAAATTTTAATTATATTTTCATATTTTTTTAATTTGTGTAAAAATAAAAATGAACTTAAAAAAATAAAGGCAGTGTTTAATTTCAAGAAAGCTTATGTTTTACCTTTGAATGTTTCTTCAAGTAGCATTTAATTAGCAAAACACGGTATGGATTTTTCTCTGAAAATTCAAGCTTAATACTTAATCAGAGCTGTATAAGTCCATAAAAAAAAAACATGAGAAAAAAAAATCCTATAAGCTTCCATTCAAATCACAATGATACTAAATTCATTCTTAAATTTATATAATACTTTTCTTCACATAAATCTATCACTTTTTATATTGATTAAAAAATTTTGTTAATATAATGGAAACTATAAATTTTAATTTTATTTTTAACTTTTTTCTATATATCTCATTATCAATTAGATTCATATTAAAAAAAATAGATTCTTATTTATTGATAATAAAAAATTTAAAGTGTAAAGAAATTAATTATATTTTTATTAAAAAATAACTATATTTGGAGATTGGATAGATAAAGGAACAAATTTTTATTTCAATTAAGTGAAGGGTCAATAATTAGCTAATTCAGCTTTAAGAGATTGAGAGGGTTGGACCTGTAAAACGACGTAGCAACTTCTACCAAGAAAGTTTTTTGGCTGTTTGAATTTTATATTTGCTACCATTGTATATTTTGTTTTTTTATTGCAAAAAGAATCATGCAGATTATTTATTTTCCAATTCTAATCCAGTTTACAAACCAAGAAAAATAGGATATCTTTATCTCAATCGGTCTCCAACATATTTTGATTCTAGAGAAGAAATCCATCAATAAAGATTTCTTTCATCTACCCTCTCCCCACTGCCTTCCTCTCTTCTTTTTACTATTTTACAGACCCAAAAAATAACAACCGATCTCCAGCATATTTCGATTCCAGAGAAAAAACTCATCAACAAAGTCATAGACGCGATCATGGTCGAGGATGAAGAGGAAAAAACGTAATCGCACGTCATTCTCCTTGACGAGAAGCTAAAGTTGCTCACTAGTATTCACAAGGAATATAAACAACAAAGAAATAGAAGATAGAAGAAGTAGAAGAAGAAATAAATAATTACTAGAAAATTAAATGCAGCAATTTAAAAACAGAAAATTAAATTACAAAAAAATTGAAAGTGTATCCCTTTTGTCACTAGAATTCTCTGGGTACACAGACTCAACTTTAGAATTTAAATTTGTAAAATTTTAATAGACGGCAAGCCAACCATAGAAAAGTAGAAAATAAAATTTAATATAAAATTAAAATTACAAAAGCATATAAATCTTATTAGATATTTGTAGTAAGATATGAGATAAAAAGTTACCGAAATTTGGGTTAATGTATTTATAAATTTTGGCTAGTAAGAAAATTTAGATACAAGTATTTACAAAGAGAGAGAGAGAGGGGGAAATGAAATTTCCAAAACCAAAAAACTTGTTTCTTCTTCTTTCTTCTCCCTTATATAGACATCCAAATGACAAAACAATAAGTTTGAATAGTAACTAGAGGTATTTTTGAAAATTTGAATAGTACTGCTATAATAATGCGTGCTGTAACAGTGTTGCACAGTAATTCGTGGTCTAAAGTTAATATCATGCTGATGTAAGTGATGACCTCATTTTACATTTTTCATTTTTTTAATATTCATTATTGCCAAAACAAGTATGGAAGTTATCCAATTCTTCATGGCCCAGAGAAAAAATTTGGTCTGATATCTAAAGAAGACCTGGAGGAGAAAGAACTTGATGTGGAAGAACTCGTGCAAACTTTTGGATAATGGTTTGCACTTATTTGTGATTTTTGCTACCGCTAATTTGACAACCAATTGAAATTTTTGGATAAAAAATTAAGTCAGTTCCTTCACTTGAATAGGAATTTATCGGCTATTTTTATGAGCAATTTTATTTTTCTCATTAATTCAAATTTTAGCGTCATTAGAATTTAGGCTTTGTGGAATTTTAAATTGATTTCATCATTTTATTTTGAATCTCATTATGATCAAGAGAATTTAATGGTCAGAATAATCTAAGGTACAGACAAAGACCCACCATAAATAAAACCTGAAATAAAAAAGACATAGAGCCGGAAGACTTTTTTTTTTCTTTTGGGTTTGGTTTGTAAAGGGATTTGAAAAAAAATTGAAGGATTTAAGAATATAGGGTTTGGGTTTTAGAATTCTATATTTGTGCCATCAAAATAGATTACAAGTGACATCAAAATAGAATAACCAACTATAAGATTTTCTAGAATTTTAGATAGAAAAGGCATTGAACTAAGCTTGCTGGTAATCCCAATAGTTATAAGAGATATAAAAAAAAGACATTTTTTGAAATATTTGGAAAGTAAATAGGTTGACTAAAGCCAAATTCCTAGTCACATGGGATAATAACTTTGTGAAATTTATAGGTGGAATATATAGTATAAATTTGTTGTTCATTATAGAATTTTTTTTAAAAATAGTAGACTCAGTTATTTCTGAAGTTGTTTGATAAAAATTTAGAGTTTTCATCAAATCGGTTGGTTTGTAAAACCATCTTTTTTCAAATAATTTCTCCAAAGTGTCAAAGGGATTTGAATCATGAAATTTTTTTTTATGTAATAACTATATTTAGAAAATTTCCTTTCAAAATAAAATTAGAAGAATTTTGAGATTTTTGTAATAGAATTATTTAAGAATTTGAAAATTGTTTTTTTAGAAACAATTTTTGAGGAATCACTTTTCTTAGATTTTAAAAGTGAATTTGAAGAATTTATTTTAGAGGGAATCAATTGAGAGAAACTTACTTTAACCTTTTCTTCTTGTTTTTTTTAAAGGGATCATTTGAGTTTGAAGAGACTCACATAGATATTTTTTAAATGATTATTACATTTTCAAATAATTCTCCAAGGTGAGAGATTTGAATCATGAATTTTTTTTATGTGATAACTGTATTTAAAAAATTTTCTTTCAAAATAAAATCAGAAGGATTTTGAGATTTTTGTGACATAATTACTTAAAAATTTGAAAATTGTTTTTGAGAAACAATTTTTGAGGAATCACATTTCTTAGATTTTGAAAGTGAATTTGAGGAATTTACCTTAGAGGGAATCAATTAAAAGAAACTTACTTTAACCTTTTCTTTTTGCTTTTATTTTAAACGAATCATTTAAGCCTGAAGAGACTCACATATTTTTTAAATGATTCTTACATTTTCAAATAATTTCTCCAAGGTGTCAAAGGGATTTGAATCATGAAATCTTTTTTTTTTTTTATGTAATAACTATATTTAGAAAATTTTCTTTCAAAATAAAATCAGAAGGATTTTGAGATTTTTGTGACATAATTACTTAAGAATTTGAAAATTATTTTTGAGAAACAATTTTTGAGGAATTACCTTTTTTAGATTTTGAAAATGAATTTGAGAAATTTACCTTAGGGGGAATCAATTGAGAGAAACTTACTTTAACATTTTCTTCTTGCTTTTTGTTTTAAAGGGATCATTTGAGTCTGAAGAGACTCACATAGTTATTTTTTAAATGATTCTTACATTTTCTGGAGATATTGATACGCTTTAATATTCATGAAATTTAATTTAGGAAAGCTAATTGGAATTTTTTGAGCCAATATAAAAGTTGAATTTTTTGACTGTGAAGTTAATATTTTTGAAGAAGCAGTGTCTTGAACTTCTTCATCAATAACGGTGTCAAAATAAGATTCATGTTTTGGGAAATTTTTTGATATTTCTTTGGCTTTATTTTTGTTCTTTCTAGACATTGTCCTTGCAATGCAAAAATTATCGGATTATAAAATCTGGGATCTAATTTGCATCTCCTTTAATGTATTTTATATCAAAATAAAAAATACTTAAAATAGATTGACATCGTGCGAAATTTTGTTTTGATGCAAGATTTTTAACATCATTTTTATAAAACATCTTTTGCACTTTTACAATCAATTCTAATAAGAATTTTTTGATTCAATAAGTCACTTTGGAATTTTTGTATTCATAAAACAATACTTAAAATTTCTTTTTTAATAATAGAATAATTTTTCTAGGTATCATTCTAGTGTGCACTGGTATATTGTACTATACACTTTTCCCCCTGCTTCTACTTAAGAATTCTTCCATAACCTAAATCAGGAGCATCAATTTCTATAATTTTAGAGAGAATGACACTAGTAATATGTAGACAGAGGATTTCTAAAATCTATTTTTAATTTCTTGAACAATAGTGGTATGTGTATTTGATCATGAGATATAATTTTTTTAAGCCTATAATGTAAGGGGTTTAGTTATTCTATTAATGTTTGGACAAAAATTTAAAATATAATTAAAGCTTTCTAAAAACCTTTGTAAATGTGTTGTATTAAAGATTTTGTCAGAAAATTTATTTGTAAATTGAAGGGATCTTTCAATTGAGGTCATTAATCCTTATGAAATATAATGATTTAAAAACTAGATTTTTAATTGCAATAATGACATTTTCTATTTAGAAATTACTAAACCATTTTTCTTTGCAACATAGAAAAAGGTTTTGAGATGTTTAAAATGTTCTTTCTAAGGAATTTGAGAATATTAAAACATCATCAATATAAACAATACAAAAATTGAAATATTCTTTGAAAATGTCATTCATAATCTTCTGAAATTTAGAAGGGAATTTTTTAATCCAAATGACATTACATTCCATTCATATTGTCCAAAAGGGACAATGAAAGCAGTTTTTGTAATGATGGTTTTTTGAAATTTGAATTTGCCAAAAACTTGACTTCATATCAAACTTCAAAAAAAATTAATGCAGAATAAAATTTTTGCAGCAAATCTATTTTGTAGTGGGTCCAAACTTTAATTGTTGATTGATCCAGGCTTCCTCTGTTTCTCTTTGCATATAAACTTTGGTATGACCCGACTTTATATTCCTCGTCTATATTTAGTAAATTGTCTTTGGAATTATTTTTAGTTCATAATCTTTAGAGACTTTACAGTTTACTTATAAGATAATTATTTATTTTGTAAGTTTGACTTCAAACTTTAGCTTTCATTTTTATTAAAGAAGTATTTATTATTGGAATTCTCATACTTGTGTTTAGTTTTACGGCTTGCATAGGTTGAGTATGATCAATCTATGAGCTTGTGATGACTTATTTTGGGATCTGACAAGGTATCATCAAAGCCTTGTGTTGGATTTTGAAGAATGAATCACATTCATAAACGCAGCGGAAAAATAAAATTTTCAAAACCCGAAAAAAATATCATACTTGTGTCATTAAAACTAATTTATATAAATATGGAGGTTAGAAATTATATCTTGTAATTTCTTATTTGTTATTCAAATTTTCACTTTGTTGGATTCTAGAAAATCACAACAATCCATACTAAGATGTCTTTAATGATAATTCACGCAAAGAATGAAGAAGAAACTATCAAAAGAAATGCTTTGAACAAATTCAAAGTGCTAGATTTGAAAGTGTTCTTGAGAGAATTTTATTGTGTCTTAAAAATATTTTTTCACAAAAAAATATTTTCATATCTATTTTCTGTCATTTGATATCTTTTTTATTTAAATCAAATTCAAAAAAAAGATTAAAAGTCAAAAATGGAGAAAAACGAATTGAATGAATAGTGAATGTGCATAATGGCTATAATTGGCCTAATTAAGGCCAAATTCACCGTTGGCTAACGGGAGGCTATTTTCTAAAGCTATTTTCTAATAAAAAATAACTTAGGCTCTCATACCAAGCTCTTGGGCCTGTTTTAAACCATACAAAGCTTTTGAGAGTTTAAAAACATGATTTGGCAAATCATAGCTTTCAAAACCCTGGTGGTTGTTCTACATACACTTCTTCATCTATATAACCATTTAGAAATGCACTTTTCACATCCATTTGAAAACGTTTAAAATTCATGTGAGATGCATATGGTAAAAGTATTCTTATGGCTTCTAATCTAGCTACAGGTGCATATGTTTCATCATAATCTATACCTTATTGATTATATCCTTTTGCAACTAGTCTAGCCTTATTCCTGGTTATTAACCCTTGTTCATCTAATTTGTTTCTAAATACCCATTTTCTACCTATGATTTGATGATCCTTGGGTCTAGGTACTAGGTTCCATACCTTTTTTCTCTCAAATTGGTTGAGTTCCTCTTGCATGACAATTACCCAACTTTCATCATTAAGAGCCTCATCAATATTTTTAGGCTCAATTTGTGAAATAAAAGCAATGTCAGTGACTAAATGTTTGAAATGAGATATAATACTTACTCCCCTTGATAGATCACCAATTATTTGCTCTTTTGGATGATCTTTCGTCATTCTCCATTCTTTTGGAAGTTCTTGATCATTTTGTTCTTGATTTTGAGGTAGAGAATCATTTTGCAGTAAATTTTCTTGATCATTTTCTTCTTTCCCATTTCCAATATCAAGTCTTTCCATATTACCTACAACATCATCAAGAACACTACCTTTCACAAGATCAAGTCTACTAGATTCATTAAAAACAACATGCATGGATTCTTCAACCGTTAATGATCTTTTATTAAATGCTCTATATGCTTTGTTGGTTGTAGAGTATCCTAAAAAGATACCTTCATCAGACTTAGAGGCAAATTTTCCAAAATTATCCTTGGTGTTCAATATAAAACACTTGCATCCAAATACTTTAAAGTATGATATCAAGGACTTTCTTCCATTCCATAGCTCAAATGAGGTTTTGTTTAAAAGAGGGAAAACTCGATTTGAAATATAACATGCAGTTTTTGTGGTTTCTGCCCAAAAATAAGTTGGTAAATCATATTCATTAAGCATTGTTCTAGCTATTTCAATTAAAGTTCGATTTTTCCTTTCAACTACCCCATTTTGTTGAGGTGTCCTAGGAGATGAGAAATTATGTGAAATGCCATGTTCAAGACAAAAGCTTTCAAAGTTTTCATTTTCAAATTCTTTCCCATGATCACTTCTTATTTTTGAAATATAGTACCCTTTTTCATTTTGAACTCTTTTAGCAAAGTTTTTGAAATTTTCAAAAGCATCACTCTTTTGAGCTAAGAAAATTACCTAAGTAAATCTAGAGTTGAAGAGGTTTTGAAGTACTTACTATATTTTTGGCTTTGAAAGATGACTTGTGTTGCTTTCCTCTCTGACAAGGATCACATGTCCTGCCTTTTTCATATTTGACTCTTGGTAATCCTTTTACTAGCTCTCCTGTGCTGAGACTTTGTATTAAGTCCATGTTAGCATGACCAAGTCTTCTATGCCACAACCAAGATTCATCACTAGTAGTCACAAGACACTTAGAGGAATGGTAAGATAGTTCATGTAATTTTATTATATATGTATTGATATCTCTATTTCCTTTAAATATTTCTTGACCATCGATAGAGATTACAAGACATTCATTTGAAGTAAAGATTACTTTGTTTCCATTATCACATAATTGACTTACACTTAACAAGTTATGTTTCAAGTCATCAACAAGTAAGACATCCTTAATAAAAGTAGTACCATTAACACCAATAGAACCAATGCCAATTACCTTACCCTTTGCATTGTTTCCAAAGGCAAATTTACCTCCATCAATACTTTTGATTTCATTGAAAAGTTCTTTGTCTCCTGTCATATGCATTGAGCATCTACTGTCTACTAGCCAAGCATTTTTGTTTATTGTGTACTTGAGGCATACCTTATCCGAGATGTGATCCTCAATAGCCATGAAGCATAGGTTGACCTCTTCACTTTCATTATCATCGTTTTCACTTAAAGAGCTATCATCATCCCATGTGTCTTTGTGACCTTTCTCCCCATTGTCTATTTGGTATTTGCTCTTATGCTTCTTGAGCCTTGGACATTCTGGTTTGATATGTCCTTTCTTTCCACATTCAAAGCATTTTACCTCTTCCTTACTTCTATGTTTGTCATTAGAAGATTGTTTGAGGTTTCTTTGCCTGAATTTTCTGGAATTACTCATTTTCTTCTCAATGATTCTTTTTAATCTCCTTGAAAGCATAGCGATGTCCTCCTTTTCATCATCACTCATTTCTTCATCATCTTCACTTTCTTCTTGAGATTTTGAAGTAGAGGCTTTGAGTGCTAGGGGCTTTCTTTTCTCTGGCCCTGCTTCAAGCTCTCTATCTCTCTTCATTGCCATTTCATATGTGAGAAGTTTGCCAATCAGCACATCAGTGTTCATGATGCTCATATCTTCATTTGCTTCTTCTATGCCAGCAACTCTTGAACCATAGTCTTTAAGAGGAAGACTTCTCAGGATTTTATTGTTTACATCTTCCAAACTCAGATGCTTCCCAAGTTTCCTCATTCCATTTATAATGGCTAAAAGATGGTTAGTCATGTCAGTGATTGACTCATTGGATTTCATCTCGAAGAGCTCATATTCTAAGGTTAGAAGTTAAATCTTCTTGGATTTGACTTGCTTAGTTCCCTCATGATAGTTCTCCAATGTCTTCCATATGCTGTATGCTGTTGAGCAGTGTTGTATTCTCCCACATTCTTCAATAGATAATGAGCTTGATAGGATTGTCATTGCCTTCTTGTTTTTGAAATTTGCTCTTCTTTGAGGCTCTGTCCAATCATCTCTTGATATGATTTCTTCTTCACCATCAGCTCCTCTTCTGGTTGGTGGTGTCCATTCTTTTCGTACACTATCCCAGACTTCAATTCCTTCACTATCCAAGTATGTCTCCATCCGAAACTTCCAATGGGCATAATTTGCTCCAACAAAGTAAGGTTTGAGACTTTGGAATCCTTCACTGGCCATATCTTACTCTTTACAAGCGTTTTTTAGGCTTCGATGCTAGACGAAGCTCTGATACCAATTGTTGCCCAGATATTAGGCCAAAAAGGGGGGGTTGAATTGGAGTTTCAAAAAATTAAACTTTAAGGTGCGGAAATAAATAAATAATTTTAGGAGGGATAGAGAAAATCTGACACAAAGATTTATAGAGGTTCGGGTGTTAACAAACCCTACTCCTCTCCCCAATCGCAATTGGGAGTTTCACTAACACACTAAGTGTTACAATGGAGTTTTACAAGCTCACTCCCAACTATGGTGTTTCTCACAATGGCTCACACCTAACCCAAAAATCCCTTGTGTTTTAATGGCTCACACAATAACCAATTCCTTGTGTTTTACAGGCTCACACAAACATCCTTCACTTTGTGTTTTTACAGGATCACACAAACAACCTTCACTTTGTGTTTTTACAGGATCACACAAACAACCTTTTAATTTGTGTTTTGGAGGCTCACACAACTAACCCCTACAAGTGTTTTACTCTTAACCCAGAAATACCCAAAGCTCACTCGAGTAAAGATTACAGAGAGAACCACTTACAAATCTTAATTGCTCAAATATGAAGAGAAAAAAGGTTTTTACAGAGAATAGATTTTGTTCTCAAAGTATGAAAGTACAAATAGCTTGTAATAAGAATTAAATTCGAAGTATATGCTATTCTTTTGTTATTCTCTTCATTCTCTTATTCTTAATGCATAAATGACTTCCATTTATACTCCCATGGCTGAATATAGCCGTTGGGGTGCATTAAATATGAAACTAGCTGTTGTACTAACCAAATAATCGCGCCAGACATTTTTCTCTTTCATTGTTCACGGGCGTGACTATGTTTGTCATAGGGGTGACATTTCTTCCCAAGCCGTGACTGAAGTTGTGACCTTGGTCGTGAAGCTCTCTGGAATGTTTTGACATATAGAGTCACGGGTGTGACATACTCATTCACGGGCGTGACAAGCTTCCCAGTCGTGATCCAAGTGGTGACTCTGGTCGTGAAGCTCTCTGGATGAAAATGCATGAATCTTCACGAGGGTGACACCTTTATTCACGGGGGTGACTGAAATTCCCACTTCACGGTTTGTTTTTCCTTCATGGCAGTGAACTTCAAAAGTTGGTTTTGGTAACGGTTAGCTTCTTTCACGGGAGTGACTCATAGAGTCACGACAGTGAACATGCTACTTCTTGAATTTAATCTTTCAAGGATTATTCTTCCAATCTCCATTCTTGCTATTTTAATCCATGTCTTGTATAATAGACTTAGAAGACAAGTATGTTAAATAAAATATTGCTATTTTATTTGTTATCATCAAAATGACAGAAATACCCCTCAAGGTTTAATAGTTTCCTCGGATTAGCCGGATATTATAGGAGGTTCGTGAAGGGATTTTCTTCCTTAGCGACTCCTTTGACACGACTGCTACAAAAAGAGGTTCGTTTCGAAGGGATAGACAAGTGCCAAACAATTTTTGATTGACTGAAGGCAATGTTGACTGAAGCACCAGTTTTGACTCAGGCTACTCCAGGAAAAGACTTTGTTGTGTACAATGATGCTAGTCATAATGGTTTTGGATGTGTTCCATTGCAAGAAGGAAAGGTGATTGCTTATGCCTCAAGACAACTTAAGCCTCACGAGCTTAACTATCCGACACATGATTTGGAGTTAACTGTGATAGTTTTTGCTCTTAAGATCTAGAGACATTATCTGTATGGGGAAAGATGTTATATCTATACAGATCACAAAAGTCTTAAGTACCTTTTCTCACAGAAAGAGTTGAATCTGAGACAACGAAGATGGTTGGAGTTGATTAAAGATTATGACTGTGTGATCGACTACCAGCCAAGAAAAGCTAATGTGGTTGCAGATGCACTAAATAGGAAGATTTTAGCTGAGAAGCGAATACAATCTACTTTGATGCAGAGGATCAAAGATGCTTAGAAGCAAGATGAAAAATTAGTAGAGATAGTCGATGCAGTGAAAAAGGGAGAAAAGCCTGATTTTTCATTGACAGAGGATGGCACAATGTACTTCAAGAATAGGATTTGTGTGTCTGGTGTAGAAGAGCTGAAGTCCGATATTTTAAAAGCAGCACAGGAAACGGTATATACCATGCATCCAGGCTGGAACAAGATGTATCAAGATTTGAAAACTCAATATTGGTGGCCAGGGATTAAGCAGGATGTCACTAAATATGTTGCTAAATGTCTAACTTGTCAACAAGTGAAAGAGGAACACCAGTTGCCCACAGGATTGCTGCAACCAATACCGATTCCAGAGTGGAAATGGGAAAGAATCACGATGGATTTTGTGTTCGGTTTACCGATGACTCAGAGAAAGCATGATGCAGTGTGGGTGATAGTGGATCGATTGACGAAATTGGCACACTTCTTACCAGTCAGAATGAACTACTCATTGAACAAGCTAGCTAAAATTTATGTAAGTGAGATTGCATGGAGTGTCAATGTCCATCATATATGATAGAGATCCCAGATTTACTTCACAATTATGGAAGAGTCTACAGTAAGCTTTGGGAACTCGACTCAATTTTAGCACGACCTTTCATCCGCTAACGGATGGACAATCGGATAGAGTTATTCAGTTGCTAGAGGATATGATGAGAAGTTGTGTGCTTGAATTTGAGGTTAGTTGGGATAGATATCTACCTCTTATGGAGTTTGCCTATAACAACAGCTATCAGACGAGCATAGGCATGGCTCCATATGAGGCATTGTATGGAAGAAAATGCAGGACACCAATCTGTTGGACCGAATTGAGTGAAAAGAAGTTGATAGGGCCAGAGTTAGTGCAACAAATAGAAGAAAAGGTTAGAATTATCCAAGAAAGATTGAAAGCAGCTCAAGATCGACAGAAATCATATGCTGACCTTAATAGGCAAGATATAGAGTATGCTGTGGGAGATAAAGTATTTCTTAAGGTTTCACCTTGGAAGAAAGTATTGAGATTCGATAAAAAAGGAAAGTTAAGTCCGAGGTTCATTGGTCCTTATGAGATTTTGGAAAGAATCGGACCAGTGGCATATCGGTTAGCACTTCCACCAGAGTTAGATAAAATCCATAATGTTTTTCATGTGTCGATGCTAAGGAGATATAGGTCTGATCCGACTCATGTCATACCAACTGAAGAGATAGAAGTGCAGACTGACTTGACTTATGAAGAGGAACTGGTGGCTATATTAGCACGTGAAGAAAAAGTTTTACGAAACAAGAAAGTTCCATTAGTTAAAGTGCTATGGCAGAATCATGCTACCGAAGAAGCCACATGGGAGAACGAAGAAGTCATGAAGAGGCAATAGCCTCAGTTGTTCACATAATTAACAGGTAAATTTCGAGGACGAAATTTATTTTAAGGGGGAGAGAATTTCATATCCGCTAATTTAGACCTATGTCACGCGGGTTGTTAAATCGACTCGTCGGTTTGACCGAAGTCTAAATTTGGACTTTTATCGAAAAATAATGAAAATAATGGTAATTAAGTATGGAAAATATCTAATAAAGTGTATAAAATATTTGAAAATATTAAAATTCCGTAAATGACTAAATTGCAAATTTTGAAAAGTTTAGGGGTTAGTTTGCAATTTACTGAAAATTGAAGGATTAAATGGGATAATCATAAAGTAAATGCATGAATTGGGACATAAAATGAATATGGAGGCCAACCACACCAAGTGGCAACCCTTAATTGGCCATATAACATGCATGAATGAGACATTTAATGTATATAAACTTAGGTGTCCCATAATTAATTAAGTTTGTCATCTTTCTCTTAATTGTATTTCCTTCTTCATTATCACTTTTGATCTAGAATCCTCCATCATTAATCATTTCCCACATTTCTTGAAGCACCACACCCCAAATGGCATACAACAATTAGCCAAGTGAGGTGCATGAATTAAACATTAATGAGAGTTTCAAGATGAAGCTTAGGTGTCCCCCCATCATAATGACTTTTGTCATTTTGTTCTTATTGTTTCTTCTTCTTCCTTATCCATTTTCATTGAGGAAAATTCTGCCTCTCAAACCAGCCCACATTTTTCCCTTGGATAGCCATAACCAAAGCCTAATTCTAGTGAAAGAAAGTGAGAAAAGAGAGAGAAAGGCATGAGAAATTCCATTTTCATGCTTAAGAAAGCTCAAAAGAGTAAGAAGAAAGAGAGAGATTAGGTTTATAAAGTTTTAATAATCTGTTTATGAACTTTAGGAACTCAAAGGGACAAGGATTTAGCTCAAAGGAGCAAAGGAAAGGAGAAAGAAAAGTAAAGAGAAAGAAAAGGAGAGAAAAAAAGAGGTTTGTGCATAACCTAAGGCAATAGCCTATTTTATTTTTTTTATTTGCATGATTTAATTATTTGGCATGTTGATGATTCTAAATTGATATTATTTTGTGATGAAAATCTTGGGGATGCATGTTTGCTAGACTTAAGATTTAATTTGGTAAAAATTGAATGTGATTGTCTCGTATGTTCCTTGCTAGAAATTGATGAGCAGTGTTCATTTAAACTATATTAACTTAATTTATGGAATTCGGTTTTGCATGTTGTTTGTTGGGTTTGAAAGATAAGACATATGTCTATAACTTTTATTTAGACCATAAAACCTGAATATGTCTGTAATTATCTAGAAAAATTCATAAAATTGGGATATAAGATATGTCTAGAAATTCTGGACAAAATTGTTAGTAATGAGCAGTAAGTACTTAAACTGTTATAAATTGAGTTCTGGAGCTTGGATTTGTGTGTTTTTGTTTAGTTTGAAATCTAAGACATAGGGCTACAAATTTTTATTTAGACCATAATATCTAAATATATCTGTAATTGTCCAGAAAAAGTCATAAATTTCAGACTTAGAATCTGTCCAGAAAATTCTGGGTAGAATTATCAGTGACCAGTTAGTGTTAATATTATCATATCTTTTGATACAAAACTAAGAATTAAGTGATTCAAGTTGCATATTAAATCTAAGATCCATATCTAATCTTTGTATGAAGAGTATGTAACTAAATTCAGAACGGAAAGGACCAAAATTAAGGTCCAAAATAGAGAATAGAATATGCCAGTGACAGGGCAGCATGTGAATTGAGGAATGAAATGAGTAAAATGATGAGAAATTTCTTATATTATGTAAATATTATTTTAATTGAGTGATTATGTGATTATTTTGATATATTACATGCATGAAAAGTATGAAATTAATTATTATGAATTTTAATGAAATTGTATAAGCCAAATAGGGGGGAGTATTATGAAAATGACCATTAATGGTATGATTATCTATGTTGGGTTTGGCAATGTTATCTACACTGGGTTTGCCACTGTTATTTATGTTGGTTATGACATTATTATCTACGCTAAGTTTGGCACAATTATCTACACCGAGTTTGGCACGGTTATCCACGCCAGGTTTGACGCTTATATGCGCACATTATATTGCCCGGGTGGCACTCCTAAGTGTCTGGATGGCAACTCCGTTATCCTATTCAGTGGTTCATAGGTGTCCTGGGTATAAATGAAAATATAAATAAAGAAGTTATGGAACATAAAAGAATTATTAAAAATAAAGCTGGAATTATGGTTTGTGACATGGATAATAAAAATGGAATTATGAATTGTGGCATGGATAAAAAGAAGGTTTAGTGTTATACAATAAGGTGGTAATAAAATGAATAAGTATGAGATAATATAATATAATTTGATGTCTATACATGCTAGAATACCATGATTTGCATGAGCATAGGATTAAACATGAGTTGATATATGATAATGTATGATTGCATAAAATAGTTTATTGCCTTATCTATATGCACCACTAAGACAAAAGCTTAGCGTGAGAGTTTTTCTCACACAGATTTAGTAAAGAATAAATAGAAGATAGTAGACAAAGCCAACTGTGACCTAATCTAGTAAAGCAGCCTGTTACACACATTGTGGGATGCACAACTTTTGTATATTATCTTGTAAATTTTATTTTGTAGTATTTATAAAATAAATAGTATGTTTTGTAAATAACATGTTACTATATAAAAAGGTAGTTTAACTTTTATGTTATATTTCTTTTATAAATGCAAAGTAAATAAATAGTGAATATTGGAAATGAAAAAAAATGTACGAGTGATTTTGCTTTATATATAACTTATATAATGATATTTTAATCAATGAAGTCAGTGTAGCACACCCTCATTCGGGCACGAGCTGCTAGGGTGAGGGGATGTTGCAAGAACTCACACACTGTGGGGATGTCCTTGAGTTTTGGGCTCCCTTTCCTGGTATCATCACATGGGCCAAATATGCCTCTCATCCCTTCCTAATGTATTTCTGAGCTTTTAAGGCAGAAATAACACTGGTCAAACATGTTTGACCTTCACCCTGAATGATAGTGTCATCCTGCCTAGGAATTTTAAGTACAAATTTTCTAGATCGGCAGTCGACTATAGCTCCACGCTTTCTCAACCAATCCATTCCCAAAATAGCATCAAATTCATAAAAAAGTAGTTCTATTAAGTCTGCTGAAAATTCTCTACCCTGAATTATTATTGAACTGTTTCTATAAATATGATTCACTTTCACACTATGTCCTAGCGGATTAGTCATAACTATTGAATATTCTAAGGTCTCAGGTATCATGTTCCCTTATTTAAGTGCAGCTGTGCTTATGTATGAATGCGTGGAACCAGGATCTATCAATGAATGTAAATCAAAGTCAAATAAAGATAGTTTACCAACTATAACGTCTAGTGTATCCTGGTCCTCACGAGCTCTCATCATATATGCTCGAGCTGGAGCTCTACTACCTCTGGGTCTATCAACTATCTCAGATACCCCCTGACTCTATCTGATATGACCACCTTTAAACTGACCTCGACCTCTACCATGACTCTATATCGGTGCCATAGTCTGTGTTGGTGCCATACTGTATGTACTAAGTCTGGTACAATCTCTCTTCATATGGTCAGTAGCTCCACATCTCAAACATACCCCAGTCAACCACTAACACTCTCCTGTATGAGCTCTACCACAACGCTGACACATAGCAGGAGCTGGTCTCTTGGAAAATGATGTTGGTGAACTAGTAGATGATGTTGCGGGTTTAAAATGCTGACCCCGCCTACTAGAAAATGGGTACTATTCGCCCTTTCCTACTAGATGTCTGGGCCACACTAACTGTTGATTTCTTATAGTGCTCTTCTGTCTTCAGCTTTTTCCTTCTTTCAACACTAATGGTAGAGGACACTAGTGTAGCAAAATCTGTATGCTAGTGGGAAGCCACTAAATATCTAATCTCCTCATCGAGGCCATCTTCAAATCTACGACATTTATCAGCTTCATCTCTAATAGTCCCCATTGCATACTTGCTCAGCCTGGTGAACTCCATCTAATACTTAGCTACTGTCATACCCGTCTGTTTCAAATTCAGAAATTCTCGCTTTTTCTCATCCACATAAACTTTTGGCATATATTTCTTTTAAACTCTGCCACAAAGAAATCCCAAGTCTGAGGGTTTGGAGTTTGGGGTTGAAGGAGGGACACTGCATATATAACCTTGTACTCCTCCAGACATTGTAGCTCCTCAAAAACCCGCTCTGTCTTTTCCAACCAAAATTCAGCTTCTATTGGGTCATCCACTTTCTTGCCCATAAAATTTGTAGCCCCATATTTTCTTAATTTATCAATATGGGGTTTTGGTTGGGGTGGAGGAGCTGGTGGTGGCACGACTTGTGCTATCTAGTATAATAAGGTAGCCATATGTTGCATAAGGGGTACCTGCCCGGATCAATTTGTTCTTCAGCATGTTGTGGAGCTATCACTTTGGGCTCCGAAGCTCTAATTGATGATGACTATTTATGACCATCCGAATTAGCTATATTATCAGCCTCTTATTCTTCATGAATTTATCTTGATTCTGAATCCATTAAAACCTATATTGTCAAAAAAAAGGGTTCCTTATTAGAATATAGCAGCTTAAAACAATGCAAATGCTAAAAACATGCACTTATCATCCCATACCCACTAAGTAAGAATCGTTTAAACCTATGACTCTAATACCAAAAATTGTAACACCCCCTTACCCCACTTCCGTTCAGCAAGGTAAGTGAGCATTACCCGTCTAACTATTTTATAAAATTAATGAAATGAAGTATAAATTTTTTTTTTGCAAAAATATTACAGACACTGAAATAAAATGTTTTACAAGCACAAATATTCAAAATTTTATTTATTTATAAAATATATTAATTTACATTGAAACTATGTTCAGTACATTACAAGTCACATTTCTAATTCACATTAGATGAAATAAAAACTATAATTTAATTTACAAAACTTTTGATAAAAATATACCAAAATAAATCTAAAGATTTTAGTTGCTTCCTTCCGAATACCCTTCTTTTTCTTACAATTCTACAATCTATAGCTCTAAAACCCGCGCGAGAGGAAACCACCCACGCTAAGCTACTAGCTTAGTGGTGCTTCAATGATAAAAATTTTACATACATATATTTTCTTGCATGTCATTTATATATTTAGAAAATAAGGCATAAATAAAGAATTATATAAAATCAAACAAATTTCATCAAATATGTAATATTTAACAATTTCAATTAATATAAATTTATCAAAATAACATACTTTAATATTATTATTATTTTTCATTTCTTTCTTGTGACTATAACACCTATAACCGAACTAAATAATAAAAATAATGGGGGTTGCCATTACCAACTTTCATAATATTGCACCGAACATTTCATAATAATGTCATTACCGGCTTAATAATTTTACCATTACCGGCTTAATAATTTTGCGCCGAACGCATTTATAAATTTATTATTACAGGCTTTTATATTTGGCACCAAGTGCCTAAAATTTTCTGATTGGCATGCCAAACTATTCTTTATTCTAGTTTCAGATTACGTGTCATAGGGCTTAACTATTTTTATTTTAATTCACATTATTTCCAAAAATGACAATATTATTAAATTATCACAATTATGCTTGTTTTTTTTTTCTTTATTCCCATTATTATTGCAATAAAATCTCACACATAAATAATTTATTGAACATGTATAATTATCATTAAAGTAAAAATTCAATAAATTTATTACATATACTTATCACACCACATGCACAACCCAATATTTCAAGTGTTTACCTATGGCAGGTTTCGGCCCTGATTTTGGGTTTCATTTTTAACCCATTTATAATTCAAATTTGAAGTTATGATCTTATAACAATTTGAAGCTTATTGTCTCATTTTTAACCCATAAAATCTTATAACAATCACTCAAATTCCAGTTTTCTATCAAAACTTATGGTCAAATTAACACTGAATCATCACTATATTTTCTGCCCAGAATTTTCTGCACAGATTTTAGGTTTGAATTTTATGTATTTTTCTGGACAATTTTAGACATCTTTAGATTTTATGGTCTAAATAAAAGTGAAATCCATATGTCTTAGCTTTCAATTCCAATAAAGAACACATAAAACAGAATTCCAGAACTTAAGTTATAATCAATATAGTCAAACTGTTCTAGAATCCTTACAGCAGGGTCATCAATTGGCATCACTCTATATGCTACTTACATTTATCTTATGCATTCTTTTTTTTTTTTTATGTCAAAGTTTCCATATCACAATTACATTCACATATCGTAATGATTTCACACCATTTGGTCTAATTACCATATAAAACATTTAACGCCAACACTTAGCCACATTATGACAAACCACATTCATATCACACACATTAAAATATAATTTCATACCATTAAATCACATGTAAGATTTTTATCAATGAAGCACATAGCTAATCAACCTTGGATCTTCCTTTAATTCATCTTTTTCTCCCTTTATTAGTTAGTTTTCTCCATGCCTTTGTCACCCTTTTGAGGGCCTCTTATTGGTTCATTTGATTTTCCTACACAACTATACCATATCTCAATCCTAATATTCATTTTCAAAGCTTTTTGTAATACCCACTAATTAGAGTTTAATTAAAATAAGTATGTGGTACACATAGGAAGCACATGCTAGACAATAGAGATTAAAATAGATGGAAAAAATTACTAAATTATAAATTAAAATGAATTAAATCGATTGACATAATAAAATTGCTTAAATTAGACTACATAATTAAATTGCATTTTTGATAAAAATTAAAGGGACTAGAGATAAGTAAATATGTGAAAATAAATAAATAAAATATAAATAAATAAATAATAAAGTAAAAAAAAGAAAAAAATTATTAAAAAAGTGAACAGTGGACACAGAAGAAAAAAAAAATGAAAACGGGAAAAAAGTGGGGGAGGGGAAAGTCAATTAAGACTTTGCCCCATTTTCTTCCAATTTCAACTCTCTTCTTCTTCTTCTTCTTCATCATCATCCCTTTCCTTCCTCCATATCACAGCCCAAATTATTCATCCTCTCCTTCATGATTTACAAGAAAATTCACTCCAAATAAATATGATCTTGGTAAGTAATATATTTCCCATGATTATTGTGTTATTAGAGCTTTTAAGATTATATTTCTGTAGTGTATTTTGTTCTATTTTTATTTACCCTATGAACCAAATTTGAAGAGGTCTAAAACATGAAAGTTGTTCATATATGTGTTGTTTATATGTTTGTCAAATTTCATGAAATTATTTTGGGTATATAAAGAGATAAGTCTGTTTGAGTGAAACAGGTTTAGGGAGACATGCCAACAGAGAAATCCACGGTTTTTGCTCAATTTGATCATCGTAATGACCGAATCTGAGGTTTTTTAATAAAAGTTGTAGATATATATATTTGTTTGGTCTCTACCAAATTTCGTATAAACATCGCTTCTGTATATTGAGTTATAGTAAAATGAACTATGACTGTTCCTTAATTAAGTTGTGCTCTGGTGCCTGTGCAGCTCCAGTAAATTTGTGTTCCTTTTTGAGCTTCTTAAAGGTCGAATTAGCCAAAGTTAAAAACATGAAAGTTTTATTTCTATGTCGTATCTAAATTCCTATTAAAGGTCACCTTAAAATGTCAATTCTTTTGTGAGTTATGAGCTGAACAATTGAACTGGTCAGGTTGGTACTCTATGCTGAACCAGTTATAGATCCTCCAGTATTTGAGGACCTTAGAAATAGAATATAGAAATGTGGTAAACCTGAAAATTGTTCCAAATTACCTTTTGTAAATGTGTGAAAAATGTTAGTAACAAAAAAAGCTACACATTGAAATATATGAAATTTTAAATATGGTACCCCGAAATTGCCTAAGGGCAAAAAACATAGTACCATTTAAAATTATACCAAATTTTTTATAATGATTCAAAAATTCTGAAATTTTAGTATGTTTTAGTCTTACATGTTAAATGTAATTAGGATTAAGAATCATATAAATTGGATAAGTTTAGAAAAAGTTACTGATCCAACAGTCCTAAGAGGTCATGTTCCAGCTTAGAAGAAATTGTAGTTATTTATTTAAATTATATTAATAATAAATATTTTATCAAGGTATTAATTATTTATATTTTTAAATTAGGATCTCAACAAGAAGAAGAACAACAAAAGTGAACAAGCTCTAAATATATATTTTGGAAAACAATACACTATCGAGGTTTATACATATATGCATTCTAGTTTGCCCTTTGTGCATGATTGTGTGTGCATGACATAAATTATATGTCACAATGATGAAATTATATATTATGAGATGTTTTAAAATTATAGAAATTTTATTAACTATGAACTTAACATTATGCTAATATTTGATAAAATATCATGCTATTACATGGTATTGAAATAAATTATGAGTATATGATTATGTTAATATGAAATGAGTATTGGTTATAGAAACAAGTAATTAATGTTGTTAATTGCCCATTTCTCTACCTGAGGACTGACATAGGATAGATGGTGCACCATTATGGGGAAGTTACGGTACCGATATGGTGGATCACTAATTGCTACTTTGCAGATTAGACCTATACTAAGGGAAAGGATAAAAAAAGTACAAGGCAAAGATCCTCAATTGTGTGAGAAAATTGTAATGGTAAGGTAGGGAAATAACACATAGTTCTATTTATGGGATGATACATTGATGTTAAAGTCACACATATGTGTTCCAAACATTGAAAACTTGCACTAGGAAATAATAGAAGAGGCACACAATCCACCTTATGTAATGTACCTAGAGATGCTAAGATGTATCACAGTTTAAGACCTAATTACTAGTAAATAAGAATGAAGAAATATGTAACAAAATATGTTTCTAAATGCTTAACATTTCAGAAGATTACGATTAAACACTAATCACTAGTTGGTAAATTACTTCCATTGCCAAAGCCAGAATGGAAATGGGAGAAAATTACATTAGATTTTGTTTATAGATTGCAGAGAACTCCACAGAAAAAGATGCAGTATGAGTAATTATTGATAGATTAACAAAGTCAGCACATTTTCTGCCAATTAGATAGGGGTGTACACTCGAGAGTTTGACAAAATTATATATGAATGAGATACTTAGATTACTTGGTATTCAAGTTTCTAATGTGTCTGAGAGAAATCCAAGGTTTACTTCATTTTTTGGTCGAGTTTACAGGGTGTATTGGGAACAAAATTGAATTTTAGTATTGTATTCTAGCCACAGACTGACGAACAATTAGAGATGACTATATAGACATTGAAAGATATGCTCAGGGCATATTCTATGGAATTCAAATGAGTCTAGGATGAGTATATAACATTGATAAAAGTTGCTTATAACAACCACTATCATAGCGATATCCAGATGGTGCAATATGAGTCATTGTATGACAGAAAGTGTATAAGCCTTATCATTTGGGATGAAGAAGGAGCATGCGCATAAGAAGGGCCAAATATAGTGCAAGATATAGTGGATAAGATCAAGATTGATCACCATAGAAGGAAAATGGAATACGAGTTAGGTGATAAGGTATTTTTATAAGTATCTCCGTAGAAAAGGGGCAATTCGATTTGGCAAGAAGGGTAAACTGAGCCCAAGGTACATAAGACCTTATAAAATTCTTATGAGGGTTGGTTCATTGACATACAAGTTTAATTTACCAACAGAGATATCATATACTTAGAAGATACATATTAGATCCTACATATGTACTTAAAATCAAGCCTTTGAGATTGCAGATGACATGAGTTATGTGGAGGAACCAGTGGAAATCTTCGGATACAAGACCAAATAATTTAGAAACAAAGGCATACCTTTAGTTAAGGTGTTATGGAAAAACCTCTCATAAGAATAGGCAAATTGGGAAACAGAAGAAAATATAAAAAGACAACATCCACATATGTTCCTAAGTATTAAATTTTGATGATCAAAATTTTAAAATGAGAGGAGAATTGTAACATCATCGACTTTCCCCACGTACATTTGTACATGCATCTCATTTGGACTTATACACCTTGTATATACTTCACTTGAATATGTACATTTTATATGTATTTTTATGGGACAAGTTCATAACATACACTAGCCACGTGTCCAAGTATTACCATATTCATTTTATAATTTAGTCGAGGATGACATAAAATTAAAATTTAAGTGAATAAAATGACTAGAATGAATTAATAAAAAATGTGGTAGTATGTTTAATTAAATTGAGCTATTGAGTGAATGAAGAATCAAATTGTATTTTTCTATAAAGTTGAAGGATTAAATAATAATAATAATAATAATAATAATAATAATAATAATAATAATAATAATAATAATAATAATAATAATAATAATAATAATAATAATAATAAGAAAATAAAAATAAAAAGAAAGAAAAGGGAAAACGCAAAAAAAGAGGAAATTGATAGCCTTATCTTTATGCATACTTACTTTATCACAATATTGGCTCATCCTCGTTCTCCCTTCTATTTTCTTACAAAATCCATCTTTTCTTTTCCATTTCATTCCAAATATTGTAGCAACTTTAGTCTTATCAAAGCTAAGTATTGGCTCACAATAAATTAGAGACCCACAAAGAGGAGATAAACAATAAGTTAAGGATTGAAATCAAAGAAAAATTTGAGTTTAATTATCAAAAAATTTCTTTAATACACATAAATGTTGTTTGCTATGTGAAATGCAAAATAGCTTGTGGTTATGTGAATTATATGATTGCCATGATTTGACATTGATAATGAGATTATGAATAATTTGTGGATATGTTTGTAACATGATAGTTTTAAATGTATTTTCTTTCTTTACATAAAGTGATAGATGAAGTGATAAACAAAGGCCGATACAATAACAATCATTGATGAATGTTTGGTTACAAATGCATATGCATAAGGACTTAAAAGGCATTGTGACTAGTTAATCACATTGTAAAGCAACGGAAGAGGCTTAAGGCCCAAACAAATGATCAAATGCAAATGAATAGCAAAAGAAGAGGCCCATGGCCTAACAAATATAAAAATGAAACAAATGATCAAGCTAGCTAACTAGCAAATCCAAATATTCACATGAAAATCTGTGCAATGTCTATTTAGCTTGATCATATTAAAATGAAATGAACAAAGTATGAGCATAAATAAAGAATAATGATCACATGCTATAATGTTACTTGTATCTATATGATATTAGTGAATAAAATGGAATACATAGTATGTATTGTGTATATTTATGATTTGTTAATAAAAATTTCTTGGTACTTTAGAGATCATTTGATAATTATTCTTACTGAGTTGCAACTCATCAATTTGCATCATTTTTCAAGTAAAGAAAAGTCATAGCTCAATTTGATTGGTGTATAGAAAACATGGAACAAAGCTCATCAATTAAGGCTCACCACTCTCTCTCCTTGCATTCCACATGAACATGAAATTATTTAATCTACAATTTGGACTTATATATTTGTACATGTATAGTTACTCAACGTTGGTTCTAAAATGTGTAAATGGATGCAACTCATAAACCTTTAGATATATAATTTAAGATTTAATATATGTGATACATTATGTTGCAGTAAAGCCTAAATGTTGATTTGCAAATTTATTGAATGATGTAATGAGATGTGATGACAAAAAAAATACTATCAATGTTAATAGGATCTTATGTCTTACTCGTATGCCATGTTTGATTATTTGACATAAGGATAGGTTGTACCTAAATGTATAAGGTGTGACATTAAATTATAGGAATTTTGTACAAGATTTTTCTTGCATAGTTTCTCCTTTTACCAAGTTAAGTCAAAAAAATGTGAAGTTTCAATGGTTAAGGCTTGTGAGAAGAGCTTTTAAGAATTGAAAGCTCATTTGACTTCAACATCAGTTTTGACACTTTCATCAAGATGAGGGGGTTATACAGTGTATTGTGATGCTTCTAGAGTTGGGTTGGGATGTGTCTTGATGCAACATGGTTAGGTAATTTCTTATGCTCTTTTTCAGTTGAAGAAATATGAGGAAAACTATCTAACTCATGGTTTGGAAATGGGAGCGGTGATTTTTGCACTAAAAACATGGAGGCACTATTTGTATGGTGAAACCTGTGAGATTTTCACTAATCAATGTGATTTTAATCTTAGACAAAGGAGATGGGTAAAGTTGTTTTAAGATTATGATTACACCACACAATATCATCTAGAGAAAGCAAATATGGTGGCAAATGCTTTGAGTAGTAATATTCTGGCAGCTTAGCTCATTTGTCTATTGTGAATAGACCTGTGATTAGGGATTTGCACATGTTTATTATTAACAAGATGCAGTTTGAAGTTGCATTTGGATCTTTAATGGCTCATTTATGTGTTTAATCTACTTTGTTAGATAAGATTAATGCAGTTCAACAATAAGATCTTCAATTGAAAAAGATTATTGAAGGTGTTTGTTAGGGACATTGCAAGATTTTGTATTAGGTGATGATAAAGTCCTTTGATATGGCACTAGACTTTGTATTTTTGATGTTATTGAGATGAAAAGGAAAATTTTGGAAGAGTCAAATTATTCTACTTACATTATTCATTTAGATTCCATTAAGATGTGTATAGATTTGAGGGTATTATTTTGGTGTAGTGGGTTAAAAGGAGATGTTGATTTTGTTGTTAAATGCCTTACATATCAGTAATTTAAATCAAAACATTAGAGGCCATTTAGTTTGCTTCAACCCTTCATATTCTTGAGTGGAAGTGGGAAAATATGTCTATGGATTTTGCAGTTAGTCTGCCATGTACACAAAAGAGTTATGATGCAATTTGGGTAATAGTTGATTGACTAACTAAATTTGCCCACTTTTTGTCTGTGAAGACAACTTATGGTTCTTCTAGTCTTGCTGAGTTCTACATTGATGAAACAGTGAAACTTCATAAAGTTCTAGTGTCTATAGTATCATATCGTGGTGCTTAGTTTACTCATGATTTTTGAAAATGTTTTAGTAGGCTTGAGGAATCATATTAGATTTTATTTACTATAACACACTCTTATATAATCTGGATTTACCCAATGATATAAAAAAATATTACAACGCATATGATTAAGTACGTTAAATTTAAAAACATTTATTCACCATAACCATGATGACTAATTTAAAACATCAGAATAAATAACACAATTTTAAATCACCATATAACTAAATACAATAATATATGGCCTTTCACTAGCACAAAGGTTTTACAAAATAAATAGTTAGAAAATTACATATCTTTAAACTCAAAGCACGTACAAATGTAACTACCCAAACCCCAAAAGAAAAAACAAACAAAACAAAACAATTGAAGGTGTACCACCAACCCATCAAAGCTTGTCCTCAGACTCTGAACTTGCATTTCTTTCTCTAATGCTTCAAACCCTATGATCAAAACATGCGAATGGAAAAATATCCACATGCAAGCAATCTAATACTTAGTGATACATAGCAATATGCAAAGTGTGCAACCATATATAACATGCATATAGTTATTAACATACCATATATTTTGCCTCATATGACCACACGTACAATATCCAATATTTATATGATAACACCCTGAAAATAGTCATACAATATTCCACATGCTTAAACATGGCATATCCAAAAAATCAACCGTATATCGAACAAGTATACACCACACTTAATTACCTTAGAACCATTTTTCTTGACTTACACTTGACTAGACTATAATGGATATGGAAATAAAAACCAAGGCTCTCACTTGAGCCCTTCAAGACATTTTCTTGAGTCCCCTAAAACACATATCTGAGACAAAAAGAAGCATTTGCATGTTTCCAACCAAGGTAGCTCATATGAGCTTTAAGTCCTTGTCCTTCAGAGATAATTCATATTGACCAACTAAGCCATCCAGTACAAAATTCCCTTTAATAACATGTCATCTATCCTAGCTCTAGTCCTAATTAAAATATTAGGCATAGTCGTGTTTTATCACTTACCATTACCGTACCATATATTCATTTTGATATCCATATTATAATAAAAACAACACATATATACTACCTTAATCCAAATTAATCTTGATTCATGCATAAAAAATATAGGAAACCAATTTCAAATAGATTCACACTCATGAACTACTTTTCACGGGCGTGAAGGAACACTTAAAGGGTAGTTTACTCATGAACCAAGCTATGATCCTACTCATGAATCACTTCTAAGTGTCAAGATCGTGACTCACCCTTCATGGATGTGGACCTAATGGTGAACACAACCATGAAGTCATCTGTGAATGGGTTTACCTTGTTAGTAACAAAACAACAAAAGATTGATGCCCATTGTAACATCAAATGATTTAGGCCCCGATTGCGCGTGATTGTAGTGGGGTGCGCTGGTTCAATCAGAGTCTAAATTTGAACCCATAAAAAATTAATAATAATAAGGGAAAATAATTAAAGGTATTATTATTTGGAAATTAAAAATATTAGTGCTAGAACTAGAAAATAATTAAAGGTATTATTATTTGGAAATTTCCCTATAGAAAAAATCAGTATTATTGGAATTGTTGTGGGAAAAAAGTGTGAAGATGAGGATATTGGTGGAAAATAAGGAATTTCTCAAAGTTTAAAAGTTAATCAAGATTAATTAAGTTAATAAACCAATGGAAATTAGGATTAAGTTTAATTAAGGGCACCCATTCCTTAATCATGGTATAAAAGTCAAAAAAGGGAGGAATTCTACAGTTTTCCACCCAAAATATCTAACTCATCTTCATCCTCTTTTCTCTTCTTGGTTGTCGTCCACTTTAGCCTACCAAAAACCTCCATTTTTGCTTCATTTCAAGCTTAAAACAGAGAGGAAAAATAAGCTTTGAGCGAGAAAAATTCAGAAATTAAAGAGTTATTGCCATAAAGGGAGCTAAGGAGCAAGAAGGAAGGAAGAATGAAGAAAAGAAAAGGGAGAAATTTTAGGGGGAATTTCGGTCCACTTTGGAGAGTCATTAAGGTGAGTTTATTTTTCTTAAATTTAACCTATTTCCTTCCATTTGAGACCCATAAGGATGATAGATATGATTAGGATTGGTAGAATGAGGTTATTTGGCAAGAATGGACCTAGAATTTGAAATTGGTAACTAGTTGAAGAAAAGTGAAGTTAAACTTTTAATTAATGATAATTAATTTTAGTTAATTGTTTTATGATGTAAAAAAAATAGAGAAAGATAACTCTTATGGAGGAAGAAGGGGCTGCCTTGGTTAAGGTAATTTGGAGAAAATTGAAATTAACCTAGGAGCAACACAATTGGTGATAAATGAAGTGTGATTAGAATGTTGATTTGAAGAAAAGCAATTGGGACCTATGATAAGGTTTTGGGCAACCATGACATATTAAGAAGGAAGTTTAACCTTAGTACTTTATGGCTAAATTAAAATATAAAACATATTAGGAGCATTAGAATTTTATGTAGGCATGAAAAGTTATGAAAATGAATGATAGAAATGAGATATGGTATGGTTGTGTAGGAAAAACAAGTGAGAAAATGAGAGACCCTCAAGAGGGTGACAAAGGTAAGGAGAAAGCAAATTAGTGAGAGAGGGAGAAACAAAAGGAAAAAGGAAAGCTCCAAGGCTGATTAGGTATGTGCTTCATTGATAAAAGTCTTACATGTTGTTTAAATGGATGAAATTATGTATTAATGCTTGACATGAATATGGTTTGCCATGGAATGTAATTGATTGTTGCTTTTAAAATTTTTATGGCAATGAGACTAAATGGTGTGAAAATATTAAGATATGTTAATTTAATAGTGATATGAAAACTTTGGCATAAAAATGAATGCATATGATGGATGTAATTTGTAGATAGGTTTTTGCCAATTGATGACCCTATTGTAGAATTTTTGGAGCAGTCTTGACTATTTAGAACATAACTAATATTTTAGTAATGATATTGTGATGAAATCAGTTAGAAATGAATGTGGACTCATAAGGCTAAAACTTCCATTCAGAACAAGGATACAATTGAAATGAATGTGAATCTAATTTCAAATGGGCTAAAAATTGGATACAAAATCCCTGACTTGTAGGTACTCAGAAAATACTGGGTAAGACTAATGGAATGCCCTTCAATAAAAAGGTCATAACTTTTGATAGAAAACTTGGATTTGTATGATTTTTGATGAATATGAAATTTAAGACAATAAGCTAGAAAACTATTAGAAGACAATAAATATAAATTCAAAGTATAAATGGGCTAAAAATGAGGCCTAAAATCAAGGCTGAAATCTGTCATAAACAAAAATTTGATATATTAGGCTTTTGCATATGGTATGATGAATATATGTATTAATTAAAATGAATTTTAACTCTAATTGTAATTTAAATGTTTAATAAATTATTTATGCATGAGGTTCTAATGCAATAACAATGAAAATAAATAACAAAAATAATTAAACATATATGAAAAAAATTTAGTACAATTATCATTTTTGAAAATATTGTGAATAAATATAAAAATAGTTAAGCCCTAAGACACCTAATCTAGAATTACAATAGAAAATAATTTGACATGTCAATAAGGGGATTTAATGCACTTGGAGCTAAATATAAAAACCGGTAATGACAATTTTATAAATGCGCTTAGTGCAAAATTATTAAGTCGGTAATGACATTATTATAAAAGCCGGTAATGACACTATTATAAAAGCGTTTGGCGCAATATTATGAAAGACGATAATGGTAACCCCGTTATACTTATTAGTTAGTTCGGTTATAGGTGTTATGGGCACAAGGAAAATGAAAAATAAAAATAATATAAAAGTATGTTATTTTGATAATGTTATGTTAACTTAAAATTGTTAAATGTTAAATGTTTGATGACATTTATTTGATTTCATATAATTCTTTTATGTTATGGCTTATTTGTGAAATTATTAAGTGAAATGTAAGAAAATATGTATATATAAGATTTTTATCCTTTAAGCACCACTAAGCTAGTAGTTTAGCACGGGTGGTTTTCTCTCGTGCAAGTTTTAAAGAAAAGCTGTAGGTAGTATAGTTGTCAAAATAAGAAAGGTACTCGAACAATAAGCAACTTAAAGCTTTGGACATATTTTGTTAAAAACTTTGTAAAATTAAATTATAGTTTTATCTCATCTAGTATATATTAGGGATGTGTAAAACTAATGTAATGAACATAGTTTGGATGTAAAATAATATTTTTTATAAATAAATAAAAATTTTGAATATTGGTGTTTGTAATGTGGAACGGTCACAAGCCGGTCCGCTGATTGGCTCAGGGCACGGACCGATGCGGATCACAGCGGCAGCGATTGTGGACTGCAGTATGCGCCGTCACGGCGTGCCTTGGAACCTGGGAGCCCATGATGCTGCCTGCCGCTGCAAGTCGCCCTTACGCCCCTGCCACTGGCTGCCTGGGCAGCAGCGGGGCTGGTTGCCCTGGCTGGGCGTGCTGGGGCATAACCACGACAAGCAGCGACAGGAAGCATCGCAGGCTCCCAGGCAGCCAGCGGCATGAAGGGCCGCGCGCCATGGGGCGCGGACCGACGTGGATCGCAGCGGCGGCCCAAGCCCGGGCCTTTCATATGCCTGTGGAGACGCCGTAAGACCTAGTCAATTTCTCTTTGACTCAAGAGATTGACTTTAGTATGTCCATAATCATGCCATATAGTTAATGTAACTATCTTTATATATCCATGTGACAGGTTGTCTAAAGCATTTGGTAAGGAGAAAACAAATTGGTTCTGCACATGTTAAAGCTAATTTTCACCATCAATTAGCCAATGAGTTGTATGTTATCCACCTTATTACTATTGGTACTTGATCTTCTACTTTTTTTTTGGGTTATTAGTATGTTAATGGTGATTAAGGTTGATCAGTGTGTTTAGTTCTTGATTAGTGTGAAATTTATTGTTAGGCCAAGGAGATGAACAATCTTTGGGCCAAAATAAAAGAGGAAGTAAGGGCAAGGAGAAAGCTAACTAGGAGGAAGAGAAAAGTAAAGTGAAGTACGCCTCCACAGCCTCGGCTGAGAGGGCCTTTCCCCTGCACAGAGGCACCCCACAAGGCCACCTCATATGCATGTTTTTCCTCATATGTTGCCTTTTATTCTAAAGTAGTCTTTAAAAAGAGTACATGATAAGGTTTAGTGGACTTCTCATGACATCGCCGGCAGCGAACCGCCCACGTCGCCTCGATCCGAACACTTCACCGGACCATTCAATCGGTAGGAGCGACGGGCAGTGTGTACAAAGGGCAAGGACGTAGTCAACGTGAGATGGGTTTAGATCGTCATGAGACAGGCAGCCAGCAGCCCCTGTGGCACACGACCCTACATGCCGCAGCTTGCTTGGGAGCCCGCGATGCTGCATGTCGCGCTTAAGCCCCTGCCGCTGGCAGCCTAGGCGGGTTGCCTGCAGCTGCGTGGGTGCACTGGCCTGGCCATTGCAGCATTGGCGTGCCCCTGCCTGCCTGGGTGCCCATAAGGCTGCCTGCCGCTGCAAGGGCACGCTAGCCAGCCAGCAGCCCCCGTACCACCATTTCATTACTCGTCCACTTCATTTTTCTTTTTTTTTTCTTTTTTTGACTTTTTATTTTTCTTTTGTTCTTTTTATTTTATTTTTTCCTAATTATTCTTGTTATTATTACACAATTCAACACAATATGCAATTTAACCCTAACTCTCACCATCCATTAATACAATTTATAGACCTTATTCACAGGCATTACAATTTAAAAATTCCCAATAAGCTCAAGGAATAAAAAGACTTCTAATCAGCTATTTAAAAAAATTATTAAGAAACTACTTATTTTTAGTTTTTAAAACCATTAAATAATTACTGACGAAATTGTGATGGCATATTCCGCGCCATCCATTTTCGGGGCTAGTTGATTCGGCAGGTGAGTTGTTACACACTCCTTAGCGGATTTCGACTTCCATGACCACCGTCCTGTTGTCTTAATTGACCAACACCCTTTATGGGTTCTAGGTTAGTGTGCAGTTGGGCACTGTAAGCCAGCGCGCTCGTGCGCCAATGCTGCATTGGCCAGGCCAGTGCACCCACACAGCTGCAGGCAGCCTTGCATGCCAGCATGCCCAGCCAGGGGTATCCACCCCCGCGGCTGCCCAGGCTACCAGCGACAGGGGCATAAGTGCGATGCGCAGCGGTAGGCAGCATCGCGGGCACCCAGGCAAGCAGCGGCATGCAGGGTCGCGTGCCATGGGGGTTAATATTTTTGCAAAAAAAAAAATTACTTCATTTAGCGAATCTTATAAGACAGTTAGTCGGGTAATGCTCATTTACCTTGTAAAACTAAAGTGGGGTAAGGGGGTGTTCGAATTTTGGTATCAGAGCTATAGGTTTAGACGGTTCTTACATAGTGGGTATGGGAAGATAAGTGCATGTTTTCAGCATTTGCATTGTTTTAAGCTATTATATTCTGATAAGGGACTCTTTTTCTGACAATATAGGTTTTAATGGATTTTGAATCAAGACAACGTCATGAAGAATAAGAGGCTGATAATATAGCTAACTCGGCTGCTCATAGACAGTCAACATCACTTAGAGCCTCAGAGCCTAATGTTATAGCTCCACAACATGCTAAAGAACAAATTGATTCGGGTCAGGTACCTCTTGTTCAACAGATGGCTACTTTGTTATAGTAGATAGCACATGTTGTGCCACCACTAGCTCCACCACTTCCCCCTCCTCAACCAAAACCCGAAATTGATAAACTAAGAAAATACGGGGCTATAAATTTTGGGTTAAGAAAGAGGATGACCCAGCAGCAACAAAATTTTGGTTAGAAAAGATAGAACTAGTTTTTGAGAAGCTTCAATGTCCAAATGAGTACAAGGTTAGGCATGCAGTGTCCCTCCTTCAGGAGCATGCCTACGACTGGTAGAAGTTAGTCTTAGCGAAACCCCAGACTTTGAACCCTCAAACATGAAATTTCTTTATGGTAGAATTTAAAAAGAAATATGTGCCAAAATTTATGTTGATGAGAAAAAGAGAGAATTTCTGACTTTGAAGTAGAGGGGTATAACAATAGTTGAGTATGAGATGGAGTTCACCAAGCTAAGTAAGTATGCAACAGGGATTATTAAAGATGAAGCTGATAAATGTCATAGATTTGAAGATGGCCTCGATGAGGATATTGGATATTTAGTGGCTTCCCACCAGCATACAGAATTTTCTACACTAGTGTCATTTGCCATTAGTGTTGAAAGAAGGAAAACATTGAAGACAAAAGAGCTCTTCAAGAAATCAATAGCTAGTGTGGCGCAGACATCTGGTAGGAAAGGGTGGATAGTACCCAGACCATTTCAGTCACGGGTTGTTGGGCATACATTTTCTATTTGATGGGGTTAGCAGTTTAGACCTGTAACATCATCTACTAGTTCACCAACATCATTGTCCAAAAATCCAGCTCCTGCTATGTGTCAGCATTGTAGTAGATCTTATACAGGAGTGTGTTGGTGGTTGACTGGAGCATGCTTGAGATGTGGAGCTACTGATCATATGAAAAAAGATTGTCCTAGACTTAGTACAGGTAGTATGGCATCAGTATAGGGCCATGGTAGAGGTCCAGGCTAGTTTAGAGGTGGTTCTATAGGACAGAGTCAGGGGGTATCAGAGATGGTTGACAGAACTGGAGTTATTAAAGCTCTAGCTCGAGTGTATGTGATGAGAGCTTGGGAGGACCAAGATGCGCCAGACGTCATAATTGGTAACTTTTCTTTATTTGACTTTGCTTTACGTGCATTGATAGATCCTGGTTCCACAATTCATACATAACCACAATTGCACTTAAATAAGGGAACATGATACCTGAGACCTCAGAATATGAGATAGTTGTAACCAATCTATTGGGACATAGTGTGAAAGTGAATCAGATCTATAAAAACAACTCAATAATAATTTAGGTAGAGAATTTCCAGCAAACTTAATAGAATTACCTTTTCATGAATTCGATGATATTCTGGGTATGGATTGGTTGACAAAGCATGGAGCTATAGTCCACTATCGATCTAGAAAAGTTGTACTTAAAATTTTATAGGCAGGATGACATTATCATTTAGGGTGAAGGTCAAACATGTTCGATCAGTGTTATTTCTGCATTAAAAGCATGAAAATACATTAGAAAGGGATGTGAGGCATATTTGGCTCATGTGATAGATACTAGGAACGGGAGCCCAAAACTCAAGGACATCCCCACAATGTGTGAGTTTCCAAATGTGTTTCCTGAAGACTTGCCAGGGTTACCACCAGATAGGGAGATAAAGTTTGCTATTGATGTGATTTATGGTACAACCATAATATCAATTACTCCTTATAGAATGGCACCTACAAAATTGAGAAAGTTGAAGGTTCAATTGCAGGAATTGCTAGACAAAGGGTGTATAAGACCTAGTGTGTCACCATGGGATGCTCCGGTGTTGTTTGTGAAAAAGAAGGATGACATCCTTCGATTATGTATTGATTACCGACAATTGAACAAGGTGATGATTAAAAATAAATACCCACTACCTAGAATTGATGATTTGTTTGATCAATTGAAGGGAGCAAGAGTATTCTCTAAGATTGATCTTAGATCCAGGTATCATGAACTGAAAATCAAAGAATCAGATGTATCCAAAACAACCTTTAGGACTCGATATGGCCATTATGAGTTTCTGGTTATGCCTTCTGGCTTAACGAATGCACCAGCTGCCTTTATGGATACGAAAAACAAGATTTTTAGGCCTTTCCTTGATCAATTTATGGTAATCGGGTAATGCTCACTTACCTTGCTGAACTAAAGTGGGGTAAAGGGGTGTTACACCCATGAACTACTAGTTCACACCTGTGAATCCGGAAAAATTGTAAAATCACACTAAAAATTGAGTATACAACAATCACATATAAATTTCTTTAAGATTAACCAATGTCAACCACAATATCAACATTCCAGTATATATTTCCATCATCTAACATGCCATTAATTATTTTTAACATTATTAATGAATAAAACAACTCTTTTACCAAATCAAAATCAACCATTTTCCTTAACATAACATTCAAGCCCCAAAATGCATTTCTAACCAAATAACCTAAAATCTAGCATAACAATCCAAATAAGCATTTAAGGTATACCAAGCATACAAATGCATTAAAAGACTTTGAATATGATTATGTATATACCTTTCACCAAACAAATGGAGCCTTAACAACAATTCTAAGCTTTTCAAGATTGCCTTCCCCCTTGAGATAAACCCTTAAGCTCTTTTCCAGATCATGTCAAAAGCCTCTCCTTATACCATAATAATAGAAAATGTGTACAAAAACTCCCTAAAACTGATTCTCTCAACCTCTCAAGAACACTCTCCTTCCCTCTTGTTTTAAGGTTTTAACTTTGGTTTCAACATATATTTTATGTGAAAAGAAATAAGAGATATTGAAGAAGATGAAGGGGTTTATGATGGTGTATAAGGATAATTTTCGAAGACTGGGGAATAGGTCTATGGTAGATTTGTAGCATGGATGAGAGAGAAAATCTTATATGTCATTTGCTCTTAATTTGCTAGCATTCACAGGCGTGAATCACCTTGTCAAAATCATGACAAAACCTTTCATGGGAGTGACCATAAGCTCAACATTCACGACTATGACAACCTCTTTCACAGACGTGAGTCCCTTTAAAACTCTTTCATTTTGAACCATAATGCTTTCACGAGCGTGAAAAGTACTTACATTAATTTATTTCACATATATCCCATAATCTACCATTCTTTATTCCTCTTTAATAACCCAGATAACTTATAAGCCCTAATGGGCATTACAAGTATTGCATTTCACCCATAGACAGAAAGGCTATCAGAGAGGACTATTCAAACTTTAGAGGATATTCTACGTTTTTGCATTTTGTATTTTGGTATTAGTTGGGACAATCATTTTTCTTTAATAGAGTTTGCTCTTAACAACTGCTACCAAACTAGCATTGAGATGGCACTTTATGAGACATTATACGAATGTAGATATATGTCACCTATGCAATGCCCGTTAAGAAGGGTCTAGTTAATAAGATGGCTTAGAGAAGTTATAAGTGTGTTGAAGGATTTGGTTAAGGAGAAAGAGTTAAGAAAAATGAGAAAAGTGAAGACTTTTGTGTTCATGCCCATGACTTTTATGTCATGGCTGTGAAACTTATTGTTCATGCCTATGAATATCGTCAAGTATAAAACGAGATCAGTTTCTTTCTTTCTTTCTCACATACCCTAAACTTCAAAATTCCTTCACATTAAAGACAATGACCTTTGTTTCCCTTTGATTTCTAAGTTTAAAACACCTTAACTTAAAACAAAGATCAAGTTTTACCAAGTACTTAAGAAAGAGAACTGAAAGAAATCTTTTGTTCTTGAAGTGGTAGACCTAGAGGAAGGGAAAATAGTTCAACATCCTTCATCCAAGTTGTGTTTCCTTCATATCTAATAAGAAATCACATTTTCCTTTTATCTTTACATGTTTTCATACCCTTTTCATGTTAAACCCATAAGACCCATTTCCAAAAGGGTTTTGTTTTATTTCAAGCTTGAGTTAAACACATTTTTGGTAGAGACCCATTTCTAAATGGGTTAGATTTTAGCTCAAGCTTGAGTTTTTATGGCTAAAGACTCTTCCTTAAGATTGATTAAGATTATAGTATGTTTTAGAAAGGGGTTAAGTGAGTTTAAGGTTATAAAAAGGGTTTAAAGTTAGGGTTTTATCTTTTATGGATTCTAAGTTAAGATTATGGTTCATAGAGGTTGATAAAGTCGTGTTATATGTGATAGAAGTTGGAAAAGGTGGTGGAAAACCCACCAAGAGGATAAAAAACCTTGAGTTAGAGCTTTATTTTGAGGCTTCATAGAGGTATGTACATATATGCATTTAAATTCTAACTTGTGGCATGATGTGTGTGTTAAATGGTTTGTATGCCTCAAATGCTAGTTCTTGAATGTAATGAGATTGGAATGTGCAATTTAATGCCATAAGAACATGAGAATTTAATGATATATATATATAGATATATATATACACACACACAAAGTTAGGCATCAAATGTATTGATGGAATCATTTGGAAGAAAAACCTTGCAATAAAAATTCCAAAGGTATATTTAAAAGGATATTGAATGATAATGCTTATAGTGATTGAAAGAGGTAAGTTGAGAAGGTATAAATGCATTTTATTTGCAATTATTGAATATAAATGTACTTTTTGATATCTTTGAGTTCAATTGTGATGTTTATGTGCTCCTTTATGTTTAATGGATGTTATAACATGTTTTATGGAATGAATTTATGAGTGTTAATAGGAAGAAGTTTTCATTGGACAACCACTAAAGCCTTACATGGGTCTTGTATTAAATGACTTGTTAAATGATGTTAACTACTGAAAACCCAAATTTATGCCTGTAACTAGGTGTTCACGACTGTGAATCTTCATATCACGAACATAGTCGCACTTGTGAAGAATGTGCACTAATCAAACATAATCATTCACAACCAAGTTCACAGTTTGATTAACAGGCAGGGGTACCCATGAATGAACCTTCACAGTCATGATGATATAGTTCATGCTCGTGAAGACTGTTTAAAATAAAATATGTTGTTTTTCTTCAATGATGTAATGTAATGGGCATGCATATGAATGCTCAATTATATGCTATAAGTATGAAACACATGATTCCAAGATTGTTTAAAAATATATTATGAATTGTGAGGTTCCATATTATTAAAGTGTATATGTTATAAGATGTATACCATATAAACAAGTATAATAAAAAAAATACGAATAAGTTATACCCAAGCTCTGCATTAGGATTAGAAGTAGGATAGATAACATGTCATTATAGTGGTTTGCAACACCGTTAAGATACACATATTCTCTTTTAAGGACAAAGTGGCTTAAGCTTGGAGGGAGCCCTTGATCCTATTTTGCATGCAAATTATATATGTTTTACTCAATCAAGATGGCTTAAGCTCAAACAACACTCTTGACTTGAGGAGTTCGGATGGGCATATATGATCATAGACAGTGGCAAGGTAGCTTAAGCTAAAAGAGCACTCATGTTCATAACCTGTATCCGAATAATCCATGTAGAAAGTTATTCGGTGAAAGTAATTATTGAATATAATACAATGAAAAAGGTTTTATGACTTAGGTATATGATGGTATATGGATGATATGTTATATGTTATGAATACTATGATTGTTCACTTATGCATGGTTTAAGAATATGATGTTATAATGGTTTCCATAAGATAAAGTATGGTATACGAATAATTTCCTTCAGTTGCCATGCATTGGTGTACAAGATTTAACATGAACATGAATAATATTGGTATGCCTTATTTAAATGCATGTACGAATTTTTATGCCTATATGTACCACTAAACTTTCAATAGCTTTGCGTGCGGATATTCCTACATACAGGTCTTAGAGCCTAGTAGATAGAGATAGAGGTTGATAAATGGAGTTAGCCCATTCAGAGACAAAAAAGTAGACCTGACTTGGGTCGGTGATATATCATGTCATATTTTTGTATTTTTGGGCATGACATAGGATTAAAGGTTGTTTACTTTTATACAGGTCTTAAAAGTTCAAAAAACATATAATTTTATTAAAGTCATATATTTTTGTAAACATTAGACCAATTGAGCCCAAACATGATATTTTATATGTTTATGTTGATTCCTTTGATCAAGAGATTTATTTTATGCATGTGATGAGTATGGTTTAAAAAGTTTAATATGTAAAAAACTTCATTTTATAAAGTGTTTTTAAGGAAAAGAAAAGGTTGAAATATTTGCAGGTTTTTGTAGCACTCAATCACTTAGTTGAGATTAATCATGATTAGATAAGAGGAAATTATTTTTTATGGTACTAAAGCTTAGGTTTAGGCATTTCTAATCCTAAATGCACTAAAGGTTATCATGCATACATAGTATATCTCATATGTCTCTAACATTGGTTATCTCTTTGTTGACTTATAGGAATGGAAAAGTATAGATGGAGTTAGAGGCATATAAGTTTGTTGAGAGCAACAATTTTCCTAATCTGATGGCCTCCAATTAGCCTAGTGCATCGAGTGTTCAGGGTCTGAGTGCTGCCCCAATTCATCAGTATCAACTCATCAGACAAGTGGATTTAGGTGCAATACTAATCATGTAGTAGATGGATGATTTTCTATAGAAATTTCCATAGGTCATACCTCAAATTGTGCCACAACCGCCACTATAATAGAGACCTAAGATGAAGATTGATAGGCTATGGAAGTATGGGGCCATTTTAAGGAGAAGCAAGGATGATCTAACTACAGCCGAGTTCTGGTTAGAGAAGACTAAGAGGTCTTTGATGAGTTAGAATGTGTCGAGGAGCATAAAGTGGAGTATGTCATATAACTTCTATAAGAATATGCATATGAGTGGTGGAAGTCAGTTTTGAAGAAGCTACAGACCATATAACCTCGAACTTAGAGTACTTTATTGTAGAGTTCAAGAAAAAATATGTACCTTGAGTCTACATTAATGAAAAGAGAAAGGAAATTCTAAATCTATGGTAGAGGAATATGACAAGCATCGATAATGAGAGGGAGTTCATGCATTTGAGCAAATATGTCGTTATTCTCATAGTGGATCAAAGTGATAAGTGTAGCCATTTGAAAGATGGCTTGAATGATGACATGGAGTATCATGCCATTTTCTTTTAGCATAAGGATTTTTTCACACTTGTTTCCTCTGCCATTAGTGTGGAAAAAAGAGCATATGAGACCTACAAGAGACCCACAACTATTGTGGCACAGACAATGGCAAGAAAGGTCATTTCTTCTCTAAATAGTCTTAAAGAAGGGGATTGATTCACTCCCAGTCCATTTATTTTAGGAGTGAACCACCTTCTTGGACTACATCAATGCTGCCAGTACACAGACATCTAGGGATTTTGCTCCTTTATATGGGATACATCGAAAAAACCACATGGGAGAGTATCGATTGGTTTTAGGGGCTTGCTTCAGGTGTGGAGCTTAAGACTATATGAGAAGGGATTGCCCTTTGTTGATAAGTGTTGCACCCACTCAAACAACAAGATTAGCTCATATCTAGAAAAGAAACCAAATGAGATGCAACAAAGTGGGACCTAGCTAGGCAACTTTAAAGATAATAAACAGGTCGGGACCCAACAATGCTAGGGCATATGCTAAGAAGTCCCATGAGGACCAAAAAGCCACATATGTTATAATGGGTACGTTCTCTTTACATGGCTTAGATAGACTTAGGCGCCACATATTATTATGTATGCAAGAGCATGCCTAGCTAACAAAGTATGTCAATAGAGAAACTCGAGTTTGAGATTGAGGTCACGAACCCTTTAGGTCGCAGTTTGGTTGTAAACTGGGTATACAAAAGTTGCCCTTTGGTTATGCACAGGAAATAGTTTTCCGCAGATCTCATTGAGTTGCCCTTTCATGAGTATGATTCCATATTAGGTTTGATTGTCTCCCACTGTTAGAGAAGTGCTCTAAAGGTAATCACCTTTAGCACTTATTGTACAAATTTATTTGACTAATAAAAGGCTTTTTCATCAATTAATGACATCATTGATACATAACATAGCATGAAGGAATCATGATGAGATTATGATATTGAAATTCTTATCATGTGTAATTTTTTTAGTATCTAAATTATCTCTAGTCATATGATTAATGAGATGGGACATTGTAAATCTAGACAGACTAGCACATGTTATACTCCTTGATTGGATCAAGCAGTAGATCTCATAATTTGTAAACATGAGATGTTTAGAGTTAACATGTGGATACTTGCTAAGTGTAGCTAAGTACATTGGATGACCTGTTATTAGACAATCATATGGATAATCTATTCAAATGTCAATGATAATCTCATCCTAGTAATGGTGGAAGTATCCTTAGACTTGAGGTACTTAAGGATATATTGGATACTGAGGTACTTAAGGATATATTGCCTTATAGAGGTTGCTTATAGGATGATAATTGGGTATAACTTGAGGTATTCGAAGATAATTGGATAACCAACATAGAATTCACCATTTCTAATAGAAAGAGTATATACCCATGGCCTCTTGATAGGGTCATTACTCGAGAATCTCTGGCCAAAGTAGAAATGTCATGAAAATAGTCTTCAATCACATATCTAACATAGTAATCGGCCTCAAAGACAAGAACTAACATTACTTAGGCTAGATGTGACGTAGTTAGTCTAGTAGGAGTTGACACATATCCATACTCTAAACCAAATGGTTTATAGAATGGTGAAAGGCTTAATCACATAGAAATTGTCTATGGAAAGATTCGTAGTCAAATCACTGACTTTCAATTCAATTGGGAGCCATGATGTGTTGCTAGATACCACTCATGACTTGTTTAAATTAATTGTTAATTTAAGTGGCCAATATAGTGGGGAACCTAATGGGTCACGAGCTTACACAGACTGCTAGCCTGCCAAACAAACCAGTTAGGCCTGGCATGGAGTACCCAGCAAGTCAGTTGGCTTAAATGACTATAATTAGCAAATTAAGGCAAAGCCCACTAAATCCTCCCCCTTGTCTTGTGCACTTATACCTAAACTAATTTTGGGGTAAAAATATTTTTGAAGAGTTCAAAAGTCTAAAAATTCTTTTAAGAAGTTAAGAAATTCAAAAGGAAAAATAACAGTTATTTTTCATATTCTCTCAAATTGAGCATACACCATTACTAGCATTTTGAGGTATGTTCAACCATTTCTTTTATAGTTTCTTCTCACATTTTTGTGTGGATTAACTTTAGAGATGTCCTAGTGTAGATTGTTGTGGTTTGCTACAACCTAACAAGGTGAAATTTTGATGAAAGATTAAGAAATTACAAAGTATAATTTCTAATCGTTAATGAATGAGATTCATCTTCAAAACCCTTCACCCACAACATGAGGCAGTTATCGACTATCGATTTAAGACACTTGTTTTTAAGACTTTAGAGCAAGTTGAAGTGGTGGTAGAAGGTGAGAGGTTTCCATAGCCTTCACAAATGATTTCCATATTGAAGGCACATAAAATGATTCAAAAGGGATGTGAGGCTTATTTTGTTCATATGGTTGACACTAGAAAAGGAGATCCAAATCTCAAGGATATACCTATGATGAGGGAGTTTCCATATGTCTTTCTAGATGACCTATCAGGATTACCACCAAACAGAGATGTTGAGTTCTCTATAGAGTTCACATTAGACACAACATCAATATCTACGTCACCATACAAAATGACACCTTCAGAGATGAAATATTTGAAAGCTCATTTGCAAAAGTTGTTAGAAAAGGATTTTTATCAAGATGAGTGTATTTCCATAGGTGCACCATTTTTTTTTAAAAGAGAAAGATGGGTATATGAGGTTGTGTATAAACTATAGGCAACTGAACAAGATGACTATTAAGAACTGATATATGTTGCCATAGATTAATGATCCTTTTAATCAGTTGAAAGGTGTATGAGTGTTTTCCAAGATTGATTTCAGATCGGGATATTATCAATTGAAGATGAAGGAAGATGGTATAACCAAAACTGCCTTTAGAACAAGATATAACAATTACAAGTTTTTGGTTATGCCCTTTTCACCAACACCCCTAACAACTTTTATAGACTTGATGAATCAAATCTTTAGGCCATACTTAGATCAATTCATAGTTGTTTTCATTGATGACATCTTGGTGTATTTTAAGAACCAAACAGAGCATGATCAATATTTAAAGACAATGTTGAAAATTCTTAAGGATCATAAGCTTTATGCCAAGTTCTCCAAATGTGAGTTTTGGCTAGATAAAGTGGCTTTCCTTGGGCACATCATGCCAGTAAACAACATCAGAGTTGATCCCAGCATGGTTGAGGAAATATGGAATTGGAAGTCTCCCTACAATGTGATTGAAATCAAGAGTTTTCTTGGTTTGGAAGGTTACTATAAGAGGTTTGTAAGGGTTTTTCTTTGATTGTTTCTGCTTTCACTAGGCTTTTAAGAAAGGATGTGAAGTTTGAGTGGAATGACAAGTGTCAAGCTAGTTTCGATAGGCTCAAAAAAATATTGATAGAAGCTCTAGTTTTGACATAACTAGTTTTCGATAAGGATTATATCATCTACAATGATGCTTTTCACAACGGACTAGGGTGTGTTTTGATGCAAGTGGGAAAGGTTATTTCTTATGCCTCTAGAAAGTTGAAGGCGCATGAGAAGAACTACCCCACACATGATCTTGAGTTGGTAGCCATTGTGTTTGCTCTAAATATATTATGCCATATGGGAAAAAATATTTTATCTACACCGATCACAAGAGTTTGAAGTATCTTTTGACATAGAAGGAACTCAACATAAGGTAGTGAAGATTGTTGAAATGGATTAGGAAATCAAATAAGCATAGAAGCAAGATAGCATGCTAGTTGGGTTAGAAGAGTTGGTTTCCAAGGGAGAGAGACCTAAGTGCAATGTTGAATTAGATGGTAGTTTATTCTACCAAGGTCCCATTTATATGCCTAATGTTGTAGAGTTGAGACAAAAAATCCTAATGGAAGCTTGTGAAACCAGATTTTCCATGCACCCCAGAAGTAACAAGATGTACCATGATCTGAAAGAAAGATTTTGGTGGGCATGTATCAAAAAGGACATTATAAAGTTCACAGTAAAATGCCTAACTTGTTAGCATGTCAAAACATAACATTAGGTACCTTTAGGTTCGATGCAACCAATCATAATATCGGAATAAAAATGGGAATGAATCGTAATGGATTTTGTGATTGGGTTGCCTTTGACACTGAGGAAGTATGACATTGTTTACATCATAGTGAATACGTTAATAAAGTCAATATACTTTTTATCTATCAGGAGAGACTATCCCTTAAACAGGTTAGAAAAGTTATATGTGAATGAGATAGTATGACTACATGGAGTGCCAATCTCTATCATATCGAATAGAGATCCACAGTCCACATCCCAGTTTTGGGGAAGTCTATAGTGAGCTTTTGGTACCAAGCTCCATTTCAACATGACTTTTCACTGGTAGAGAGACAGTCAATCAGAGAGGATGATCCGATATTAGAAGACATATTGAGAAGTTATGTGAATGAGTTTGAAGATAGTTGGGATAAGTATCTACTATTGATGGAATTTGACTACAACAATAGTTATCAATCTAACATCTAGATGGCTCCGTATAAGGCACTTTATGGTAGGAAGTGTTGGACACTATTATGTCGGACAAGGCTTAGTGAGTGAAAGTTAGTAAGGCCAGAGTTGGTGCAAGAGATAGAAGAAAAGATAAAGATCAATTAGGAAAAGGTTAAAGGCAATTTTAGACAAATAGGAATCGCATGCAGATCTCAAGAGGAGAGATATAAAGTATGAAGTAGAAGACAAGGTATTTCTTAAAGTTTTCCTATGGAAGAAGATACTCAAATTTAGAAAGAAGGGCAAGTTGAACCCTAGATTCATTGAACCATATGAGATTTTAGAGCGGATTGGACCAGTCGCCTATAAATTTCCCTTATTACCAGAGTTAAGTAACTTGCACAATGTTTTTCATATCTTCATGTAGACAAGGTATAGGTCCGAATCTTAACATAGCTGAAAGCATAGAGGTATTACCAGATTTTACATATGAGGAAGAGATGATTGAGATATTGGTGCAAGAAGTCAAAAAGCTCAGGAATAAATGATGGCATAGTATCCACAACTATTCCAAAACAACACATCAGTTAATTTCGAGGACGAAATTCTTTTAAGGGGGAAAGAAATATAACACCATTTAAGAAGGGCCTAGTTAATAAGATGATTTGGAGGAGTTATAAGCCTATTTAAGGGTTTGGCTAATGGGAAAGAGTTAAAAAAAAAGAAAACAAAAGTGAAGAGTTTTATCCTTGTTAAACCTTGAGGGGTATTTCCGTCATTTTGATGATAACAAATAATATAGCAATATTGTATTTAACATACTTGTTTTTGTAAGTATATTATATAGGACATGGATTAAAATAGCAAGAATGGAGAATTGAAAGAATAATCATTGAGAGACAAAATTCAAGTAGTAGTATGTTCCCTGCCGTGACTCTATGAGTCACTCCCGTGAAGGAAGCTAACCATTACCAAAAACCAACATTTGAAGTTCACGGCCATGAAGGAAAAACAAATCGTGAAGTAAGCATTTCAGTCACCCCCGTGAATAAAGGTGTCACCCCCGTGAAGATTCATGCAATTTCATCCAGAGAGCTTCACCACCAGAGTCACCACTTGGATCACGGCTGGGAAGATTGTCACGCCCGTGAAGGAGTATGTCACGCCCGTGACTCAATATGTCAAAACATTCCAGAGAGCTTCACTACCAAGGTCACCACTTCAATCACGGCATGGGAAGAACTGTCACCCCTATGACAAGCATAGTCACGCCCGTGAACAATGAAAGAGAAAAATGTCAGACGTGATTTTTTGGTTGGTACAATGGCTAGTTTCTTATTTAATGCACCCCAACGACTATATTTAGCCATGAGAGTATAAATGGAAGTCATTTATGCATTAAGAAAAGAGAGAATGATAAGAAAAATAAAAGAATAACATATACTTCGAATTTAATTTTGATTACAAGCTATTTGTACTTTCATACTTTGAGAACAAATCTATTCTCTGTAAAAATATTTTTGCTCCTCATATTTGAGCAAATTAAGATTTGTAAGTGGTTCTCTCTGTAATCTTTACTCGAGTGAGCTTTAGGTATTTCTAGGTTAAGAGTAGAACACTTGTAAGGGTTAGTTGTGTGAACCTCCAAAACACAAATTAAAAGGTTGTTTGTGTGAGTCTGTAAAACACAAAGTGAAGGTTATTTGTGTGAGCCTGTAAAACACAAAGTGAAGGTTGTTTGTGTGAGCCTGTAAAACACAAGGAATTGGTTATTGTGTGAGCCATTAAAACACAAGGGTTTTTCTTGGTTAGGTGTGAGCTATTGTGAGAAACACCATAGTTGGGAGTGAGCTTGTAAAACTCCATTGTAACACTTAGTGTGTTAGTGAAACTCCCAATTGCGATTGGGGAGAGGAGTAGGGTTTGTTAACACCCGAACCTCTATAAATTTGTGTGTCAAATTTTCTCTATCCCTCTTAAAATTAATCTTTTATTTCCACACCTTATAATTTAATTTTTTGAATCTCCAATTCAACCCCCCTTCTTGGTTTAATATCTTGGCAACAATTGGTATCAGAGCTTTGTCTAGCATCGAAGCCTAAAAAGCTCTAGTAAAGAGTATTACATGGCCAGTGAAGGATTCCAAAGTCTCAAACCTTACTTTGATGGAGCAAATTATGCCCATTGGAAGTTTAGGATGGAGACATACTTGGATAGTGAAGGAATTGAAGTCTAGGATAGTGTACGAAAAGAATGGACACCACCAACCAGAAGAGGAGCTTATGGTGAAGAAGAAATCCTATCAAGAGATGATTGGACAGAGCCTCAAAGAATAGCAAATTTCAAAAACAAGAAGGCAATGACAATCCTATCAAGCTCATTATCTATTGAAGAATGTGGGAGAACACAACACTGTCCAACAACATATAGCATGTGGAAGACATTGGAGAACTATCATGAGGGAACTAAGCAAGGCAAATCCAAGAAGATTCAGCTTCTAACCTCAGAATATGAGCTCTTCAAGATGAAATCCAATGAGTCAATCACTGACATGACCAACCGTCTTCCATCCATTATAAATGGAATGAGGAAACTTGGGAAGCATCTGAGTTTGGAAGATGTAAACAATAAAATCCTGAGAAGTCTTCCTCTTAAAGACTATGGTTCAAGAGTTGCTGGCATAGAAGAAGCAAATGAAGATATGAGCATCATAAATACTGATGTACTGATTGGCAAACTTCTCACACATGAGATGGCAGTGAAGAGAGATAGAGAGCTTGAAGCAGAGCCAGAGAAAAGAAAGCCCTTAGCACTCAAAGCCTCTACTTCAAAATCTCAAGAAGAGAGTGAAGATGATGAAGAAATGAGTGATGATGAAAATGAGGACATCGCTATGCTTTCAAGGAGATTAAAAAGAATCATTAAGAAGAAAATGAGCAATTCCAGAAAATTCAGGCAAAGAAACCTCAAACAACCTTCTAATGACACACATAGAAGTAAGGAAGAGGTAAAATGCTATGAATGTGGAAAGAAAGGACATATCAAACCAGAATGTCCAAGGCTCAAGAAGCACAAGAGCAAATACCAAAGAGACAATGGGGAGAAAGGTCATAAAGCCACATGGGATGACGAAAGCTCTTCAAGTGAAAGAGATGATAATGAAAGTGAAGAGGTCAACCTATGCTTCATGGCTATTGAGGATCACGTCTCGGATAAGGTAAGATCACTACACTCATATTCCTTCAATAATGATAGTAGTAGTGATAATGATAGTAATAGTGATGATGATGATGAGCAAAGCCTTATAGAAGAATTAAATATAGAATTAGAGAAATATAGAACTAAATTTAATACATATAGAAATAATATCTCTAATTTGAAAAATAAGATAGATGGTTTAGAAAAAGAGAACATAAAGCTTAAATCATCTAATGAATATCTTCAAAAGTCATTAGATGAATATTCATCAAGACCCTCAACAGCTTCATTGTTAAAAGAAAATAATACTTTGAAAAATAAAGTTGAGGAACTTAGAAATTCCATTTCTAAATTTCACAAAGGTAAAGAGAGCTTAGATACTCTCATTGTGTCTCAAAGATCACCCTTAATTTGACATAGTCTAGGATTTAAGGACACATCGTCATCTTCTCACAGAACTATATTTGTTAAGTCTAAAGAACCTAACATCTCCACAACTGTTAAGAAAGCACCAAGAAATAAGCATATTAATCCCTTTATACAGAAAAAGAATAATCATTCCTTTATGTATAAGAAGCATGCATCTAGGAAAACGCAAATTAATCATGATTATGCATGCCATTGTTCTCAAACTTAGTCTAATAGAATTATGGCATTTAAATACAGTGTAAGACCAAAAAGCAAGCTTAGACCTAAACAATGTAATTATTGTATGAAAATGGGTCACATAAATAAACATTGCTGGATAAGGAAGGCTCATTGGAAACCTTCATGTGCTAACCCCCAAGGACCCAAACTCATTTGGGTACCTAAAAATCATATTTGATTTGTGATTCTATAGGTCTGCCTCAAGTCCACAATAAACAAAAATGCTTGGCTAGTAGACAGTGGATGCTCAAGGCATATGACAGGAGACAAAGAACTTTTCAATGAAATTAAAAGTATTGATGGAGGTAAAGTTACTTTTGGAAACAATGCAAAGGGTAAGGTAATTGGCATTGGTTCTATTGGTGTTAATGGTACTACTTTTATTAAGGATGTCTTACTTGTTGATGGCTTGAAACATAACTTGTTAAGTGTAAGTCAATTATGTGATAAAGGAAACAAAGTAATCTTTACTTCAAATGAATGTCTTGTAATCTCTATTGATGGTCAAGAAATATTTAAAGGAAATAGAGATATCAATACGTACATAATAAACTTACATGAGCTATCTAACCATTCCTCTAAGTGTCTTGTGACTACTAGTGATGAATCTTGGCTGTGGCATAGAAGACTTGGTCATGCTAATATGGACTTAATACAAACTCTCTTCACATGAGAGCTAGTAAAAGGATTACCAAGAGTTAAATATGAAAAAGACAAGACATGTGATCCTTCAAAGCAACACAAGTCATCTTTCAAAGCCAAAAACATAGTAAGTACTTCAAAACCTCTTCAACTCCTGCATTTAGACTTGTTTGGACCTACTAGAATTGCTAGCTTAGAAGGAAAACATTATGCATTTGTCATCGTAGATGATTACTCTAGATTTACTTGGGTAATTTTCTTAGCTCAAAAGAGTGATGCTTTTGAAAACTTCAAAAACTTTGCTAAAAGAATTCAAAATGAAAAAGGTTACTGCATTTCAAAAATAAGAAGTGATCATGGGAAAGAATTTGAAAATGAAAACTTTGAAAGTTTTTGTCTTGAACATGGCATTTCACATAATTTCGCATCTCCTAGGACACCTCAACAAAATGGGGTAGTTGAACGGAAAAATCGAACTTTAATTGAAATGGCTAGAACAATGCTTAATGAATATAAATTACCAACTTATTTTTGGGCAGAAGCCACAAACAATGCATGTTATATTTCAAATCGAGTTTTCAAAAGACCTATTTTAAACAAAACCTCATTTCAGCTATGGAATGGAAGAAAGCCCTTGATATCATACTTTAGAGTATTTGGATGCAAATGTTTTATATTGAACACCAAGGACAATCTTGGAAAATTTGCCTCTAAGTCTGATGAAGGTATCTTTTTAGGATACTCTACAACCAGCAAAGCATATAGAGTATTTAATAAAAGATCATTAACAGTTGAAGAATCCATGCATGTTGTTTTTAATGAATCTAGTAAACTTGATCTTGTGAAAGGTAGTGCTCTTGATAATGTTGTAAGTAATATGGAAAAACTTATTATCGAAAATGGAAAAGAAGAAAATGATCAAGAAAATTTACTACCTCAAAATCAAGAACAAATGGAGCAAGAACTTCCAAAAGAATGGAGAATGATGAAAGATCATCTAAAAGAGCAAATAATTGATGATCTATCAAGGGGAGTAAGTACTAGATCTCATTTCAAGCATTTAGTCACTGACATTGCTTTTATTTCACAAATTGAGCCTAAAAACATTGATGAGGCTCTTAATGATGAAAGTTGGGTAATTGTCATGCAAGAGGAACTCAACCAATTTGAGAGAAATAAGGTATGGAACCTAGTACCTAGACCCAAGGATCATCAAATCATAGGTAGCAAATGGGTATTTAGAAACAAATTAGATGAAAAAGGGTTAATAACCAGGAATAAAGCAAGACTGGTTGCAAAAGGATATAATCAGGAAGAAGGTATAGATTATGATGAAACATATGCACCTGTAGCTAGATTAGAAGCTATAAGAATACTCTTAGCATATGCATGTCACATGAATTTCAAACTTTTTCAAATGGATGTGAAAAGTGCATTTCTAAATGGTTATATAGATGAAGAAGTGTATGTAGAACAACCACCAGGTTTTGAAAGCTATGATTTGCCAAATCATGTTTTTAAACTTTCAAAAGCTTTGTATGGTTTAAAACAGGCTCCAAGAGCTTGGTATGAAAGACTAAGTTCTTTTTTATTAGAAAATAGCTTCACAAAGGGAAATGTTGACACTACACTATTCATAAAAAAGCATAAGCATGATATACTAATTGTTCAAATTTATGTTGATGATATAATATTTGGTTCTACTAATGAGTTGCTTTGTCAAGAATTTGCTAAGTGCATGACTAGGGAATTTGAAATGAGCATGATGGGAGAACTTAAGTATTTCCTTGGTCTACAAATAAAGCAAAGCAATGAGGGCATATTCATCAACCAATCCAAATATGCCAAAGATTTAATCAAGAAATTTGGTATGGAAGGATGCAAAAATGCCAAGACTCATATGAGCACATCAACAAAATTGGATAAAGATGAAAAGGGTAAGAGCATTAATGAAAAGCTTTATAGAGGTATGATCGGATCACTTTTATATCTCACTACTTCTAGACCCGATATTATGTATATTGTTTCAATCATGTCCTAAAGAATCTCATTTAAATGTTGTAAAAAAAATTTTAAGATATTTACATGGATCATTGCATCTAGGTTTATGGTATCCTAGGAATTCATCTTTTTATATTATAGGATATTCAGATGCAGATTATGCTGGTAGTCTTTTGGATAGAAAAAGTACTTCAGGTACTTGTCACTTCATTGGAGAATGTTTGGTTTCTTGGTTTAGCAAGAAATAAGTTTCAGTTGCTCTCTCAACTGCTGAAGCTGAATATGTAGCAGTTGGATGCTGTTGTACACAAATTCTTTGGATGAAACAACAACTTAAGGACTATGGTCATGAGATGAACCATATACCTATAAAATGTGACAACACTAGTGCTATAAATCTTTCAAAGAATCCTATTCAACACTCTAGAAGCAAACATATTGACATTAGACACCACTTTATTAGAGATCATGTTCAATATGGAGATGTTTCATTAGAATTCATAAGGACAGAAAATCAATTAGCAGATATTTTCACTAAGTCTCCAAATGAGGAAAGATTTAATTTCATTAGAAGAGAACTAGGTATGATTGATGGATTAACCTTGTGATTGCAAGAATATGAAATTTTAATTGTTGATCTTAAATCATATCACAAGTTATAGAAATTTTGATAAGAATTCATGTTTTAAGAAGTAGAATCTTTGTTGAAATGATTTAGTCTTGTTGTAGAACTCAATTTCAATTTGATAAAAATTTTAGGGGAGTCACGCCCATGACATATATTCACGCCCGTGACTTAAGTGGCCTAAAGAGGCAGTGTCATTCACGATTTTGGTTCACGACATGGTTCATGACTTCAAGTGGTGAAACTTATTTTCATGGCTTGAGTCACGCCCACGCATTTTCACTCCCGTGAACAATTACACCCCAAAAACTCATAGAAGCTTTCACGCCTTCTGTCACAACTTGCTTCACGGGCATAAGTAGTGAAATTCAACAGTTCACACCCGTGACCATTTATTCACCCCCGTGACCGATGATCATTCACGCCCGTGATGTTCAAACATCACGCCTGTGAACATATTCACGCTTTTATTCACGGGTGAAACACTCTTTCAGCAAACCGTAAACACGACCATTCACGCCCGTGAAACCATAATTCATGCCCATGAATGTATCGAATATATAAGAGAACAACCAGTTACAATATTCATTTTAACTCCTCATCTCCCAAAACCGCTCTCATTTACTCTCATTCATTGAGACATTGAAGATTTTGACCCCAAAGACTTGAAATTTTACTATAAATACCACTAGAAGTTTAAATCTTCAGCAGAAATCATACATTTCTAGGGTTTTACATCAAATTTTCTGTCAAAATTATTTTCAACTCCATCAACAACAAATTTATTCAAATATGGAGTATGCTCCATCTAAAGGAAAGAGAAAGAAGTCCCATGCACCTAAGAGGTATGCAGATTACCTCATGAACCGCATTCCAGAGAATTGCCATCCTCGGTATGCAACTTTGAAGAAGAGACCTCTTTTATCATCAAGGTCCTTCGATTGGCAGACAGTCTGTAGTCTCGGGCTTGAGACAGCTATGACAGAGCAACTACAAGCCTGTCATCTCAAAGAATTTGTTGAAATTCATCAGCCGACTCTGAGGGAGCCAACGCTGGAATTTCTCAGCACCTTGCAGGTTTCACCTACTGGAGTGGTGAAATTCCAACTCTGCAATAATCCTAACACCCTTAGCGTCATCGCATTTGGAGAATTGTTCAACCTACCATTTCATATATGATAGGAAATATATGATAAGGGAAAATGGTATCAAACTAGCAATATAAGAATTTTGAATGAAAAAAAGTGAATTGACTTTGAAATGGATTAAAAATCTTGATTCAAAATTTCATATGCAAAGTATATAAATTGAGCTTTATATACCTTAGATACAACTTAAGTATACTTTCCATATACCGTGCAGCAAGTTACAAATATAAATATGCCATGATATACCTTAAATATACCTTACATATACTTCATGTCTTAAAAAGGAATTATGGTATATATTGGATATACTTCTCATATAACTTGCGTATACTTAAAATCTAGTTTAATGCTACATCATTATTTACTATTCTTGCACATTATAATTTTTATCCTAAGTATATTTTGAGGGGGAGACTTCTCAAAATCATATATTGCTAGATTATTTGTCACCATCAAAAAGGGGGAGATTGTTAAACCTTGAGGGGTATTTCCATCATTTTGATGATAACAAATAATATAGCAATATTGTATTTAACATACTTATTTTTGTAAGTATATTATACAGGAAATGGATTAAAATAGCAAGAATGGAGAATTGAAAGAATAATCATTGAGAGACAAAATTCAAGTAGTAGCATGTTCACTGTCGTGACTCTATGAGTCACTCCCGTGAAGGAAGCTAACCGTTACCAAAAACCAACATTTTAAGTTCATGACCATGAAGGGAAAAAAATCGTGAAGTAAGCATTTCAATCACCCCCGTGAATAAAGGTGTCACCCCCGTGAATATTCATGCAATTTCATCCAAAGAGCTTCACCACTAGAGTCATCACTTGGATCACGGCTGGAAAGATTGTCACGCTCGTGACTCAATATGTCAAAACATTCCAGAGAGCTTCACGATCAAGGTCACCACTTCAGTCACGACATAGGAAGAACTGTCACCCCTGTGACAAGCATAGTCACGCTCGTGAACAATGAAAGAGAAAAATGTCAGGCGCGATTTTTTGGTTGGTACAATGGCTAGTTTCTTATTTAATGCAGCCCAACAGCTATATTCAGCCATGAGAGTATAAATGGAAGTCATTTATGCATTAAGAAAAGAGAGAATGATAAGAAAAACAAAAGAATAGCATATACTTCGAATTTAATTTTGATGACAAGCTATTTGTACTTTCATACTTTGAGAACAAATCTATTCTCTGTAAAAATGTTTTTGCTCCTCATATTTGAGCAAATTAAGATTTGTAAGTGGTTCTCTCTGTAATCTTTACTCAAGTGAGTTTTGGGTATTTCTGGGTTAAGAGTAGAACACTTGTAAGGGTTAGTTGTGTGAGTCTGTAAAACACAAAGTGAAGGTTATTTGTGTGAGCCTGTAAAACACAAAGTGAAGGTTGTTTGTGTGAGCCTGTAAAACACAAGGAATTGGTTATTGTGTGAGCCATTAAAACACAAGGGTTTTTCTGGGTTAGGTGTGAGCCATTATGAGAAACACCATAGTTGGGAGTGAGCTTGTAAAACTCCATTGTAACAATTAGTGTGTTAGTGAAATTCCCAATTGCGATTGGGGAGAAGAGTAGGGTTTGTTAACACCCGAACCTCTATAAATCTGTGTGTCAAATTTTCTCTATCCCTCTTAAAATTAATCTTTTATTTCCGCACCTTAGAATTTAATTTTTTGAATCTCCAATTCAACCCCCCTTCTTGGTTTAATATCTGGGCAACAATCCTTATGCCCATGACTTATATGTCATAGCGTGAAAGTTGTTGTTCACATATGTGACTGATCGTCATGCTCATGAACTTTGTCTGATATAAAACATGATCAGTTTTTTATTTTTTCTTTCACATGTCCAATACTCAGAAGAAAATTCTAAATTTTGAAATTCCTTCACATTAGACACAATGTCTTTTGTTTCCCTTTGATTCCTAAACTTAAAACACCTTAACCTAAAGCAAAGATTGATTTTTACCAAGTTTTTGAGAGAGAGAAGCGAAAGGAAGCTTTTGTTCTTGAAGAGGTAGACCTAGAGGAAGGGAAGAGAGTTTGAAATCCTTCATCCAAGTTGTGTTTCCTTCATTTTTGGTAAGGAATCACATTTTCCCTTTATCTTTAAAAGTTTTCATACCCTTTTTCATGTTAAACCTATTTTTGGTAGAGATCCATTTCAAATGGATTAAGTTTTAGTTCAAGTATGAGTTTTTATGGACAAAGACTCTTCCTTAAGCTTGATCAAGATTATAACATGTTTTAAAAAGGGGTTAAATGAGTGTAAGGTTATTAATAGGGTTTACAGTTAGGGTTTTATCTTTCATGGCTTTTAAGTTAAGATTATGGTTTATAGAAGTTGATAGAGTTGTGTTAGATGTGATAGGAGTTGGAAAAAGTGGTGGTGAATCCCACCAAATGGATAACAAAGCTTGAGTTTAAAGCTTAATTGTAAGGCTCCATAGAGGTATGTACAAATATGCATTTAAATTCCATCTTGTGGCATGATGTTTGTGTTAAATACTTTGTATCCCTTAAATGTTAGTTCTTGAATGTAATGAGATTAAAGTGTGCAATTTAATGCCATTAGAACATAAGAATTGGATGATATATGTATAAATGCTAAGTTAGGGATGAAATGTACTAATGAAAATGCTTGGAAGAAAACCTTGTAATAAATATGTTAAAGGTATATTTAAGAGGATATTGAATGATGATGCTTATAGTGGTTGAAAGAGGTAAGTTGAGAAGGTATAAATGCATTTTATAGGCCACTAATGAATATAAATGTATTTTGAGATCTTTGAGTTCAATTGGGATATTTATGTGCTCTTTCATATTTAATGGATGTTATAACATATTTTAATGCATGAATTGATCATAATATTAATAGGAAAATATTGTCATTGGACAACCATTAACGCCCTTTCTTGTGTCTTGTATTAAATAGATTGTTAAATGTTGTTAACATCTAGAAACCCATATTCATGCCTATGACTAGGTGTTCACGATTGTGAATCTTCATATCACAAATACAGTCACACCCCTAACTAGTTTTTCACTCCCATAAATAATGTGCACTGAATGGACAAAAGTGTTCATGACCAAGTTCATGGTTTGGTTCACAGGTAGGGGTACCCATGAATGAACCTTCACGGTCGTGGTCATATAGTTTATGCTCATGAAGCTTGTTTAAAATAAAATATGTTATTTTTCTTCAATGATAAAATGTAATGGCCATACACATGAATGCTCAATTATATGGTATAAGTATGAAACACATGATTTCAAGATTGTTTACACATACATGTTGCATGGTGAGGTTCCATATGATTAAAGTATATATGTTATAAGATGTATACATTACAAATAAGTATAATAAAAAAAATTAATAAGTTATATCTAGTCTCTATACTATGACTAGAAAAAGGATAGGTGGTATGCCATTAACGGGATTTATGGTACCATAGTGATAAGATATACATATTCTCTTTTAAGGCCAAGGTGGCTTAAGCTCAGAAAGCACTTTTAATCTTAGAGTGGACCTCTTTTCATATCTTCTAAAGGTTGGTGACTATGTTTTCACGTCCTTTTTATTTTATTATTATCTTTCTTGTTAGGATTCTCAAGCATTTTTATTTTTGTTTGATAAGTAGTTCATGCTGTAATTGAAATTATTCCCATTACAAAGAAAAGTTAGCAATAGCATAAAGTAATACAACATTTGTTGCTTAACCCCAAGAGGGTAAATGTGACTGTAGGTTACTTTCCCAAAAAGCTTAGTTTTCATGTTCTTAGGTTGTCCTTCAGTTTCCATTTCAACATAATTCCCTGTAATCACAATCTCCACCACCTTATCAGTTGGCATCTCTGGTTCTTTCTCTTTATCTCTTTTAAGTGCCGCAATGGTGAATATGAATGTGTCATATATTTTTGCAATCACAGTCCTTCATTTTCCATTTCAACATAATTCCTTGCAATCACAGTCTCCACCACCTTCATTTTCGTCATATATTTTTTTTCTTTGTTCATATTGAGTTGAATGACAAGATTGGGATGGATTATTTTATGAGAATAACCTTCCACTTTTAAAAATTTTATTAAAAAATTTATAAATTTCGCAGAAATAACAATTTAAGAGATAAAAACATAATAATTATAGAAGAGTAGTATTTGTGCTTTAATTCAAAGCATGAGACAATCAAATTGGTAAAAGGGTCGAGAGGTAAAAAAGAAAAAAAAAGTATAGTAAAGAAATATATTTGTAGATATCTATTTGTATAGAAAATTGTTTTTAAAAAATGAATTAATTAAGGAAGGCAAAGTAGAGCACATGATTACAGGCAAAAGGGTGCAGTCGCTTTACAACAACAAGAAGAAAACTACTTTAATCACATAGAGTCATGGCTTTGTAAAATAGAGAATCTATTATATGCCCAACCCCCAAATTCCCCCTATTCACATGTACTTAATTAACCTAACAGTTAATCACCCTTATTTGTCAGTCTATCTTAGTTTCTTATTTCTTTCTTTTTTTTGGTGTAGGTCCCACTTGCTTCTGCAATTGAATTCTTTCCTCATAGACCATAAGAGCCTGATTGTCCTGTAAGTAGCATTTCAAACTATTGCTTGCTTTGGCTATTGTTGAATGTAATTTAAGCTTGAAGTATTTTAAAATTTATTACTGCTCAATCATCTTCTAGTACTTTATAAAAACTCAAAGGTGCAAGTATGGTTCAAAATGCAAGTTTAATCATCCCAAAGACAAATGGGCTTTGGTATGTACCATCATATAATTCTTTTTTTTTTTTTTATAATTGGAATTCGAATTTCATAAGACACTTTTAAATTATAAATTAAAGAGAAAAAATTATAATAAAGTGGAAAAAATTGGCACATTAATTTGTACAAGTTATCTACTCCTGCTCTCAGTCCAAAGTTGGTGTCTTTTATGAGAAAGTAAAAAGATGAAAAGCATAGACGATGTTACAAGATTCTCTTAAGTTGAGTTTCAATATATATATATATATATATATATGAATTTGTCTCTACTTGTTTATTTATGAATGTCCAACCTGTGTTCATTTAGCCTCATTTCTTTCACATTTTATCAATATTGAAGTCAATTTAATCTTTTAATTTGGGATTTACTGATTGGAAAATTTCCACTTGTTTTTATGCATGTATCATAGTAAGTAATTAATCAATTAGGACCGTCAGATTGTTACATCTTTTGGGTGCATGCACATTGATTCAATACTCCATATTCCCACTAAATGAACTTTTAGTCGCTCAATTATTAACGTTATAACATAGACAAGTTGTATAATATTTTTATGGTTGTGGATTGTTTTCTCTTATAATTCTTTTAGTTGTGAGATATGTAAAAATGATATCATATTTAGGAAATTTTAGTTTTAAACACTAATATATATATATATATATATATATATATATATATATATATATATATATATATATGCTCATTGTTTCACTTAGAATTATATATAAACAATGAGACCGGATCGTCCATGGATGTATAAACGGTTGAAAGATGGACTTTTGAACTCAGAGTTCATAACTGGTATGAGACAATTCATAGAATTTGCATGCAATCATCCAAAAATGATGGACAATGATAGGATAGGGTGTCCATGTAACAATCACAAAGTGCCAGAATCGCATGTTTGATGAAGTGGATATAGTTAAGTTGCATTTGTATAGAAACGGTTTTGTATCAGATTATTATAATTGGAATTTGCATGGGGAACAACTAGTTGGATTGAACTTTAATGACAATGTCAATTATATGGATGAAGGTTCTATTGCATTTGATTATGCAAAATCATCCAGTCGATACCATTCCATGGTTATGGATGTTGTTGGTCATGCATTCAATCGACCTTACATGGAAAAAACATGAATTTGGGGGCCTAGAAGTTTTATGATATGCTTAGGATTGTAGATGAGGACTTGTACCTTGGATGTATAAGTCATTCATAGTTATCATTTGTTGCTCAATTGATGCACATGAAGTCAGAACACCATATGTCCGAGCTTAATTTTAATGAGATGGTTCGATTAATGAAAGAGATTACTCCTAAAGGAAGTCTAGTGCTTGAAAACTTTTATAGAATAAAGCAGTTAGTATAAGAAATGGGTCTTTCGGATGAAAAAATTCATTTTTGTAAAAATGGGTGCATGATATACTGGGGTGAAGACAATATGTTGACTAGTTGTAAATTTTGTGGTCATCTTAGATACAAGAGGCAATGTCAAGGTAGCAAAACAGTGACTTTTAAAAAAAGATGTACTACCATATCACATATTTATGGTAATTGATTAAGTTATAAGTTGATCATTTATGGCGTACCAGCCTCACACATGACTACTTACAATATAATATTAAAATATAAGACATTATCCTGAACCAAATACATGACATGTCTACCAAAACCCATATGTCTGGTCCAAAATAAAAAAGAAAAGTAATTAGTAATCAACCCTCTAACTAAGTCTTTTTTCCCTCTTCTGATATGAGCTTGGATTTCCTTTCTGACCAACTTCATTTCTTACCGTCTACAGTTCCAATTCATGCGTGGGTTCTTCTCACGCACTGAATTTTCCCAAGCAATCACACACAAATAAATTATGACACACTAAATTTTTATTGCATATTTGTCATATAAAGAAATAACCATATCACATAACAGTATCAACATAATAACCATATTCAATAATTAAATTCTCACTACCTCATGTAGCATTTCATGTTTTGTCACTTATGTCAATAATACATTTTTCACATTTCATTCCATAGTCTTTCATTAGTATCAACCCAAATCTCTTTCTCAGACTATCTAGACATGGGGAGTGAAATAGGGGTGCTCGCGGAGCTTAAACCACCCTACTCACTATAATCTCAAGTCAAGGGTACTCCCAGAGCTTAAGCCACCTTGACTGAATATAATCATGTCATCTGTGTGTAATCAGGATCAGGGACGCTCCAAAAGCTTAAGCCACCCTATCCCTAAATCATATCCATATCAGTACTGTAGCACCATTAATTACTTGTTTTTATAACCAATACTCATTTCATATTAACACAATCATATACTCACAATTTATTTCAAAACCATGTAATAGCATGATATTTTATCAAATATTAGCATAATGTTAAGTTCATAGTTAATAACATTTCTATACTTTTAAAACATGTCATGATATATTATTTCAACATTGTGACAAATAATTCATGACATACACACACATTCATGCATAAGAGCAAAACAGAATACATATATGAACAAATCTCGATAGCGTTTTTCTTTTCCAAAATTTAAACTTAGAGCTTGTTCACTTTTATTGTTATCCCTCTTCTTGATAGCCTAATTTGAAAATATGATAGTTAATAATTTGTTAAAATACTTATTCTTGATATAGTTTAAATAAATTACTATAATTAATTTTAATTTTTTTTTAAGTTGGAACATGACCTCATTGGACTATTGGCTCTATAACTTTTTATACACTTATCCAATTAATAGGATTCCTATTCCTAATCCAATTAAACATATAAGACTAAAACATATTCAAATTTCAGATTTTTTGAACTATTACAAAATTTTTAGTGTAATTATATATATTGCTCTGTTTTCTGCCCCTTAGGCAGTTTTGGGTACCATATTTAAAAATTTATATCTTTTAATGTGTAGCGTTTTTTATTATTAAAATTTTTTTACACTTATAAAAGGTAATTTGAAACATTTTTTATGTTTACAACATTTCCAAATTCTATTTCTAGAGTCCTCAAACCACTAGATAATCTATAACTAGTTTAGCATAGAGTACCAACCCGAATAGTTCAATTGTTCAGCTCATAACTCACAAAATATATGACATTTTAAGGTGAAACTTTCATAGAAACTTAGATAAGACATAGAAATAAAATTTGCATCTTTTTAACTTTGGCTAATTCGACCTTTAAGAAGCTAAAAAAGGAATAAAAATTCATTGGAGCTGCACAAGTACCATAACACAACTCAATCAAGGAAGAACTATAGTTCATTTCACTATAACTCAACCTACACAAAAGATATTTATACGAAATTTGACAGAGACCTAAATACTATATAGATCTACAATTTTTATGTTTAACAAAATCTTAGATTCACCCATTAAGATGATCAAAGTAAACAACAACCGTAGGTTATTCTGTTGACTCATCTCCCAAAACCAGATTTATTCAAACATGTTTATCTTCTTTTGTACCCAAAGTAATTTCTTGAATTTTGACAGACATATAAAAAATACATATATGAACAACTTTCATATTTTATACTTCTTCAAATTCGGTTGATAACTCCCTCAAAATAGAGTACAAAAGACTGATAATAGTTGTCAGAAGAAGAAGAGTGCCCAGATGAAAGCAACTAAAAGCTTTGGACATGTTTTGGGTATATTTTGTTAAAAATCTTGTAAATTAAATTATGGTTTTATCTCATCTAGTGTGTATTAGGGGTATGTAAAACTATTGTAATGGATATAGTTTTGATGTAAAATAATATATTCTATCAATAAATAAAATTTTGAATGTTGGTGTTTGTAATATTTTTGCTAGAAAAAACATTTTATACTTACTTTAGCAAATTTTATAAGGTATTAGTCGGGTAATGCTCACTAACCTTGCTGAACTAAATTGGGGTAAGGGGGTGTTACATTTTGTATCTCAAATATATCTTATTCTCTCTATATTAATTTCTTGGTAATTATATGAAGAAAAGTTTTAATTACCAACCAATTCAAACCCACATTCTTGGTTATTGTTTTGGCAATAATTGGTATCATAGCTTTGTTTAGCATTCAAGCCTAAAAACCACTAGTAAAGATCAAATTATGGCCAATGAAGGGTTTCATAACCTAAAGTATTTCTTCGATGGAGCAAACTATGCAAATTAGAAATTCAAAATGGAAACTTATCATGATAGTGAGAGAGTGGACATTTAGGACACTGTTCGGAAGGAATGGACACCTCTAACAAGAAGGAATGTCAAATGAGAAGATGAAGTCATTACAAGAGATGATTGGACAAGGCCTTAAAAGAGAGCAATGGCAAAAACAAGAAATTCATGATTATTCTAATAAGCTTTCTATCACTTAAAAAGTGTGGTATAATTCAACATTGTCCAACTACTTACTCTATTTGGAAAACCTTAGAGAACTGCCATAAGGGTACAAAGCAACTGAAGTCTAAGAAGGTTCAACTTCTAGACACAAATATCAACTCTTCAAGATGAACCCAATGAGACCATAACCGAAATGACCAACCGATTTCTTGACATTGTCAATAGCATGACGAAGTTTGGAAAGCATTATAGTTTGGAAGATGTTAACAAAAAGATCATAAAGAGTCTTCTAAAGAAAGTTTAGGGCTCAAGGGTTGCAAATATTGAATAAGCCAATGAAGACTTTAACATAATTCTTGCCGATATGCTTATTGGTAAATTCTTCACTCATGAAATGGCTCTAGTAAGAGAAAAGGAGCTTGAAGGAGAAAATGAGAAAAGAAAGATCCTAGGACTTAAAACTTCAACTTCCATGCCTATAGATGAAGATCATCATAGTGATGAAGAGTTGAGTGATAAAGGAGATAGACAAATAGCCTTACTTTCAAGGAGGATCAACAGATTGATCACCAACAAGTATGGCTCAATCAACGAATATAGGAAAAAACCTCAAGATTCACTCCTAGGAACTCCTCCATCCAACAAGAACAAGGAGGAAGTCAAATGCTATGAGTGAGGAAAGAAGGGACAAATCAAATCAGAGTGCCCCAAGCTCATGAAGATAAAGAAAAGGGTCAGTCACTTGGGATGATCACTCCTCAACATTCATTAAAGAAGAAAAAGAGTATATGGTTAACTTATGCTTCATAGCTATTAAGGATAACTTGAATGATGAGGTATGTTCTACATCCCAAATTTGTGATGAATTATGTGATATATTTGATGATGATGATGACTTAGTTGAAGTCTTGAACCTATAGATAGAAAGATATAAAAAGAAACTTGAACTTTACAAGAAAAATAGCTCTAAACTTAAAAATGATTTTAATGATCTATAAAAAGTAGTTCAAGAGCTAAAATCCTCAAATGACTCTTTAAAGAAGTTATTAGATGAGATTTCCTTAAAAATTTCAAACAAATCTTTATTAAAGGAAAATAATGCTTTAAAAAAATGAGGTTGAAAAGCTTATAAACTGTCTCTAAATTTCACAAAGGGATGAGAGTTTAGATACCTTAATTATATCTCAAAGACCTCCCTTAGTTATATATGGTCTAGGCTTCAATGGAGCATCATCATCCTCCTCACCTAGAACTACATTTGTAAAGTCTAACTCTCTATAAAACTTTTCTATAGTGTTAATAGCCTCAAAGGCTAATGGAAAAATACAAATGAAACCCCCTACTCAAAAGAAGAATAGTAAAAGGTCACATGGCTTAAGAGGGAAACGTCAAAAGGTCAACCATGCATTTTTATATTAGAAGCATGCTCCTAAGAATTCACTAACTACATATGTTTGTTCATGTTCTTGTGCAATATTTCTCCTAGAATGGAAATGAGGCCTAAATTTCATGTAAAGTGGCAAAACAAATTTAAATCTAAACAATGCCATTATTGCATTAAGCTTAGGAACATAAACAAATATTGTTTCATAAGGAAGGCTCATTAGGAACCTTCTAAAGCCAATACCTAATGACCCAAGTTCATTTGAGTACCTAAGGATCAAACCTAAATTATTGTTTTGTAGGTGTACAAATTTAAATCTAAACAATGGCATTATTTCATGGAGCTTAAGCACATAAACAAATATTGTTTCATAAGGAAGGCTCTTTGGGAACCTTCTGAAGCTAATCCCTAATGAGCCAAGTTCATTTGAGTACCTAAGGATCAAACTTAAATTATTGTTTTGTAGGTGTACCTCAAGTCCACTTCAAAGGAGAATGCATGGCTAGTGGATAATGGATGCTCAAGGTACATGACCAAAAATAGGAACCATTTTGCCCAAATCCAAAGAATTGATGGTGGTAATGTAACATTTATAAATAATGCCAAGGGTAAGGTAATTAGAATTGGTTCAATTGGTTTAAATAATATTTCTTTAATTGAAGATAATTTTCTTGTAGATGGCTTAAAGTACAATCTTTTGAATTTAAGTCAATTATTTGATAAGGGAAATGAAGTCACCTTTACCTCTAATGAATGTCTTGTAACCACCCTAATTGTCAAAGAGATGTTTAAAAGACATAAAGATGGCAACACTTACATAATAGACTTACATAAGCTATCTACCTTTCTTCTAAATGTCTTATGTCCATTAATGATGCATCTTGGCTATGACATAGAAGACTTGGCAATGTAAGCATGGACTTAATCAAAGCTTTAACAAGAATGAGCTAGTGGAAGGTTTTCTGAAAGTCAAATTTGACAAAGATAAGACATGTGAGTCTTGTCAAAGAGGAAAGCAACATAAAACATCTTTTAAGCTTAAGAATATTGTAAATACTTCTAGACCTCTACAACTTTTGCATCTAAATCTTTTTGTACCTACTAGAGTTGCTAGTTTATGAGGTAAACACTATGCTTTCTATCATTATTGATGATTACTTTAGGTTTACTTAGGTAATTTGTTTAGCTCAAAAACACCTTTGAATCTTTTAAAAATTTTCCAAAATATTTCTAAACGAAAAAGGCTATTTTATTTACAAAATATGAAGTGATCATGGCAAAGAATTTGAGAATGAGAAATTTGAAAACTTTTGTTTAGAATATGGTATTTCTCATAATGTTTCAACTCCTAGAACACCTCAACAAAATGGGGTTATTGAAAGGAAAATTGATCTTTGATTAAGAAGGCTAGAACAATGCTCAATGAGTATGGTTTACCAACCTACTTTTGGGTTGAAGTCACCAATACCACATGTTATATTTCTAATCATGTTTTCAAAAGGCCTATCTTAAATAAAACATCTTTTGAGCTATGGAATATAGGAAAACCCATAATCTCATATCTAAGAGTTTTTGGATGCAAGCGTTTTATATTAAACACCAGGCATAACTTCGAAAATTTTACTTTGAAATCCGATAAAGGTATCTTCTTAGGATATTTCACAACTAGCAAATCTTATAGAATCTTTAACAAAATATCTTTATTTGTAGAAAAGTCTATGCACGTAGTTTTTGATGAATCTATTAGACTTGATCTTAGGAAAGATAATGTCTTTGATGGTGTTGTAGGTTCAATGGAAAAGCTTAACCTTTATCATGAAGAGAATGGTGAAACTTACAAACATGATGATGATTAAGAAGAGCAACAACAAGAGGAGCATCAAGATGAACAATCACCACAAGCTCAAGTGCTAGACACCCAAAACATACCAAATGAGCAGAAGTTTGTATTGGTGATCCCACCAAGGGTGTAAGTACTAGATCTACCCTTAAGTTATTATATTCTAATTTTTCTTTTGTCTCTCAAATTGAGTTGGGGACCATTGAGGAGGCTCTTAGTGAGAGAGTTAGGTGATTTCTATGCAAGAGAAACTCAACCACTTTGAGAGAAAACAAGGTTTGGACCTTAGTTCCAAGACCTAAGGACTACCAAATTATTGGTAGTAAATGGGTCTTTAGGAACAAGCTTGATGAGCAACATCATCTCACTAGAAACAAAACTAGATTAGTTGCCAAATGGCACAACTAAGAGGAAGGCATAGAATATGATGAGACATATGCTTCGGTTGCTAGATTAGATGCTATTAGAATTCTTTTAGGATATGCATGTCATATGAACTTTAACCTTTTTCAAATTGATGTCAAAAGTGATTTCTTATATGGTTTCATAGAGGAGGAAGTTTAAGTCATGATATACCAAATCATGTTTTTAAACTCATTAAGGCCTTAAATGGTTTGAAACAAGCTCCAAGAGCTTGGTATGGAAGGTTTAGTGGATTTCTCTTATAAAATAGTTTTTAAAAGGGACATGCATACACTACTCTTTTTATTAAAAAACACAAACATGATATTTTACTTGTTCAAATTTATGTTGATGATATTATATTTGGGTCTACTAATGAATTACTTTGTTAAGAGTTTGATAAGTATATGACGAGGGAGTTTGAAATGAGCATGATGGGTGAGCTCAAATTCTTCCTTGGTCTTCAAATCAAGCAAAGCAATGGGGCATCTTCATTAACCAATCTAAATGCACCAAAGAGTTATTGAAAAGGTTAGGAATGGAAGGATGTAAGAGTGACAAGACTCTAATGAGTACATCAACAAAGTTTAACAAGGATGATAAAAGTAACACTATAGATGAAAAGCTTTATAGAGTTATGATCATATCTCTTTTATACCTTACCGCTTCTAGATCAGATATAATGTATAGTGTATGCTTATGTGCTAAATTTTAATCATATCCTAAGTCATTTAAATGTTGTGAAAAGGATTTTAAAATACATTTATGGCACAATGCACTTAGGCTTATGGTATCCTAGGAACACCTTTTTTAATATCGTTGGTTTTTCAAATGTCAATTATGCTGGTAGACTTCTAGATAGGAAAATCACTTTTGAAACTTGTCATTTTATTAGTGAATGTTTAGTTTTTTCGTTCAGTAAGAAACAAATTTTGGTTGCCATGTCCACCGGCGAAGCAGAATATGTTGAAACGAGTTATTGTTGTACTCAAATTCTTTGGATGATATAACAACTCAAGGCATATGGTCAAATGATGGATCACATTCCCAACAAATATGACAACACAAGTGTTATAAATCTTCTAAAAATCTCATTCAACATTCCAGAAGAAAATATATAGACATTAGGCATTAAGGTATCATCAGCTAAAGATCAAAGCGTTAGATGTACCTAAGATGACATTCAAGATCATTACAGTCATTATGAGTTCTTAGTAATGCCATTTGGTTTAATGAATGCACCAGTGACTTTTATGGACCTGATGAACCAAGTGTTCAGGGCATATCTTAATCAATTTGTAGTGGTATTTATTAACGATATCCCTATATATGCCAGGGATGAAGAAGAATATGATCAGCACCTTAAAAAGGTGTTGCAAACATTGAGGAAAAAGTAGTCCTATGCAAAGTTATCTAAGTTTGAGTTTTTGCTTGAAGCAATCAGTTTCTTAGGACATATAATTTCTGTTGAAGATATTTGAGTTGACCTAAGCTAGATTGAGGCAATTCTTAATTGGAAACCACCTCGTAATATGATAGAAGTGAGGAGTTTCCTTAGACTAGCAGGATACAAAAAGAGGTTTATGAAGGGATTTTCATCCATAATGACTCTTTTGAATCTACTATTACAAAAAGATATTTGATTTGAATGGACAGATAGATACCAAGTAAGTTTTAACCAACTTAAAGCAATGTTGGTTAAAGCACTAGTCTTAACTCAGCCTACCCTAGGGAAAGATTTTGTTGTATACAATGACGCTAGTCACAATGGGTTAGGTTGTATTCTTATGAAAGAGGGGAAAGTGATTGTGTATGCCTCCAGACAGTTAAAATCACATGAACTTAACTATCAAATGCATGTTTTGGAGTTAATTACTATTGTTTTTGCTTTAAAGATCTAGAGACATTATTTATATAGGGAGAGATGTTATATTTACACAAACCATAAGAGTCTTAAGTATCTTCCCTCACAGAATGAGTTGAATTTGAGGCAAAAAAGATGGTTGAAATTAATTAAAGATTATACTTGTGTAATTGACTACCAGTAGGGAAAGCTAATGTGGTTACAGATGTGTTAAGTAGAAAGATGTTAGCCAAGATGCGAACGGAGTCAATTTTAATGCAAATGATTAAGGAGGCTAAAAAACAAGATAAAAAAATTAAAGAAAATAGTTGAACCTATAGAAAAGGTGAAAGTCTGAGTTTTCATGGATAGAAGATGGTGCCATGTATTTCAAGAACATATTTTATGTACCGAGTTAGGAAGAATTGAAGTTCGAGATTACAAGGGAAGCTCATGAAATAAGGTACACTATGCACCCAAGTGGAAGCAAAATGTACCAAGATTTAAAACATTGTATTAGTGGCCAAGGATGAAGAAAGATATAACTGAACATGTTGCTAAATGTTTGACTTGTTAGCAAGTGAAAGTCGAATATCAATTGCCCATAGGATTGTTGCAACCATAATCTATACTCGGGTGGAAGTAGAAAAGAATCACTATGGATTTTGTTTCCAATTTGCCAGCAACCCAAAAGAGCCATGATGCACTGTAGATAATAGTGAATCGATTGATGAAGTCAACACAATTCCTATTAGAAAGGTGCCCTAAAGGCAATCACCTTAGACACTTGATGCAATCATTTATTATTAAAAAAAAGACATTTTCATTATATGGCATTCATTGCATATGAAATTGATATAGATCTTAAACCATTTAACGAAGTCCTTGGTATGTAACACAACATGAAGGAATTCATTATGAGATCATGATGATGAGATTTCTATCATGTGTAATTTGTTTAAACCTAAATAATCCCAAGTTATACGATTAACAAGACAGGACATTATTAATCCAGATAGACTAACATATGTTATACTCCTTGACTAGGTCAGACATTTTATCTCATATGCTGAAAGCATGAAATGTTTAATTTTAACATGTGGATACTTGCTAAGAGTAGAAAGTACATTGGATGACTTGCTATAAGACAATCACATGGATATCTATTCAATGTCAGTGATAGTCTCATCATAACAATGGTGCAAATATCCTTAGACTTGAGATACTCAAGGTTATCTTTGACTACATTTCTTGTTGCCTTTGAAGAGGTCACTCATAGGGTGGTGGCTGGGTATAGCATGAGGTATTCGAAGGTAGTTGAATAGTCAATAAAATATTTGCCACTCCTGATAGAATGAGAGTATACCTATTGCCTCTTGTAGAAATCACTACTCAAAAATCCTTGGCTAAGGTGGACATGTCTTGAAGAAAGCCTTCAAGGACATATATGATCAGAGTAATGAGAATCATAGATAAGAAATAATATCATTTGGACTAGATGTAATGTTATCAGTCTAGTGGTAGTTGACACATAGTCCATGCTTGGAACCAAATGAGGTATAATTTGGTGAAAGGACAAATTACATGGTAATTGTCTATGGAAGGGTTAAAATTCAAACCACTAACTTTTTAGTTAATTGGGTGGTCATGATGTGTTACTAGATACCGTTCATGATATGCTACATCAAGGAAAATTGATTAGAAATTCATTATAGGTCAAAGGTGTTTGGCTCGTAGAATCCTAATTGGATTAGAATTCCTCCAGAGACTTGAGCTACCAATATGACCAGAAAACCTATTAGGTCATATGCATAGAGGGAATGAAGAAAATATAAATTAGTTTTTGGAGAAAATCCAAATGAGAAAGAAAGAGAATATGGTCATTTAAAAGAGAATATGGCCCATTAGGGCTTTTTCTCTTCCAACCCTAAAAAGGTTTAGAAAGTGCAATTCCTAAAGAATCCTAATTCATGTATGATTCAATTTAAGCAATTTTTGTGTAATTAGTTTGCTAGTTAAATGATGAATAATTTAGAATATCTAATGAATGAATTTAATTAGTTTAAACTGGTTATAAGTTTCTTATAATAATAAAAATGAATTCTAGAAATTTTGGAAATTTTAAATGAAATTTGTTTTGAATTTGAAAAGAGTTTTCAAAGTCCAAGTTTGACTAGGATTCTAGTATGCAATTATAACTAGGATTGTTTAATCCTATTTGGCATCAAACTAATAACTAATTAAGTTAATTTAATTATGAATTAATTACTGGTCATGTTTAATTTAATATTTAATGTGATTTAATTATGAAATTCGGATTTAATTATTACATGCATTAAATTAGTAATAACCTAATTGGCAAAATAGGTAATTTTAGGAAACTTTTTGAAATGATCAAATGTATGCCTGATTTCCATAATTTCCTTTTAAAAAGTATTTCTAAATTTTCATATTATTATTTACTGAGATTAAATAATGGATATATGATGAATTCCACTAAAGGCCAAACAATCAAAATAATGTTTCAAAAGTTGAAATAAAGGGAACCCAAATTGATACTTTAATAGAATACCTTTAATTCTGCATTAGGAAATGTGTGCTAAGGGTGTATGGAATGACATGATGGTATGATTATATATTTGACCAATGAGATTGATCATGCAAGGAATTTTGTTTTTGGTAAATAGGGCTTGCTAGTCCCTGCCTTCTCTTTTCTCTATATTGTATTTTTCTTCTCATCTTACTCCCTTTAAATGTAACTTGAGGTTTTCTTATGAAGAATTTATGTAATTAGATTACATAGGATTAAAATAGAATTGAAATTCAAATGAGAAAAAAGCCAAGGTGATGGCGCTAAAAACAAAGGAGCATTAGAATATAAATTTTTTTGTAATTTCATGCATCTACCTAAATGAGACCTAGTCAATCCTTTCATGGATCAAAGGATTGATGTTAGATTATGTCCACAATCATGACCATATAGTTAGTGTAATTATCTTATATATCTATATGTAATGAAAAGATATAATATGCATGCAAAATTGCCATGATGAGACCTAAATAAAGAAATCCCTCTTAAATTATATTAAGGCCAATGCCTTCTATTAATAAAGCAAAAGCCAGAGTTCCTTTAGAGTCTGGGTTGTTGGAAAAATCCAAGCCCGTTTTACACAAATATGTTTAAACTATCAAAATATGATTTCATGATTAATGGGCCGGTTTTAACTAGTTACATTGACTTGTTGGGCAAACCCAAGGTTAATGTGAATTAGAGGTAAAGTTGGGTAAGTGTACATAAGTTGTGTACATGTCAAGAGTTGATAGCTCCTTGATTCAATATTTGCACAGACGATGCAATTGGTATGAGATACCTACCAATTGACCTAAGATGGCTTGTTGGAAAAACCCAAGGTCATTCTTTGTGATGTTGGATACTGACCGACTAGGAGATCTTCCAACGGGTTCTCTCGGATTCAAACTGAATACTATGGGTTCACAATTAAATAATGGGAGTTATAATGTGCATTAATTAAAGACCTAATATTCATGCATTTAGTACATTCTTTAACATGATCTTTCTTTACATTTAGGTTGCTAGAATCATGTCATCATACGTGAACTTACGCTTAATTCTTGATTCCAATAAATTGACTAGCCCGAACTTCCTTGATTGGCTAAGGAATTTGAAAATAGTTCTCAAAACTGAAAAAAATATTCTATGTCTTGGAAGAGCTGCTTTCCTCCTCTCCTACTAATTATGCATCTATGGATGAACAATTGACATATAAGAAGCATGTGGATGATAGTGAGTTGGCAAGTTGCATTATGCTTGCCTCTATGTCTCTCAAGCTTCAAAAGTAGCATGAGACTATGGATGCAAATACCACTGTGTATCATATAAGGGAGCTTTTTGATGAGCAAGCTCGTACTAAGTGATATAAGATATCAAAATTGCTCTTTCACTGTAAGATGGTAGAGGGGACATCTCTAATGAAACATACATTGATGATCAGGAAGAAAGGCATAGAGATAGCATCAAAAGGGACTTACTTCCATTATGGTAAGAGTTACCAATGGAAGATGAACTGCAAGGCTTATCTAGAGTCTTTAAAGAAGAAGAAGGATAAGACACTGGATGCACCGTCTACTTCAAGTATTTATGTTATTGAGTTTAATACTTGTTGCCCAGATATTGAACCAAGAAGGAGGGTTGAATTGAATATTAAAAATTTAACTTTTAAGTGAGGCAAGAAAAGTTAAGTTTAGTAGGGATAGAAAAATATGACACAAGAATTTTTATAGAGGTTTGGGTGTTAACAAACCCTACTCCTCTCCTCAATCTCAATTAGGAGTTTCACTAACACACTAAGTGTTACAATGGAGTTTTGCAAGCTCACTTCCAACTATGGTGTTTCTAACAATGGATCACACCTAACCCAGAAATCCCTTGTGTTTTGATGGCTCACACAATAACCAATTCCTTGTGTTTTAAAGGCTCACACAAATAACCTTTACCTTGTGTTTTAAAGGCTTACACAAATAACCAAACTTTGTGTTTTTTAGGCTCACACAAATAACCCTTACAAGTGTTCTACTCTTAACCCCGAAATACCCAAAACTCACTTGAGTAGATGATTACAGATAAAAACACTTATAAATCTATATTGCTCAATAAATGATGAGCAAAAAGATTTTCATAGAGAATAAATGTTTGTTTTGAAAATATCAAATGCACAAAATGACTTACAACAAGATTTTGATTCAAAATATTAGCTATTCTTTTGTTCTCTTGTTCTCCTCTTTTTATGGATGTATAAATGACTTGTATTTTTACTTCCATAGCAAATTATAGTCATTAGAATGCATTTAATATGGAACGAGCTATTGCACCAACCTTTATTATCGAGCCTGACATGTTTCTCTATTCATCTTTCACGGTTGTGAACATATGTGTCACGGTCGTGACTATTCTTCCAAGCCATGACTTGAGTGGTGACCTTGGCCATGAAGCATTCTGGAAGGTTTTGAAGTGTTTGATCACGGGCGTGACATTATATCTTCACAGGCGTGACATCCTTCCAAGTCGTGGTCCAAGTGGTGACTCTAGTCGTGAAGCTCTTTGGAAGAATTTGTCATGTCTTCTCACGGGTGTGACTGAAATGTTCATTCACGATTGCTATCATTCTTCATGGCCGTGAACTTTAAATGTTGGATTGTTGGTGTTAAGCTTCATCACGGGCGTGACATATAAGGTCACGGGCATGAACATGTTATTTCTTCAATTTTATCTTTTTAAGATTAATCTTCCATTCTCCATTCTTGCTATCATATTTCATACCCTGTTCAATAGACTTAGAAAATAAGTATGTTAAATACATTATTGTTATTTTATTTGTTAGCATCAAAATGATAGAAATACCCCTCTAGGTTCAACAATCTCCCCCTTTTTGATGGTGATAAATAATCTAGCAATATGTGCTTTTGAGAAGTCTCCCCCTCAAAAGATGCTAAGGATAAAGAATGTTGAAGTGCAAGAATTGTAAAGAATGATGAAGTGTAACATCAAAATATGCTTCCTAGTTTTAAGTATATGCAAGTTATATGCAAAGTATATCCAATGTATACCAAAATTTTCTTTAAAGCAAGTTAAGTTTATTTAAGTTATATTCAGAGTATATCAAGTGCATATTCATTCATGTAACTTGCATCAAGGTTATGCAAAGTATACTTAAGATATATTTAAAGTGTATCAAGCTCATTTGCATAACTCTTAACTTTAAACAAATATATTGCTAGGTTCTCCCCCTTTTGTCATCAACAAAAAAAATATCAAAAAGATAAAACATAATGGAAAACAAAAGTAAATATATTAATTTAAGAAAACCAAATACAAAAGTAATTAAAATTCAGAAAAGAAATTAGAATTTCCTACAACAAACAAGCTAGAAAATATAACATCTAACATAAAATCTAGTCGGACATCCTATCTCTAAGGTGAGGAACTTCTGCCTTGAGGCTGTCCATGCAAGACTCCATGAAATCCTTGAGGTTCTCTAACCTCTCATCCATCGAAGTCTGTAATTACTCAAACCGTGGTGCCAAAAGGTCAACCACTTACTGAGCCAAGTTTGGTGTGGAGGCAGAGGATTGTCCCATTTCTTGCTCAACCTCTGGAGGCGCCACCTCAACTCGAACTCTCTTCCTCTGCTGGATTCCTTGGAGGCCAGCTTTGAAGTCATCCGAGTCATTGTCCTCCCAAATGATTTCACTAGTAGTATTGGTGAAGCGGTACTATATGTTGTTCTCAAACACTATACGAACAATCGCTCCTATTTTGATGAAGCACTCGACGTCTAGTGGGTCTCGAGGATGCCCTAGTATGAGTTTGAAATGATGTTCATCTAGCTTTAAGTATCTGAGCTTCAAGGCAATGTGAGTCACGTACCCACCAGTCAGAATGTCTCCGAAGGGCTTGGTGGCAATTGACAAAATATGGTTTGCAAACCATCGAGATAAAGCCACTATGAGGCCTCTTCAGGCCATCTCCAGGAGAAAGAGCTCTGACTTCCTGATTGTGCCATTGTTGTCTCCTCTGGCGAAGATGCTATAGGTTAGAAACCTATGCAAATAGTTATGTACTGGGGATCGAAGGTGGGTGCTCTTCGTCTTTTTGACGTCCCAGCTGCAATCAAAACCGAAGTGAGTCCATACCTGAGTAGCATAGAACTCCACTTCACTGTCATTCAGGATGCCATCAGAGGGAAGGTTGAACAAGTCTCCAAACTCTGTGGCAGAGAGGGTGTTCGGATGCTTGCAAATTTGGAACTTCACCATGCCGGTAGGAGAGACTTGCAAGGTGCTCAAAAAGTCTAAGGTTGGCTCCCTCAGAGTTGGTTGATGGATATCAATGAATTCTTTCAGATGACAAGCCTAGAGTTGTTTCTTCATGCTTGTCTCGAGGCTGAGTGTATGGATGGTTTGCCACTCAAATGATCTAGAGGAAAGGAGTGGCCTTTTCTTGAGCACTGAGTATCTAGGATGGCAATGCTCTAGAATGATGTTTGGAAGGTAATCTATTTACCTTCTGGGTGCATGAGACTTCTTTCTTGTACCCTTGGAAGAACCAGTTTCCATTTTGATTGAAAGAATAAACTCTGAAGAGTGAAAAATTTGATAGAAAATTTGGAGTTGAACCTAGGGTGATGTGATTTCTGATGATGGAAATGGTGTTTGAAGATATTTATAGATGGAATGAGTCGCTAGGGGGCTGGAATCTTCAAAATGGCATTCAATGGTGATAAATGAGAGAAGTTGAGAGAAGTTGGAGAGTTGGAATGAGAGAAATAACGACATAAATGTTATATAGTCGACATCTTCACGGGCGTGAAAAACTAACTCATGGGCGTGAAGTGTCGTGTTCACGGTTTGTTGAAGAGACGCTTTACCCGTGAAGAGAGGCGTGAAATTTTTCACGGTCGTGAACTTTAAAGGTCATGGGAGTGAATGATGAGCTATTACAGTGGTGACAAATGAGTCACGGGCGTGAAGTATTAAACTTCACTACTTGTGATCGTGAAACAAAGTGTGACACAAAGCGTGAATGCTTCTGTAAGTTTTTGGTGGAAATGTTCACGATCGTGAAAAAGTGTCACGGGCGTGAACAAAGGGTTTCACGGGGGTGAATAAAAAAGGTTGTAGTCATGAAACATAGTCTTCACTACCTTAAGCCGTGAATCATGTCGTGAAGCAAGTCGTGAAAGCTACCGATTCTTTTGGCGATTTCCTTCACGGTCGTGAATATATGTCACGGGCGTGAATTGCCTAAAATTCTCATTAAATAAAATTAAGTCTAAAACAAGACTAAAGCATTTCTAGGGAGTTTCTATATTTCCATCAAATTAGCTACCTTATTTCTAGTAAGATGAGACAAAACAAAGATTATCAATCAAGGTTTGGCAATCACAAAGTTAATCCATCAATCATACAAAGCTCTCTTCTTATGAAGTTAAACCTTTCCTCATTTAGAGACACTACAAAAAAATTGCGAATTAGCGACGAAATATTCTGTCGCTAAACAGATAAATTTCGTTATTAATTATAAACAGAGATAAATTAGTGACGGAAACCATCTGTCGCTGACAAACTCCTAGCTAAGAAGTTAGCTAGAAAAACAAATTTCGTCATTAAACTTAACGACGCAAAATTCGTCGTTACTTTAATTTAATGTGTTAGTAAAATTTGTCGTCCTTTAAACGACGAAGTCCACTATTAGCGACTAATTAGCGACTGAAATGTTTGGTAACTAAAGTAGCTACGACAAAAATCCATCGCTATTTTATTTTTTTCTTGTTAAATACTTAATTATTGTGACAAAAAATTCCGTCATTATTTTATTTTTTAAATTCGCAATGGAAAATCCGTATTTAATTATAGTAACGGACATATCTGTTACTATTTTATTTTATTGTAAAATAGAGACAGAAATTCGGTCGCTAATCATAGTGACTGACGTATCCATCACTAAATTTTTTAGTACGAACAAAAATAGCAAGAGAAATTTTCGTCACTAACTTTTTGAATTCACATATAGCGATGAAAAGTTTCATCGCTATTTTATAGTTTTTAAAAAAATATATGTAGAATTTTGTTGTCACTATCAATGTCATACCTGTAATAGAATTTAAAAAATAATTGTACATTTTTCAAAATAATTCTTAGGCAACCAAACCACAAACATCATAATTTATCAAATGTATTTATGATAGTCTGAGTATTAAAAATATAATACATAAAAATATGGTTAAATATTCTAGTTCCAAAGATGTCTCTAATCATCATTTAGTATGTGAATCTGTAGTAGGCTATTTAGATGGTGGATGTTCACCTGTAATTGAATTTTCGGAAAGTACCAACTGCATCAAGTTTTCCAACCGTGAAATCCGCTCGTCTCTCTCCTGGAACTGTGTCTGCAAAGATGAGATCACTTGGTCTCTCTCTTCACTCTCCTGCAACCGTGTCTCCATAGATGATATCAATTAGTCTCTCTCCTGCAATCGTGTCTCCATAGCTAGAATACGTCCCTCATATGTCTCTTGCATCCTCTGTGTCTGCTCCAACATATCCTCCATCTGCCTTGTATTGATGAAGGTAGAGGAATTAGAGCCTGGACTAGAGGAACTGAAAGATGATGACTTGTAACCCAGACCATACAGTCGCTGTTTTTTCTCACCTCCTATGGTCTCTACATATATCTTAGTATAATCAACCGGTTGAGGTTCCGTAGAACCCTCAAGAGGTTGAGAAGCAGTTGCCACACGTTCCTCTATGCGGTCCTGAGATAAAATGGAAAGAAAATTAGAGTAATAGACACAGATGAATTAAAGTTTTCAATAATGTTCATGCCAAAATTTTTAACATTTTATAATGTAAGAGTCACTTACAGCAATCTCCTTAGACCTGTTGTCAACAAACTGACCATCTGATTTCTTCATATGTAGTTTTCTGAAGATCTCATAAGCATTGGGCTCTCAACCCAATTCTTTAGCCTAAAAAAATCATGTGTTCATTGCAAATTAACATATACCAAAACATACAATTTTTGGAAAAACTAAAAATTAAAAATTGTAAATAATTTGGAGTTTAAAAGTTAAATGTCTTACCAAATCTCTTGTGTGCTCAATGGCCGACTTTGATCCTCCAGTATGGCGAGAGGGGCCTGTACCTGGTCCACTTACCTCGCTCCGTCGGTTCCTACTAGCTGCTTCTGATTTTTCTCTTACTTCTGGCTTAGCCCAATACTCAAGCCAATGTGGCCAATCCTCCTCAGATATGCTATCAGGCCTCACTCATTTCCTCTTCCATGTGTGGACCAAGTCTGAGTATTGTTCAGCATCCTGACTCTCCCATACTGTTCTCATACGACCATCAAATCGAGCATGCCAAGAACATTGCTTCTGTAAAAAGAAAAAAACACAACACAATAGATATATATGGTTATATAACAAAAAAGACATATAAAATGTTTGAACTAATTAGATATTCAATTAGAATTTTCATTTTTCTTATATACCTCAAATTCTTCAAAGTAAGTCTGTTTGGCCGACGCAGACACTTTCTTCCATCCGAATGCTTTAGGTTCAATCATTTTCTTCTTTAAAGATTTTGTAATAATCGTCGAACACTTGTGAGATGGAATCAACCTGTAAATAATATAAAACATAAGAACATTATCAATAAAAAATAAAGCATAAAAACCAATATACTTATTTGATATATATTTATTAGTTATACCTCTCACTCTCAATCTCTACCACAATCTTGTCACTAGCTGAAAAAGATCCAGCAACAGATGACGATGTCGCTGGTGTGGTAAAAGGGGGAACAAAAGTTGATGGTGATGGTGTAGAACTTGGTGCATCTGATGATGGATCCACCGTGTGTGTAGGAATGAGAATAGATGGCGGTCTTTGATCTGATAAAGGTGATGGGGTAGGGGATGGTGATGATAGTGATGACTGAAAAAGAAGTGAAACACTATAATTTCTTCCACATCCTCGTCCACGTCCACGTCCAACTCTACCTCCATCACATTCGTGTCCATGGCTTGTATGTGTCATCTACACTAGTACACAAAAACAATAGCATATACAACAAATATATACCACAATCATGTATATTACAATATTATAATCCTAATAAATGAAAAACAATATGTATTTCAAGTTATAAATTTTTGATACAATTACAAAAGTCTAATTGTTACTATCATTATCACTATATAGTGAATCTTCCAACATATCATCTGATTCATATGGAACTTCCAACTCATCTTCAATGTCAATATGATCATTTTCAATTTCTATCAAGCCACCATTTGAATCACATAATCTTGTTGGATCTTCATCTATATGCACATGATCAATATTATTTATATCATCATCTTGAAATGGTGGTGCAATAACCAACTTTGAACTACTTTGTGAAGAATCTGGTACTTCAATATTTGATCGAGCTTTTATTTTGCAAATGGCTCACCAATCACTATTGACATGAGATAAATTTGGATATGTGCAGTAATAGACTTGAGTGGCTTGAACTGCTAGAACAAATGGTTCATATCGATTAAATCTACGTTTATGGTTAACTTCAACTAGCTTATACTCTGGATGAATCTTGGTACCTATGTTTGGTGTGGGATCGAACCACTCACATTTGAATAATACGGTCCTATTGTTTGCCAATCCAGGATACTCTAACTCAATGACTTCTGTTAGTTGACCAAAATAGTCGCTCTCATTTACGCTATAATTTGAGCCTTTTATGCAAACACCGCTGTTCATAGTTGCTCTAGATGAACCATGGCCTAATGTGTGAAATTTATATCCATTGACAAAATAACCAGGGTAGGTAGTCACAGTTCTAAATGAGCCTTTGTTGAAATCTTGTATGAATTTGTTCCTAACATTGCTTGAAGGATCATTCGCCTGTTTCATATATTAGACAAATATTTTTATTGAACATTTGAGACATTTATAAAAATATTGAAAACATTAAGTTAGAGTAGTTCTCACATATTTCTTGAACCAATATGCAAATTCAGTTTCAAGCTTATAATCCACCTCGTTTGTGGAAATGGTTGGTTGTCTTTGTTTTAACTGATCAACATAAACACTGCATAAATATAAAAGAGGCCCAACAATCTCATAAGTCATATATTATCCATATTTAGTTAACAATTATCACATTTTTTATATACTTTATAGTTTTGCTATACATACTCAACATATGGTGTGATCTCCTCGCAATTAAGTAAAATGTAGCTTCTAGCTGCCTTGTACTCATTGTCCATCATAAATCTTGTTTTAGCTCTTCCAAATGCTCTTCTAGGGTTTTTGAAGATAGAAAGCTTGTCATTAGATTCATCTTCTGCATACATGTGACCATCATTATTCCGAGGCACATTCCTATGTTTCGTACTAACATGATCCTCAAAATAGTAAGAACAGAAAGACGATGCTTCTTCCACTAAATATGCATTGCATATTGAGCCTTCAACCTTTGCTTTATTTTTGACATTATTTTTCAATTTTCGAAGGTACCTACAATCATTATATCTTTTAAATTAATTTAATTTGTTGTTTCATATATAAGTTATAATACAAATGTAGTTATATTTACCTTTCAAAAGGATACATCCACCTGTATTGTACTAGACCGGCTATCATAGCTTCATAAGCCAAATGGATTGGTAGATGCTCCATTGAGTCAAAAAAGCTTGGTGGGAATATTCTTTCAAGCTTACAGAGAATAACAGGTATGTCACTCTCAAGCCTTGTCATGTCATATGTTTTGATGGTGGTTGCGGTTAGCTCTTTAAAAAATAGACTCAATTCTGTAACCGCCTTCCAAACATTTGGAGGAAGTAGTTCTCGGAATGCAATTGGTATTAATCTCTACATAAACACATGACAGTCATGGCTTTTCATTCCAAACAACTTAAGTTTCTTCATATCCACACATCTACCCATATTTGACACATATCCATAAGGGAATTTCAAATGTTTAACCCATTCACACAATGTTTGTTTTGCATTCTTATCAAGTGTGTAACAAGCTTTAGGATATTTTCCTGTTGCTTCATTTCGTTTCAATTCAGGTCGACAATAGTAATCATTCAACTCTTCTCTTGATTTATAGGTGTCCTTTGTTTTCCCATCTACATTTAAAACAGTATTGAATACATTATCAAATACATTTTTTTCTATATGCATCACATCCAAGTTGTGCCTAATCAAATTGGATCTCCAATATGGCAAATCCCAAAAACTACTTCGTTTTCTCCAACCACATGTTTTGCATATCGGCCCATTAATTTCAGCAGCATCTAATTCAGTTACCTTCTCTAGACCCAAACTCTCAATTTCTTTGAATATATCATCTCCTGAACGTACAGATGGTGGATGTTTTGTCACTGTTTTGTTCTTAGTGAATGCGGTTTTATTCCTACGAAATGCATGATCTGTAGGTAGAAACTTTTGATGGTTATCAAACCACGATTGTTTACCACTAAACTTTAAAGTAAATGCATCAGATTTTTCCATGCAATATGGGCAAGATAACCGTCCTGTAGTACTCCAACCAGATAACATTGAATTTGCAGGAAAATCACTTATTGTCCATATAAGGGCTGCTCGCATAATGAAATTTTGCTTCTTCGAAATATCATATGTGTTCACACCAACATCCCACAAATGTTTCAACTCTGCTATAAGTGGCTGTAAGAAAATATCCAACTTCTCTTTGGGATTTTTTGGCCCTGGGACCAATATAGACAAAAACATATATTGCTCCTTCATACACAACCATGGAGGCAAATTATAAGGTGTAACTATAACTGGCCACGTTGAGTATTGTTGTCCTGATTGTCTAAATGGCTGAAAACCATCAGTACGAAGACCCAATCTCACATTTCGACTTTCAGCTGTAAAATTTGGATGCATCTGATTGAAATGCTTTCAAGCAACTGAATCTGATGGATGACACATCACTCCTTCTTCAACCTCATGTTCAGCATGCCATCTCATATGATGTGCCGTAGCGTTAGAAGCATACAATCTCTTCAATCGAGGAGTCAAAGGAAAGTAATACATTTTCTTATATGCTACTTTTGTCTTCTGTCGCTTCTCAGTACCACAAGATGTTTTTTTAAACCGGGGATGAACACAAAACTTGCATTCAATTAATTCACTATCAACACCCCAATATAACATACAACCATTGAAACAATAATCAATCTTCTCCCTCGGTAAACCCATACATCGCAATAATTTCTTAGTGTTATAAAAGTTGTCAGGGACCAAATTATTATCTGGAACAATCTCTTTCAAGAGTTGTGTAATCTGATCAAAAGATTTTTCAGACATATGGTTCTCTGACTTCAAGGTCATTAATCGAGCTACAAGTGACAATTGGGAATGTCTAGTACAACCAGGCCATAACTCATTATCTGCGACATTCAACATATCATAAAACTTCTGAGCTTCAGGATTGGGTGGTTCTTCTATGTCATCCATATTGAAGTTCGAACCAACAACATCCATTACCATTCTATGGTAGGTATGAGTTGGTTCTTCACTATCTATATACGATTCCACACTAACATTTTCATCACTATCATTAATCACTCTACTTTCTCCTTAATAAATCCAGATAGAATAATTTGGCACAAAGCCGTATCTATCCAAGTGGTATCTAATAGTGTCAACATCACGAAATGACATATTTTGGCACTTGTGTTGATTGCATGGACACTTAATCTTATTTCCATCCATCCATCTTAGTTGACTACGAGCAAAATTAATAAAAGTTTTTATGCCATCCACAAATTCTTGATTGAGCAAGCCATTTGTAAACCTTTTGTACATTCACTGACGATTTGAACTCATTTGGCACTGTTAGATTTGCAAAGAATTTTGTTCAGTAATCATATAACTAAGACATTTATAATGATGATTCTTATTTTTTGTTTAAATAATTCCTAAATAATATCAATTTTTTTGGGAAATATTCATTGAATTACTTTGTCATCCTTATCACTCATGTGTTCATTAGAAAGGTAGGAACCTATCCCATTCAGGAATGCGACAAAATTAATTGTTATAAGAAATCTTTATTAAACTTTTTAGCATTTAATTGTTGGAGTACAATTAATTAAAATATAATTTTAGACATCAATGGTCCTATCCTAATCTATTCACATCTCTAGGAAAAGTCTCTGTGGAATCTTCATTTGTCTTCTCCAGTTGTTTATACCAGCATTTAGAAAATGGGTTCTTGCCTCTTACTTTTCTTTATAAAAATACCTAATAATTATATATGTTTTCCTGCAGGATCATTTTGGTCTATTTTCATGAGAAAATTGATAAAAAAAAACTATTGTGTCTAAAGAAGGTAGGTTACATATCACTGAAATTGAAGTCGATTTCAAAATAATTAGGAGATTATTATTTTTTAACTTTAGTTGGATACTCATAAATTAATTAAGAAGAAAACTTGTTTAGATTTTGAATGTATTATCACTTAGAAAATTGATTAAAAATAATAGACAGTGGCAATCTAAAAAAATATACTTCTTTATCTAAGTCTTTCTCTCAAAATAATATAATTTGATGTTTTTTTTTCCTTTTTTTTTCTTCCGTTTTCCTCTCTTCGTTCTTTGAGGTATCAGTTAATGAATGCAATTAAACAAATCAAAGGTTAAATCACATTATATCCAAGTTTTTATGTTGACTATTGAAAACGTTCTAACAGCCCACCAATTAAACTAGGAAAAAAAATAATAGTGTTAATTAATATACTTAATGTATTAAAGTATATTCCATGTAGCAAAAATATTCATATAAAATCTTTAATATATGCATATTTGGAGCATATTTAGCCGGCTATAATTTCAAGATTAAGATATATTGACTTGATCTATAGTTTCACATGCTTTTTTAATTACTATATATATATATATATATATATATATATATATATATATATATAGGGTAAGGTTTAATTGATTATTAAAATCTTAGTGGTTTGGTGGAGCTTGAAAGCATTTTAAAATCTGTCTCCATGTGACTAATGACTATTTGACCAAATTCCTTTTAAGGCTTAAAAAAGGCATTTTAGTTTTTTTAACTTTTTAGCTTTTTAGCTTTTTTAACTCAAAAAAGGCATTTTAGTTTGCTTTTTAACTTTTTAATTTCTGTATCATTGAGGGAGTGGGCTACTTTATTAGGTAAAAGTTTGAAGGATATGTGTTGAAATCATGATCCACGTAGGGTTTAGAAAAAAAATTCTTTAACATTGATTATCTACAAAAATGTAGCTTATTTTATTTAAAAGTAAAATTACCCATAATTAATTATAAGGATTAGCAACCAAAAAGATAAAGATTCTTCTTTTAGAGTTTAGACTTTTGGGTCCCCTCTGACCCCAAAACAAAAAAACATGGATTGGATTAAAAGCAAATAGTAATGCTCCACTCCATGTCTATGATATCATTATCTCAGGGGTGGGCTGGGTGCTAGTTTTACTAAATTCTTATGTGTTCTTTTATAATGCATGTAGATATTGTCTTCAAAGTACATTAAATTTTAAAAATTTATAAGAAAATATAATTGTAATGAATGACCTATGTTTCAGTTCAAAACAAAGTTATAATTTTTTGAAATAAAATTTGCAAGTTTGATATTGGATACAAAATTAAAAATTTGGAAAAGAAAATATGAGAATAATTTAGTTAGTGTAAATGTCTAACAAAACAGATTGAATCTACTTTATCCCTGTAGTTTGTTTTAATGGAAATTTCCCATGAATGGAAAGAGTGAAGTGAATTCACCATTTCCACAACTACACACCAACTCTCTCTTTGTATATATATATATATATATAAAACAGTCTTGACTCAAAATAGACAGCTTTAATCTTGTGACTAGTACTTGTATATATATATATATATATATATATATATATAATACAAGCGTAAAAACAAAACTAATTTTCCCATTAAACATTGTTTCGTTTTTTCTTTTCAACAACTAACACAAAAGAAAGTGGGTCAGGCAATACCCAATGGAAGCAAGGCTGTACTCATTAAATTATTGGCTACCCAACTTTTAACATTAGCAAAATGATCAAAAATCATGTGCAGCAAATTGTTTGGAACATAATTGACCCAAAATTGCATTGCAGCACTACAATCATGAAAAACTTTGAACCTAGACTCATCTCCATAGCCACAAATAGTGTGCAAACCTTAGAAATCCTAGAATGCAGAAGAGGGACCTCCAAATATCTACCTCAATCAGTTGTTTCTTTAAACTCCAAATCTAGGCTTTTATGGTAGCCAATGTATTTCATTGTGAAACTTTTGGATTAGAATTACAATATATGTAATCATATGATGGATAGTTTGGATTGTTTACTATGATTTAGTAATACTGATAGGATTACTTAAATCAGTTTACAGAGAAAACAAACACATGACCTCAATTATCTAAACCGGTCAAAGTACATATAAACCTCTAAACAAATTCTAAATTATCTCATAACTCTTTAATATTTTTTTATCTAATCAAAACCTTTCATGTTTTGAAACTGAGTCAAGTAAGCTTTTTTAACATATATTAACTTCCATCAACATTATCTTCTTTTGATCACAATGAAATCCAAAGATTTCATACAATTTGTCAACATTTCACTATCACCTACATTTCTAATAGTTAAATGGACAATGAGGCAGCTATACACCTACATTTTCAATTGGCTGAAATTTATCAACATTTCATTATCACCAACCACCATGTGAAGCTATTTTTGCAAAACCTTGACCCAAATAGTTTGTCAAACATGAAACCAATATATCATTTCTTTATGCAATAATTTAGACAGTACAAAAGATTTTCCATTTGAATTTTATAATATTTTCTCCTATTTTTCACTTCCAGATTTCTACTTTCTCCTATAATTCACCAGCAAATGCAAATATTAGCCTCAACCTCCTAATCACTGTATCCCTATCATCATAATTTTGTCTTTCAAGATCAACCTGCAAATGAAGCAAAATCGGACCTAGACTCCCAAATCTCTACATACACTCCTCAATCCAAAACAATCCCTTTTCTTTCCATTCTACATCCCACGCTCTCTGCTATAAGAATGAACCTCTTATAGTAACCAAAGCCCAAAGCTCTTGTTTTCACAACTTATTCTATAGAATGAACAAATCAATCATATACCCACTATTTTTATTGTGATTTACAGCAACTACATTATAAGAATAAACCTATTGTTCTCAAGTACGATGCTAGAGAATGGCAATAAAATATGTACCTTGTAATGAGTTAGGTTCAAATCAACAGGTAAAACTTATCTCAGGTGACCGACCTTTCAAGAATGGCGATCGGCGACCAACGATCAGTGACCAGCAACTATCAAAATGGCGAGTGACAGTGAGGGTGAGGGTGAGGGTGAGATTTGTTGATGTAGGGGTCGAGACAAGGGCTTGCAATATTTGTTTGGTAATGACTGAAACGGTATCGTTTCATTTTGAACTATAGCGACAGAAAGTTGGGACGTTAATCTGTCGGTAAAATAATAATAATAATAATAATAATAATAATAATAATAATAATATTATTATTATTATTATTATTTAAATTTATATATTTGTTTATCTAAATATTTATTATTTAATATATATATATATATATATATATATATATATATTTCTTATAAATTCCTAATTATTTTATTTAAGTTTGATTTCAAATATTAAATTATTATTTATATTTATATTAATATATATATATATATATATATATATATTTATTTCATCTATATTATTTAATATATTTATATCTTTATATCTTTATTTATCTAATTATTTAATATTTAATGTAAAAATAATTAATATATTTTTTTATTTATTTTATACTTATTTGATTAAGAATATTGAATTATTAATTATAATTATTCATTAATTTATAGTTTCATTTCATTCTCTTTCTCTTTCTCTAATTATTAAAAAAATGTATAATTGATAAAAAAATAATTACAATTATTGATAATTGTAAACTGTTAAATATCATGTGACAAAAGCTCTAATTAGCGAAAAATAAGAAATATGTTATTCGAAATTTGTAATTAAAGTAGAGACAGACATGAAATCCGTCACCAAAATAGAGACGCATATGAAATCCGTCACTACATTAGCGACGGATTTGAAATCTGTCACTAAATTAGAGACGAATATGAAATCCATCCCTAAATTAGAGATAAATTAGAGACGGATTTGAAATCCATCACTATATTAGAGACGGATTAATAATTCGTGACTATATTAGTGACAGATTTGAAGTTCGTCTCTAAATTAGTGACAGATTTGAGTTTCATCTGTAATTTAGCGACCGATTTTGCATCCGTCACTAATATAGCGACAAATATCAAATCCGTCTCTAATTTACCGTCATTAGACCGTCGCAAAAATTGGAGCCAATAATTGCCTCCAACTTTAACGACGGATTACTTCTTGTCGCTAAATATCAACAATAATCTGTTACCATTCCGTCACCATTATGAGTGCCATTTTTTACCGCGAAATTTAACAACCAAAAGTAGCGACGGATTTGTTTCATTGCTAATTCTATAGTTAATCAGTATGTAATCAGTCGCAGATTTTTTTCAAATTTTCTTAATTTAATTTTATCATTATATGTCGTTGATCCATCAATATTTAGAGACGGAATATTTCCCTAGTTATTTTGTATTTTTCTTGTAGTGAGACTTAGTGAAAATATCTGCCAATTGATTGTCTGTGCTTCTAAATTCCAATACAACATCTCCATATTGAACATGATCTCTAATAAAATGGTGTCTAATGTCAATATGCTTACTCCTAGAATGTTTAATGGGATTCTTAGATAGATTTATAGCACTTGAATTGTCACATCTAATAGGTATATGGTTCATACTATGAACATAATCCTTAAGTTGTTGTTTCATCCAAAGGATTTGTGTACAACAACATCCTGCTGCTACATACTCCGCTTCAGCGGTAGAAAAAGCAACTGAAACTTGTTTCTTGCTAAACCAAGAAAATAAGCACTCTCCAATAAAGTGATAAGTACCTGAAGTACTTTTTCTATCTAAAAGACTACCAGCATAATCAGCATCTGAATATCCTACAATGTAAAAGGATGAATTTCTAGGATACCACAAACCTAGATGCAATGAGCCATCTAAATATTTTAGATTTATTTTTACTGCATTTAAATGAGACTCTTTTGAACATGATTGAAAGCGTGCACATAAGCATACATTATACATTATATTGAGTCTAGAAGTACTAAGATAAAAAAGTGATCCGATCATACCTCTATAGAGCTTTTCATTAATGCTCTTACCCTTTTCATCCTTGTCCAATTTTGTTGATGTGCTCATTGGAGTCTTAGCATTCTTGCATCCTCTCATTCTAAATTTCTTAAGTAAGACTTTGGTATATTTGGATTGGTTGATGAATATGCCCTCATTGCCTTGTTTTATTTGTAGACCAATAAAATATTTAAGCTCACCCATCATGCTCATTTCGAATTTCTTAGTCACACACTTAGCAAATTCTTCACAAAGCAATTCATTGGTAGACCCAAATATGATATCATCAACATAAATTTGAACAATTAGAATATCATGCTTATGCTTTTTAGTGAATAATGTAGTGTAAACATTCCCCTTTGTAAAGTTATTTTCTAAAAGAAAAGAGCTTGGTCTTTCATACCAAGCTCTTGAGGCTTGTTTCAAACCATATAAATCTTTTGAAAGTTTAAAAATATGATTAGGCAAATCATAGCTTTCAAAACCTGGAAGTTGTTGTACATAAACTTCTTCTTCTATATAACCATTTAAAAAGGAACTTTTTACATCCAATTGAAAGAGTTTGAAATTCATGTGGCATGCATATGCTAAAAGTATTCTTATGGCTTCTAATCTAGCTACAAGAGCATAGGTCTCATCATAATTTATTCATTCTTCTTGATTATACCCTTTTGCAACCAATCTAACCTTATTCCTAGTTATTGAACCTTGTTCATCTAGTTTATTTCTAAATACCCATTTGCTACCTATAACTTGATGATCATTGGGTCTAGGTACTAAGGTCCATACCTTACTTCTCTCAAATTGGTTGAGTTCCTTTTGCATTGCAATCACCCAACTTTCATCATTAAGAGCCTCATCAATATTTTTAGGCTCAATTTGAGAAATAAAAGCAAGGTCAGAAGCTAAATGTTTGAAATGAGATCTAGTACTTACTCCCCTAGAAGGATCACCAATGATTTGCTCTTTGGGGTGATCTTTTGTCAATCTCCATTCCTTTGGGAGCTCTTGCCTGTTTTCCTCTTGAGCTTGTGGTAGAGAATCATCTTGATCATTTTCTTCTTTTCCATTTTCAAGATCAAGTCTTTCCATGGTACCTACAACATCATCATGAACACTACATTTCACAAGATCAAGTCTACTAGATTCATTAAAAACAACATACATAGATTATTCAACAGTTAATGACTTTTTATTAAATACTCTATATGCTTTGCTAGTTGTGGAGTATCCTAAAAAGATACCCTCATCAGATTTAGAAGCAAAAATTCCAAGGTTTTCCTTGGTATTCAATATGAAACACTTGTATCCAAATACTCTAAAGTATGATATCAAGGGTTTTCTTCCATTTCATAGCTCAAATGAAGTTTTTTTTAGGAGAGGTCTTTTGAAAACTCGATTTGAAATATAACAAGCAGTATTTATGGCTTCTGCCCAAAAGTAAGTTGGTAAACCATACTCATTGAGCATTGTTCTAGCCATTTCAATTAAAGTTCGAATTTTCCTTTCAACTATCCCATTTTGTTGAGGTGTCCTAGTAGATGAAAACTTCTACAAAATGCCATGTTCAAGACAAAAACTTTCAAAGTTTTCATTTTCAAATTATTTGCCATGGTCACTTCTTATTTTTGAAATGCAATATCCTTTTTTCATTTTGAACTCTTTTAGCAAAGTTTTTGAAATTTTCAAAAGCATCACTCTTTTGAGCTAAGAAAATTACCGAAGTAAATCTAGAGTAATAATTTACAATGACAAAGGCATAATGTTTACCTCCTAAGCTTGCAATTCTAGTAGGTCCAAATAAATCTAGATGCAGGGGTTGTAGAGGTTTTAAGGTACTTACTATGTTTTTGGATTTGAAGGATGACTTGTGTTGCTTCCCTCTTTGGCAAGGTTCACATGTCTTATCTTTTTCAAATTTGACTTTTGACAGTTCCTTTACTAGTTCTCCTGTGCTGAGGGTTTGAATTAAGTCTATGTTCGCATGACTAAGCCTTCTATGCCACAACCAAGATTCATCACTAGTAGTCACAAGACACTTAAAGGAATGGTTAGATATTTTGAGTAAATCTATTATGTAGGTATTGACCTCTCTATTTCCTTTAAATATCTCTTGACCATCAATAGAAGTTACAAGACATTCGTTGGAAGTAAAGGTTACTTTATTTCCTTTATCACATAATTGACTTACACTCAACAAGTTATGTTTTAAGCCATCAACAAGTAAGACATCTTTAATAAAAGTAGTACCATTTGTACCAATAGAACCAATGCCAATTACCTTACCCTTAGCATTGTTTCCAAAGGTAACTTTACCTCCATCAATACTTTCGATTTCATTGAAAAGTTCTTTGTCTCCTGTCATATGTCTTAAGCATCTACTATCTACTAGCCAAGCATTTTTGTTTATTGTGGACTTGAGGCATACCTATAGAATCACAATTCACGTATGATTTTTAGGTACCCAAATAAGCTTGGGTCCTTGGGGGTTAGCACATGAAGGTTCCCAATGAGCCTTCCTTATCCAGCAATGTTTATTTATGTGACCAATTTTCATACAATAGTTACATTGTTTAGGTCTAAAAATGCTTTTTGGTCTTACAATGTTTTTGAATGCCATATTTCTATTAGACTGAGTTTGAGAACAATGGCATGCACAATCACGATTAATTGGTGTTTTTCTAGATGCATGCTTCTTATACATAAAGGCATGATTAGCCTTTTGAGGTTTCTTTCTTAGGCTTACCAATCCTTGATTATTCCTTTTATGTATAGAAGGTTTAGTGTACTTATCCCTTGGTGTTGTTCCAGCAAGTGTAGAGATGTGAGGTTCACTTGACTTAACAAAAATAGTTTTGTGAAAAGATGATGATGTGCCCTTAAATCCTAGACCGTGTCTAATTAAAGATGGTCTTTGAGACATAATGAGTGTATCTAAGCTCTCTTTTCCTTTGTGAAATTTTGAAATGGAGTTTCTAAGTTCCTCAACTTCATTTTTTAAAGTATTATTCTCTTTAAGGAAGGATTTAATTGAGGGTCTTGAAGAGTATTCATCTAATGACTTTTGAAGAGATTCATTAGATGATTTAAGCTTAAAGTTCTCCTTTTCTAAAACATCCATTTTGATTTTTAAATTAGAAATGTTATTCTTATAAGTATTGAATTTACTCCCATATTTCTCTAATTCTAGATTCAATTCTTATATTAGGCTTTGTTCATCATCATCATCATCACAATTACTATCATTATCACTACTATCATTATTGAAAGAGTATGAGTGAAGTGATTTTACCTTATCTGAGATGTGATCCTCTATAGCCATGAAGCATAGGTTGACCTCTTCACTTTCATTGTCATCTTTTTCACTTGAAGAGCTTTCGTCATCCCATGTGGCTTTGTGACCTTTCTCCCCATTGTCTTTTTGGTATTTGCTCTTATGCTTCTTGAGCCTTGGACATTCCAGTTTAATATGCCATTTCTTTCCACATTCATAACACTTTACCTCTTCTTTACATTTTTGTCCATCATTAGAAGTCTGTTTGAGGTTTCTTTGCCTGAATTTTCTAGAGTTGCACATTTTTTTCTCAATAATTCTTTTCAACCTTCTTGAGAGCATAGCAATGTCCTCATTTGCATCATCACTCATTTCTTCATCATCTTCAACTTCTTCTTGAGATTTTGAAATAGAGACTTTTAGTGCTAGAGGCTTTCTTTTTTCTAGCTTCTTCTTGAAGCTCTCTATCTCTTTTCACTGCCATTTCATGTGTAAGAAGTTTGCTAATAAGCACATCAGTATTCATGATGCTCATGTCTTCATTTGCTTCTTCTATACCGGCAACTCTTGAACCGTAATCTTTGAGGGGAAGACTTCTCAGGATTTTGTTATTTACTTCTTCCAAGCTCAGGTGCTTCCCAAGTTTTCTCATTCCATTTATGATAGCTAGAAGACGGTTGGCCATGTCAGTGATTGACTCATTGGATTTCATCTTGAAGAGCTCATATTCTGAAGTAAGAAGTTGAATCTTCTTGGATTTAACTTGCTTAGTTCCTTCATGATAGTTTTCCAATGTTTTCCACATGCTGTAAGCTATTGGGCAGTGTTGTATCCTACCACATTCTTAATGGATAATGAGCTTGAGAGAATTGTCATTGCCTTCTTGTTTTTGAAGTTTGCTCTTCTTTGAGGTTCTGTCCAATCATCTCTTGATAAGATTTCATCTTCACCATCAGCTCTTCTTCTGGTTGGTGGTGTCCATTCTTTTTGAACACTATCCCAGACTTCAATTCCTTCACTATCCAGATATGTGTCCATCCGAAACTTCCAATAAACATAATTTGCTCCATCAAAATAAGGCTTGAGACTTTGGAATCCTTCATTGGCCATATCTTGATCTTTACTAGCGCTGTTTAGGCTTCGATGCTAGACTTTGCTCTGATACCAATTGTTGCCCAGATATTGAACCAAGAAGGGGGTTGAATTGGATATTAAAAATTTAACTTTTAAGTGCGGAAAGAAAAAGTTAAGTTTAGTAGGGATAGAAAAATATGACATAAGAATTTTTATAGAGGTTCAGGTGTTAACAAACCCTACTCCTCTCCCCAATCTCAATTGGGAGTATCACTAACACACTAAGTATTACAATGGAGTTTTACAAGCTCACTCCCAACTATGGTGTTTCTAACAATGGATCACACCTAACCCAAAAATCTCTTGTGTTTTGATGGCTCACACAATAACCAATTCCTTGTGTTTTAAAGGCTCACACAAATAACCTTTCTTTGTGTTTTTGAGGGTCACACAAATAACCATTACAAGTGTTCTACTCTTAACCCCAAAATACCCAAAACTCACTTGAGTAGATGATTATAGAGAGAAACACTTACAGATCTATATTTCTCAATAAATGATGAGCAAAAATATTTTCACAGAGAATAAATATTTGTTTTGAAAATATCAAATGCACAAAATGGCTTACAACAAGATTTTGATTCAAACTATTAGCTATTCTCTTGTTCTCCTCTTTTTCTGGATGTATAAATGACTTGCATTTATACTTCCATAGCAAATTATAGCCGTTAGAATGCATTTAATATGGAACTAGCCATTGCACCAACCCTTATTATCGCATCTGACATGTTTCTCTTTCATCTTTCACGGTTGTGAATATGTGTGTCACGGTCGTGACTATTCTTCCAAGCTGTGACTTGAGTGGTGACCTTGGCCATGAAGCATTCTGGAAGGTTTTAAAGTGTTTGATCACGGGCGTGTCATTATATCTTCACGGGCGTGACATCCTTCCAAGTCGTGGTCTAAGAGGTGACTCTGGTTGTGAAGTTCTCTGAAAGAATTTGTCATGTCTTCTTATGGGCGTGACTGAAATGTTCATTCACGGTTGCTATCATTCTTCATGGCCGTGAACTTTAAATGTTGGATTGTTGGTGCTAAGCTTCATCACGGACATGACATATAAGGTCACGGGCGTGAACATGCTATTTCTTCAATTTTATCTTTTTAAGATTAATCTTCCATTCTCCATTTTTGCTATCATATTCCATACCCTATTCAATAGACTTAGAAAACAAGTATGTTAAATACATTATTGTTATTTTATTTGTTAGCATTAAAATGATAGAAATACCCCTCAAGGTTCAACAATACTGTTTCTATTAATAATATATGCATATTGAATACTCAATGTGGGTCTCACATATGAACAGATATGAAAGGTCAAAGGAGTAGGAGATAGCTCAAATAATGAGAGTCAGACCTACATGTTGGAAATGGAGCAAGAGTTACTGCATTAGCTTTAAAAGCTTATGTATTGATACTCCTAATTGGGCTTGTTTTATAATTAAACTATTGTTATTATGTTCCATTTTTAACAAGGAATATTATTTATGTTTCTTGTTTAAATAGAAAATGTTTTCTTTTAACTATTAATGGCAATGGTTGCTCTATATGGTTGAATGCTATTTTTTATGGAACTGGCACATTATGTAATGAGATTTACATTCTTGTCATGTCTAATTCAATCCTCAATATTAATAATAAAAAACAAAAAATAGATAAACTAAAACCATCACATTTATGGCATTATCTTCTCGGCCATATAAATGAAAGATGCATGACTAAGTTACATAAGAATGGTGACTTATGGTCATTTGATTATGAATCATATGGCACATGTGAATCTTGTTTGTTAGGAAAGATGACAAAATCACCTTTTAGTGGAAAAGGGTGAACGTGCCAATAGACTCTTGGGCCTTGTACATACAAATGTATGTAGACCAATATCAGTGCACACCATAAGTGGTTTTATCTACTTCATTACTTTCATTGATGATTATTCACAATATGGGTATTTGTATTTGATGAGATACAAATCTAAAGAATTCAGAAATTAAATAGAGAAACAAATTGGCAAAAGTATTAAAGCAGTTAAATCATATCTAGGTGGGGAATACATAGACCATGAGTTTTAAGGTTTTCTACGAGATAATGGGATTTTATCTCATTGACCTACCTTACACACCACAACATAATAGTGTGCTTGAAAGGAGATTCTGAACATTGTTAGACATGGTGAGGTCAATGATGAGCTTTGCAAAACTGCCTAAGTCCTTTTGGGATCATGCACTAGAGACTTCTATTATCTTGCTCCCATGTTAGTTGATGTTACTCCATATATTAAATAGAGTTCCTTCTAAGTCAGTTGAGGTTACTCCATATGAGATATGGACTAATAAGAGACCTATTCTTTCTCATGTGAAAGTATGGGTTTGTCCTGCTTATGTGAAGCAGATGATGTTAGATAAGCTAGAAGTTAAGTCTGATAAGTATATGTTTATGGGATATCCAAAAGAGTGATTTGGATATCAATTCTACCACATTCTATAACAAAATGTGTTTGGTTCAAAGTATGTTGTCTTCTTAGAGAAGAGTTTCTTCTAAAAGAAGATAATGGGAGCAAGATTGAACTTAATGAAGTTCAAGATGCTTAAACAGATGCAGATCAATAGACAACCTGACTCTATTACTCATATAGATGAAGTAACAACTACTCCTTTTGAAATACAAAAATTTTGTAGATCAAGTAGGATACGCATTGTTCCTAAGAGATATGGATTTCTCATAAACAGAATGACGTATTGCTCATAGAGAATGATGAGCCTACTACCTACGAAAAAGTTTTGAATTGTTCAGAATCTGACAGATGGCTAAAAGTCATGCAGCCAGAGATATATTCCATATTTTAAACTAGTTGTGGACTTTGGTTGACCCACCTGAAGGGATTAAACCCATTGGGTGCAAATGGGTCTTCAAGAAGAAGACCAATATGGAAGTCATATAGTTACCTATAATGTTATGCTAGTAGCTAAAGGATATCGTCAAAGACAAGGTGTTGACTATGATGAAACTTTTTCTCCATTTGTTATGCTTAAATCAATCAAGATACTCCTAGTCATTCTTGCTTATAATGATTATAATATTTGTCAAATGGATGGGAAAACAACTTTTCTTAATGGAAATCTGACTGAGGATGTCTATATGACAACCTGAGGATTTCACATCAAGTGATGGAAAAATGGTATGGAAATTGCAAAGATCCATTTATGGATTGAAACAAGCATCTAGGAGTTGGAACATTCAATTTGATAAGACAATCAAAAAGTTTGGTTTCTCATAAAATATGGATGAACCTTGCGTTTACAAAAAGGTTAGTGGGAGTACACTCGTATTCCTAGTATTGTATGTAGATGACATACTTCTTATAAGAAGCGACGTGCCATTTCTTCAATAAGTCAAAATTTGGCTTTCTAAGAATTTCTCCATGAAAGACCTTGGAGAAGCGACCTACATACTGGGGATAAAGATCTATAGAGATAGATCTAAAAGGTTGTTTAGTCTTTCTCAGTCTAGATATATGTTAACCTTGAGGGGTTTTTCCGTCATTTTGATGATAACAAATAATATAGCAATATTGTATTTAACATACTTGTTTTTTTAAGTATATTATACAAGACATGGATTAAAATAGTAAGAATGGAGAATTGGAAGAATAATCCTTGAAAGATAAAATTGAAGTAGTAGCATGTTCACTGCCATGACTCTATGAGTCACTCCCGTGAAGGAAGCTAACCGTTACCAAAACCAACATTTGAAGTTCACAGCCATGAAGGAAAAACAAACAGTGAAGTAAGCATTTCAGTCACCCCCGTGAAGCTTCATGCAATTTCATCCAGAGAGCTTCACGACCAGAATCACCACTTGGCTCACGGCTGGGAAGATTGTCACCCTTGTGAATAAAGGTGTCACTCCCGTGAAGATACATGCAATTTCATCCAGAGAGCTTCACCACTAGAGTCACCACTTGAATCATGGCTGGGAAGCTTATCACGCCCGTGACTCAATATGTCAAAAACATTCCAGAGAGCTTCACGACCAAGGTCATGACTTCAGTCACGGCTTAGGAAGAACTATCACCCCCATGACAAGCATAGCCACGCCCGTGAACAATGAAAGAGAAAAATATCAGGCGCAATTTTTTGGTTCGTACAACGGCTAGTTTCTTATTTAATGCAACCCAATGGCTATATTCAGCCATGGGAGTATAAATGAAAGTCATTTATGCATTAAGGAACAAGAGGATGATAACAAAAACAAAAGATTAGCATATACTTCAAATCACAAGCTATCTTGTACTTTCATACTTTGAGAACAAATCAATTCTCTGTAAAAATCTTTTTGCTCCTCATATTTGAGCAATAAAGATTTATAAGTGGTTCTCTCTGTAATCTTTACTCAAGTGAGCTTTGGGTAGTTCTGGGTTAAGAGTAGAACACTTGTAAGGGTTAGTTGTGTAAAACTCCAAAACACAAAGTGTAGGTTGTTTGTGTGAGCCTGTAAAACACAAAGTGTAGGTTGTTTGTGTGAGCCTGTAAAACACAAGGAATTAGTTATTGTGTGAGCCATTAAAACACAAGGGATTTCTGGGTTAGGTGTGAGCCATTGTGAGAAGCACCATAGTTGGGAGTGAGCTTGTAAAACTCCATTGTAACACTTAGTGTGTTAGTGAAACTCCCAATTGCGATTGGAGAGAGGAGTAGGGTTTGTGAACACCCGAACCTCTATAAATCTGTGTGTCAAATTTTCTCTATCCCTTCTAAAATTAACTATCTATTTCTGCACTTTAAAGTTTAATTTTTAAAACTCCAATTCAACCCCCCTTCTTGGCTTAATATCTGGGCATCAATTGGTATCAGAGCCTTGTCTAGCATCGAAGCCTAAAAAGTGCTAGTAAAGAGTAAGATATGGCCAGTGAAGGATTCCAGAGTATCAAACCTTACTTTGATGGAGCAAATTATGCCCATTGGAAGTTTAGGATGGAAACATACTTGGATAGTGAAGGAATTGAAGTATGGGATAGTGAAATCCAATGTGTCAATCACTGACATGACCAACCGTCTTCTATCCATTATAAATGGAATGAGGAAACTTGGGAAACATCTGAGTTTGGAAGATATAAATAATAAAATCCTGAGAAGTCTTCCTCTTAAAGACTATGGTTCAAGAGTTGCTGGCATAGAAGAAGCAAATGAAGATATGAGCATCATGAATACTGATGTACTGATTAGCAAGCTTCTCACACATGAGATGACAGTAAAGAGAGATAGAGAGCTTGAAGCAGAGCCAGAGAAAAGAAAACCCTTAGCACTCAAAGCCTCTACTTTAACATCTCAAGAAGAAAGTGAAGATGATGAAGATATGAGTGATGATGAAAATGAGGACATCGCTATGCTTTCAAGGAGATTAAAAAGAATCATTGAGAAGAAAATGAGCAATTCCAGAAAATTCAGGCAAAGAAACCTCAAACAAATTTCTAATGATACACATAGAAGTAAGAAAGAGGTAAAATGCTATGAATGTGGAAAAAAATGACATATCAAACCAGAATGTCCAAGGCTCAAGAAGCATAAGAGCAAATACCAAAGAGACAATGGGGAGAAAGGTCATAAAGCCACATGGGATGACGAAAGCTCTTTAAGTGAAAAAGATGATAATGAAAGTGAAGAGGTCAACCTATGTTTCATGGCTATTGAGGATAACATCTCGGACAAAGTAAGATCACTACACTCATACTCTTTTAATAATGATAGTAGTGATAATGATAGTAATAGTGATAGTGATGATGATGATGATGAGCAAAGCCTAATAGAAGAATTAAATATAGAATTAGAGAAATATAGAACTAAATTTAGTACCTATAGAAATAATATCTCTAATCTGAAAAATAAGATATATGTTTTAGAAAAAGAGAATATAAAGCTTAAATCATCTAATGAATCTCTTCAAAAGTCATTAGATGAATACACATCAAGACCCTCAACAGCTTCATTGTTAATAGAAAATAATACTTTGAAAAATGAAGTTGAGGAACTTAGAAATTCCATTTCTAAATTTCACAAAGGTAAAGAAAGCTTAGATACTCTCATTGTGTCTCAAAGACCACCCTTAATAAGACATGGTCTAGGATTTAAGGACACATCATCATCTTCTCACAAAACTATATTTGTTAAATCTAAAGAATCTCACATCTCCACACCTCTTAGAACTGCACCAAGAAATAAGAATGTTAAACCTTCTGTACAGAAAAAGAATAATCATGGCTTTATGTATAGGAAGCATGCATCTAGAAAAATGCAAATTAATCATGATTGTGCATGCCATTGTTCTCAAAATCAGTCTAATAGATTTATGGCATTTAAACACAGTGTAAGACCAAAAAGCAAGTTTAGACCTAAACAATGTAATTATTGTATGAAAATGGGTCACATAAATAAATATTGCTGGATAAGGAAGGCTCATTGGGAACCTTCATGTGCTAACCCCTAAGGACCCAAACTCATTTGGGTACCTAAATATCATACTTGATTTGTAATTCTATAGGTATGCCTCATGTCCACAATAAACAAAAATGCGTGGCTAGTAGACAGTGGATGCTCAAGGCATATACAGGAGACAAAGAACTCTTCAATGAAATCAAAAGTATTGATGGAGGTAAAGTTACCTTTGGAAACAATGCAAAGGGTAAGGTAATTGGCATTGGTTCTATTGGTGTTAATGGTACTACTTTTATTAAGGATGTCTTACTTATTGATGGCTTGAAACATAACTTGTTAAGTGTAAGTCAATTATGTGATAAAGGAAACAATGTAATCTTCACTTCAAACGAATGTCTTGTAATCTCTATTGATGGTCAAGAAATATTTAAAGGAAATAGAGATATCAATACGTACATAATAAACTTACATGAACTATCTAACCATTCCTCTAAGTGTCTTGTGACTACTAGTGATGAATCGTGGCTGTGGCATAGAAGACTTGGTCATGCTAACATGGACTTAATACAAAGTCTCAGCACATGAGAGCTAGTAAAAGGATTACCAAGAGTCAAATACGAAAAAGGCAGGACATGTGATCCTTGTTAGAAAGGAAAACAACACAAGTCATCTTTCAAAGCCAAAAACAGAGTAAGTACTTCAAAACCTCTTCAACTCCTGCATTTAGACTTGTTTGGACCTACTAGAATTGCTAGCTTAGGAGGAAAACATTATGCATTTGTCATTATAGATGATTACTCTAGATTTACTTGGATAGTTTTCTTAGCTCAAAAGAGTGATGCTTTTGAAAATTTCAAAAACTTTGCTAAAAGAGTTCAAAATGAAAAAGGGTACTGCATTTCAACAATAAGAAGTGATCATGGGAAAGAATTTGAAAATGAAAACTTTGAAAGCTTTTGTCTTGAACATGGCATTTCACATAATTTCTCATCTCCTAGGACACCTCAACAAAATGGGGTAGTTGAAAGGAAAAATCGAACATTAATTGAAATGGCTAGAACAATGCTTAATGAATATGAATTACCAACTTATTTTTGGCCAGAAGCCACAAACACTGCATGTTATATTTCACATCGAGTTTTCAAAAGACCTCTTTTAAATAAAACCTCTTTTGAGCTATGGAATGGAAGAAAGCCCTTGGTATCATACTTTAGTGTATTTGGATGAAAGTGTTTTATATTGAACACCAAGGACAATCTTGGAAAATTTGCCTCTAAGTCTGATGAAGGTATCTTTTTAGGATACTCTACAACCAGCAAAGCATATAGAGTATTTAATAAAAGATCATTAACGGTTGAAGAATCCATGCATGTTGTTTTTAATGAATCTAGTAGACTTGATCTTGTAGATAATATGGAAAAACTTGTCATTGAAAATGGAAAAGAAGAAAATGATCAAGAAAATTTACTACCTCAAAATCAAGAACAAATGGAGCAAGAACTTCCAAAAGAATGGAGAATGACGAAAGATCATCCAAAAGAGCAAATAATTAGTGATCTATCAAGGGGAGTAAGTACTAGATCTCATTTCAAATTGACGAGGCTCTTAATGATGAAAGTTGGGTGATTGCCATGCAAGAGGAACTCAACAAATTTGAGAGAAATAAGGTATGGAACCTAGTATCTAGACCCAAGAATCATCCAATCATAGGCAGCAAATGGGTATTTAGAAATAAATTAGATGAACAAGGGTTAATAACCAGAAATAAAGCAAGACTAGTTGCAAAAGTGCATTTCTAAATGGTTATATAGATGAAGAAGTGTATGTAGAACAACCACCTGGTTTTGAAAGCTATGATTTGCCAAATCATGTTTTTAAACTTTCAAAAGCTTTGTATGGTTTAACACAGGCTCCAAGAGCTTGGTATGAGAGACTAAGTTCTTTTTTATTAGAAAATAGCTTCACAAAGGGAAATGTTGACACTACACTTTTCATCAAAAAGCATAAGCATGATATACTTATCGTTCAAATTTATGTTGATGATATAAAATTTGGTTCTACTAATGAGCTGCTTTGTCAAGAATTTGCTAAGTGCATGACTAGGGAATTTGAAATGAGCATGATGGGAGGACTTAAGTATTTCCTTGGTCTACAAATAAAGCGAAGCAATGAGGGCATATTCATCAACCAATCCAAATATGCCCAAGACTTAATCAAAAATTTTGGTATGGAAGGATGCAAAAATGCCTAGACTCCTATAAGCACATCAACAAAACTGGACAAAGATGAAAAGGGTAAGAGCATTAATGAAAAGCTTTATAGAGGTATGATCGGATCACTTTTATATCTCACTGCTTCTAGACCTGATATTATGTATAGTGTTTGCTTATGTGAATGATTTCAATCATGTCCTAAAGAATCTCATCTAAATGCTGTAAAAAGGATTTTAAGATATTTACATGGAACATTGCATTTAGGTTTATGGTATCCTAGGAATTCATCTTTTTATATTATAGGATATTCAGATGTAGACTATGCTGGTAGTCTTTTGTATAGGAAAAGTACCTCAGGTACTTGTCACTTCATTAGAGAATGTTTGGTTTCTTGGTTTAGCAAGAAACAAGTTTTAGTTGCTCTCTCAACTGCTGAAGCTGAATATGTAGCAGTTGGATGTTGTTGTACACAAATTCTTTGGATGAAACAACAACTTAAGGACTATGGTCATGAGATGAAACATATACCTATAAAATGTGACAACACTAGTGCTATAAATCTTTCAAAGAATCCTATTCAACACTCTAGAAGTAAACATATTGACATTAGACACCACTTTATTAGAGATCATGTTCAATATGGAGATCTTGAATTAGAATTTATATGCACAGAAAATCAATTAGCAGATATTTTCACTAAGTCTCTAAATGAGGAAAGATTTAATTTCATTAGAAGAGAACTAGGTATGATTGATGGATTAACCTTGTGATTACAAGAAAATTAAATTTTAATTGTTGATCTTGAATCATATCACAAGTTATAAGATAGAAATTTTGATGAAAATTCATGTTTTATGAAGTAGAATCTTTGTTGAAATGATTAAGTCTTGTTGTAGAACTTAATTTCAATTTGATGAAAGTTATAGGGGAGTCACGCCCGTGACATATATTCACGCCCGTGACTTAAGTGGCCCAAAGAGGCAGTATCGTTCATGACTTTGGTTCACGACATGATTCACGGCTTCAAGTGGTGAAACTTAGTTTCACAACATGAGTCACGCATGTGAAAATGGACTTTCACGACCGTGACAATTTTTTTTCACTCCCGTGAACAATTACAGCCCAAAACTCATAGAAGCCTTCACGCCTGGTGTCACAGCTTGCTTCACGGGCATAAGTAGTGAAATTCAACAGTTCACGCCCGTGACTATTTATTCACCCCCGTGACCGATGATCATTCATACTCGTGATATTCAACGATCACGCCCATGAAATTTTTCACGCCTTCATTCACGGGTGGAACACTACTTCAGCAAACCGTGAACACGATCACTCATGCCTGTGAAACCATAAGTCACGCCCGTAAATGTATCGAATATATAAGAAAACAGCCGGTTACAACCTTCATTTCAACTCTCCATCTCCTAAAACCGCTCTCATTTACTCTCATTCATTGAGACATTGAAGATTCTGACCCCAAAGACTTGAAATTTCACTATAAATACCACCAAAAGTTCGAATCTTCAGTAGAAATCATACATTTCTAGGGTTTTACATCAAATTTTCTGTCAAAACTATTTTTAACTCCATCAACAAATTTCTTCAAATATGGAGTCTGCTTTATCTAAGGGAAAGAGAAAGAAGTCCCATGCAACTAAGAGGTATGCAGATTACCTCATGAACCGCATTCTAGAGAGTTGTCATCCTCGGTATGCAACTTTGAAGAAGAGACCTCTTTTATCATCAAGGTCCTTCGATTGGCAGACAGTTCGTAGTCTCGGGCTTGAGATGGCTATGACAGAGCAACTACAAGCCTGTCATCTCAAAGAGTTTGTTGAAATTCATCATCCGACTCTGAGGGAGCCAACGCTGGAATTTCTCAGCACCTTGCAGGTTTCACCAACTGGAGTGGTGAAATTCCAACTCTGCAATAACCCTAACACCCTCAGCACCATCGCATTTGGAGAATTGTTCAACCTACCATCTAATGACATTCTAAATGAGACTGAGGTTGAATTCTCTGCCCCTCTAGCCAGGAGTCATTTTGGATATAATTGTAGCTGGGACGTGAAGAAGACAAAGAGCATTCATCTCGTGGCCCCAGTGCACAGGTATTTTCATAGGTTCCTAACCTATAGCATTTTTGCTAGGGGAGAAAGTAATGGAACAATCAGAAAGTCAGAGCTCTTCCTCCTTGAGATGGCTCGTAGGGGAGTCATAGTGGCACTTTCCAGATGGTTTGCAAACCATCTTCTCTCCATTGCCACCAAGCCCACAGGAGATATTTTGATTGGGGCATATGTCACCCATATTGCAGTGAAGCTCAATTATTTGAAGCTGGATGACCATCACTTCAACATCATTCCTGCACATCCTCGAGATAGGCTGGATGTCGAGTCATTCATCAAGATGGGAGCGGCTGTCAGAATCATTTTTCAGAACGATATCTTCTACTGCTTCACTGATACTGCTAGAGAGATTATCTGGAAAGATAATGACATGGAGGATTTTAAAGCAGGCCTCCAGGGAGTCCAGCAGAAAAAGAGGGCTCAGATTGAGGAAGCACCTCCAGCAGTCGAGCAGGATATTGGACAATCCTCAGCTTCCACACCATCCTTAGCACACCAGGTGGTCGACCTGTTGGCACCACATTTTGAGCAACTGCAGACTTCCATGGTTGAGAGGTTGGAGAACCTCAAGAACTTCATAGAGTCTCGGATGGACAGCCTTAAGGCTGAAGTAGCTAGGCTTCGTGATAGGATGTCTGGCTAGGAGATAGGCTAGAGTGTAGCCTAAATTTGATCATTTTTAGCTTGTTTGTCATTTTATGTTTTGATTGTGTAGGAAATTTTTAAATTGCCTTTCTGAATAATTTAACTTAGTTTGTATCCTTCTTCTTTATGATATATATATTTGTTCTTGTTTACTTCAATCTTCATATCCTTTTTGATTGATGACAAAAGGGGGAGAAAACTAGCAATATATGATAGGGGAGAATGGTATAGGAATTGGTGAATCAAAAGTGAATTGACTTTGAATTGGTTTAAAAATCTTGATTCAACATTTCATATGCAAAGTATATAATTGGAAAATTAAGTTTTTATATACCTGAGATATACCCTAAGTATACTTTGCATATACCTTAAAGCAAGTTACAAATAAAAACATGCCATGATATACCTTAAATATACCTTACATATACTTTATGTCTTGAAAAGGAATTATGGTATGTATTGGATATACTTCTCATATAACCTGCATATACTTAAAATCTAGTTTAATGCTACATCATTATTTACTATTCTTGCACATTATAATTTTTTATCCTAAGTATACTTCGAGGGGGAGACTTCTCAAAATCACATATTGCTAGATTATTTGTCACCATTAAAAAGGGGGAGATTGTTAACCTTGAGGGGTATTTCCATCATTTTGATGATAACAAATAATATAGCAATATTGTATTTAACATACTTGTTTTTCTAAGTATATTATACAAGACATGGATTAAAATAGCCAGAATGGAGAATTGGAAGAATAATCCTTGAAAGATAAAATTCAAGTAGTAGCATGTTCACTGTCGTGACTCTATGAGTCACTCCCGTGAAGGAAGCTAACCGTTACCAAAACCAACATTTGAAGTTCACGACCATGAAGGAAAAACAAACCGTTAAGTAAGCATTTCAGTCACCCCCGTGAATACAGGTGTCACCCCTGTGAAGCTTCATGCAATTTCATCCAGAGAGCTTCACGACCAGAATCACCACTTCGCTCACGGCTGGGAAGATTGTCACCCCCGTGAATAAAGGTGTCACTCCCGTGAAGATTCATGCAATTTCATCCAGAGAGCTTCACCACCAGAGTCACCACTTGAATCACAGTTGGGAAGCTTGTCACGCTCGTGACTGAGTATGTCATGCCCGTGACTCAATATGTCAAAAACATTCTAGAGAGCTTCACAACCAAGGTCACCACTTCAGTCACGGCTTGGGAAGAACTGTCACCCCCGTGACAAGCATAGTCACGCCCGTGAACAATGAAAGAGAAAAATGTCGGGCGCGATTTTTTGGTTGGTACAACGGCTAGTTTCTTATTTAATGCAACCCAATGGCTATATTCAGCCTTAGGAGTATAAATGAAAGTCATTTATGCATTAAGGAACAAGAGGATGATAAGAAAACCAAAAGATTAGCATATACTTCAAATCACAAGCTATCTTGTACTATCATACTTTGAGAACAAATCAATTCTCTATAAAAATCTTTTTGCTCCTCATATTTGAGCAATAAAGATTTATAAGTGGTTCTCTCTGTAATCTTTACTCAAGTGAGCTTTGGGTAGTTCTGGATTAAGAGTAGAACACTTGTAAGGATTAGTTGTGTAAACCTCCAAAACACAAAGTGTAGGTTGTTTGTGTGAGCCTGTAAAACACAAGGAATTGGTTATTGTGTGAGCCATTAAAACACAAGGGATTTCTGGGTTAGGTGTGAGCCATTGTGAGAAACACCATAGTTGGGAGTGAGCTTGTAAAACTCTATTGTAACACTTAGTGTGTTAGTGAAACTCCCAATTGCGATTGGAGAGAGGAGTAGGGTTTGTTAAAACCCGAACCTCTATAAATCTGTGTGTCAAATTTTCTCTATCCCTTCTAAAATTAACTGTCTATTTCCGCACTTTAAAGTTTAATTTTTAATGCTCCCATTCAACCCCCCCTTCTTGGCTTAATATCTGGGCATCAATATACATATAAGCTGCGAAAGAGGTTTAACATGGAATAGTCTAAGAGAGGATTAATTCCAATGACTTATGGGATTTCCCTCTCTAAGTCCATGTGTCTAAAGACATAGGATTAACGGACATGCAAGAGTAAAATTCCATATGATTCAGCTATTGGATCCATCATGTATCATATGTTATGTACTAGACCTAATGTATCATATGCTCTGATTATCATGAATAGATATCAGTCAGATCTCAGTGAGAGGCATTAGGTGGTTATTAAGAATATCTGTAAGTACTTGAGAAGAACTAAGGATGGATTCTTGGTTTAAGGAGAGGGTGGGCATAAAGTAAATGGGTGTACGCCAACTTTAAAACTGACAATGATGACTCCAAATCCCTATCAGGTTATGTTTTCACATTAAATGACAAGGCAGTCAGTTGGAAGAGTTCCAACAGGAGATGACTGTACATTCCATAACCAAAATATAGTACATTGCAACTTTTGAGGTAGCTAAAGAAATGGTTTGGATAAGAAAAATTAATCATAGAATTGGATGTGGTTTCTAGCATTGTTAATCTAATACCCTGGTATTGAGATAACAATGGAGCCATTCCATAAGCAAAGGAACCATGGTGTTATCAAAGGTCCAAACATGTACTCATATATTACCATTTGATTTTGGAAATTATTGTTAGACATAATGTAATGATTGAGAGAGTTCCCACTAATCAGAATATAGATGATCCACACTAAGCCACTTCCCCAAAAGAAACATGACAGTCATGTACTCACCTATGGTATAATGTATAAAGGTGATTGGCTTTTGTGCAAATGGAAGATTGTTAGAGAGGTGTCCTAAAGACGATCATCTTAGGCACTTGATGTACTCATTTATTATTAATAAAAGGAATTTTCATTATATGGTATTAATTGCATATGAATTTATATAAATCTTAAATCATTTAATAAAGTCCTTTATAGTAACACAACATGAAGGAATTCATGATGAGATTTCTATCATGTGTAATTGTGTTTATACATAAATAATCCCTAGTCATAGGATTAACAAGACGGGAACAATGTTAATACGGATAGACTAACACATGTTATACTCCTTGACTAGGTCAAACAGTTGATTTCATAAGTTAAAAACATGAGATGTTTAGAGTTAACATGTGGATTCTTGCTAAGAGTAGCAAGTACATTGGATGAACTGCTAAGAGACAGTCATATGGATACCTATTTAATGTCAGTGATAGTCTCATCATAGTAATAGTGTAAGTATCATTAGACTTGAGATACTCAAAGTTATCTTGGATATTAAATCTTATACTTTGACTCCATTCCTTATTGCCTCTGAAGAGGTCGCTTATAGGGTGGTGATTGGGTATAGCATAACATATTAGAAGGTAGTTGAGTAGTCAATAAAGGATTCACCACTTCTGATAAAAGGAGAGTATACATATGGCCTCTTATAGAGATCATTTCTAAAAAATCCTTGGCCAAAATGGACATGTCTTGAAGAAGATCTTCAAGGACATATATGATCAGAGTAATGAGTCTCATAGAAAAGAACTAATATCACTTGGACTAGATGTGATGTAGTCATTCTAGTGGGAGTTAACACACAATCCATACTCTAAACCAAATGAGGTATAGTTTGGTGAAAGAATGAATTGCACGGTAATTATCTATAAATGGGTTAAAAGTCAAACCACTGACTTTTTGGTTAATTAGGTGGTCATGATATGTTGCCAAATACCACTCATGATATGCTAAGTCAAAGGAAATTGATTAGATATTCATTATGAGTCAAAATTGTTTGACTCATAAAATCCTAATTGGATTAGGATTCCTCCCAAGATTTGAGCTGCCAATATGACTAGAAAACCTATTAGGTCACACGCATAGAGGGAATGAAGAAAATTTAAAATGGGTTTTGGATAGGATCCAAATGAGAAAGAAAGAGAATTGGACCTTTATAAGAGTTTTAAAAATGGGCTAAATCCAATTGGGATTAGGATTGCTGACTTGGTCAACATTGAGCTTATATATTAGGGAAATGGGTCCATTAGGGCTTTTCCTTTTTCTACCCTAAAAGGGATAAGAAAGCATATAAATACTCCTTTTAAGAACTCAATTTCGTGGCTTTCCTATTAAGAAAAATAAGAGTTATTTGTCTTCTCTCCCTTTTCTCTTTCATAAGACAATTTTCCATAGCTAGCACTTTGGACCTTATCTCCTTAAAGGTTATCTTCTTCTTCCTTCATATGGATACTCTTAGAGGTAATCCTAGCTTTGGATTGTTGTGGTTCGCTACATCCTAGCAAAGAAGGAAAAGCTCATAACTTAGAAGATCAAGAGTTGAAAACTAAGGTAATCAATTTCCCCATTGAATGGTTCAATCTGATTTTTAATTACAAAGGGCATTTCATGGGTTTTGGATTCAATTAATTTTAATTTTCCATTGTGCCATATATGTGATGCATGTTAAGAATCCAACACTTCCTACCAGTCAGGATGGACTCCCTGTTGAACAAGTTGGCCAAGATTTATGTAAATGTGATTGTGAGACTTCACAAAGTACCAATGTCCATCATTTCTGATAAAGAACTTAGATTTATATCATAGTTTTGGAAAAGCTTACAGTATACTCTGGGAACCCGACTCAGTTTTAGCATGACTTTCCATCTATAAATAGATGGACAATCAAAAAGGATTATTCAGTTATTAAAAGATATGATGAAAAGCCATGTGCTAAAATTTGAAGGAAGCTAGGATCAGTATTTACCTCTTATGGAGTTTGCCTACAATAATAGCCATCACACAAGCATAAGCATGGTTCCTTATGAGGCATTATATGGAAGCAAGTGTCAAACACTAATTTCCTAGACTGAGCTAAGTGAGACAAAACTGATAAGGCCCAAGATAGTATGACAGATGAAAGAGAAAGTTAAAGTGATCAAAGAGAGATTGAAGGCAACACAGGATCGACAAAAATCATACACAGGCCTAAATAGACAAGACATATAATATGTCATAAGGGATAAAGTGTTTCTTAAGATTTCACCTTGGAAGAAATTATTAAGATTTGGCAAAAAAGGAAAGTTGAGTATAGGTTCATTTGTCCCTGTGAGATTCTAGAAATAATTGGACCAATGGCATATCGATTAGCACTTGGATTAGAGTTGGATAAAAGTCATAACGTGTTCTATGTTTGATGTTGAGAAGGTATAGATCGAATTCGACTCATATTATTCCAGTTTAAGAGATAGAAGTACAAAAGAATTTAACATAAAAAGAGGAACTAATGGCTATCTTAGCATGTGAAGAAACTTTTCTTTGAAATAAAAAAGTTCCTTTAGTTATAGTCTTATGGTGGAATCATGCTACTAAAAAAGCCATGTGGGAAAGCGAAAAAATAATGAGAAGGCAGTAAAATTTCAACACGGAATGAACAAGTAAAATTTTGAGAATGAAATTTATTATAAATGGGAAAGGATGTCATATCTGCTAATTTAGGTACCGAATCACACATGTCACTAAACCGATGAATTGGACTGACTAGAGTCTAAATTCGAATTTTGACTAGAAAAAATTAAAATAATGATAAATAATTATAGAAAATACTAAATAAGGCATATTCATTTCAAGCTTTCTAAATCCATTTAGATATAGCCAACATCCATCCTGAAGTTCTTAACACAACATACGATGTTTATTTTCATCATTCACATGCATCTATCAGGCTCAAATCCTAACATGTGACAACAAACCAACAATGCACACAATATCACCTTTCTCACATAAATTTGTAGTTTTCATGAAATAACTCTTTATCACATGCATTTCAATCATTAATTAACATGTCAAAGATGCATATCATGTAATTTATAACAAAATATAGGTTATTACCTTAAATGATGCATAAACCTTTTTCTTTTGTTTTACTTCCACTTTTTATTTTTTCTTTTATTTGTCTTTACTCTCTTTAGTGTGATCCTTCTCTTTGAGCTCCTATAACACATAAAACAATCATTAAAAATCTTTATTTCATGATCTCTCTCTAAACCTTATCTTCTCTCTCCTAAACCCTAAGTAAAGTTCCTCTAGTTAAAGTCTTGTGGTGGAATCATAGTTGTTCAACATAGAATGAATAGGTAAAATTTTGAAAACAAAATTTATTTTAAGAGGGAGAGGATGTCATATCCGCTAATTTAGGTACTGAGTTGCACATATCATTAAATCGACGCGTTAGACCGACCAAGGTCTAAATTTGGATTTTGACAAGAGAAAAATTAAAATAATAGTAAATAATTATGGAAAATGCTAAATAAGGCATATCAAGTATGTCAAGAGGTTAAATTATGGTATGGCACTAAATTGTAAAATATGATAAAGTTTTGGGGTCAATTTATAAATTATCAAAAATTATAGAACCAAATGAGATGTTTGCTAATTAAAAGAATAATTTTGGACACCTATATATATTTTGACCGACCATAACAAAGAAAGAGGGGATTAATGGGTTAAATAAGTATAATATCATGTTATTAGGGTCAAATGGTGGAATCCATACTTGAAATTTGGTTTTTTTTTTTTTCTTTCTTCCTTATCACCTTTTCTCTTACTTTATTTTCTACCCTCCTAAATCAATCCCATGACACCCTTAAATTCCTCTATAGCCAAGCTTAGTTCAAGTAAGAGAAAAAGGAAAGTAGATAGAGAAAGGCAAGGAAAAAGTTATTTTCATGCTCCATAAGGCTTGATGAAGACAGAGAGAGCAAAAAGAAAGGGAGACAAGCAGGATAAGAGGATAGAGAAATCTCTAGAGTTTTGATAAAGGGGAAAAAAGAGTAAAGGTAAGATGTTCTTTTTCCCCTCTTAATTTTTTCATTAAAGGAAGATATGGTTTAGAGCTCATTTAAATCTTATGTTTAAAAAGAGAGAGTTTAGGGTTTAGGAGAGAGAATATAGGATTTAGAGAGAGATCATGAAATGAAGGTTTTTAATGATTATTTTATGTGTTATAGGAGCTCAAAGAGAGAAGCATCTAGCTAAATCTAGTAAAGGCAAAGAAAAAAAAAACATAGAGAGTGGAAGTAAAAAAAGAGAAAAAGTTTTATGCATCATTTAAGGTAATAGCCTATATTTTGTTATAAGTTGCATGATATGCATCCTTAAAGATGGATGTTGGTTGTATTTATATGGCTTTATAAAGCATGAAATGAATATGGAAAGTGAATGTGTGATTTTTCAGAAGTCACGGACGTGATTAAATGACATCGCGGGTGTGACTTTTGCATGGAAAATATACTATTCATTCTAGAACCGTTTACAGCTTGGAACACAGCCTGAATCATGGGCGTGAACATTCTAACCATAACCGTGAGATTATGTATCCTAATTTATTCTTGGGCACTAATAACAAATCACGGTCGTGAATGCCCTATTTTCATAATTTGTATATTTGACCGATAATGTGAAAATTTAAGTAAAGAGAAAAAATGTGGTATTATATCTAATAAGATTATGAATATTTGGATATTTATACATATGAAAGTGTAATGCTTACATGTGATAAAGGTAAGTATGTAAAGTTATGATACAATGAAAAGAAGAAAAAAAATGAAATTAATCAAGAAAATGATGAGAATCTGTTGATAATACGTAATGTAACACCCTATTTTTAGGGTCAATGAGTTAGGTGGGTTGTTGTGAGTGAGTGTGAGTAGTTTTTGAAGGTAGAAATAGTTAGAAGGTTGCTTTCATACCCGTGAATAATATTTCATGGCTATGAATGTAGTGTGTTAGGTCTTTCCCATGAAAGGTCGGCCATAGCTGTGACAGGAGAGTGTTCATGCTTGTGAAGATTTCTTCACACCCGTGAACGATGGTCAGCAAAGTTGGTGAGCAGATCCCATGATTTGCTCTCTCTTCCATACCTTCTTTTGCTATATATAGTCACCCTATGTTCCGTAAAATCCTTCCTCTCAAACTAGATCTCTTTCTTTCATCATTTTCTTCTTCTTTTCTCTCTTTTCACTAAGTTTTCAAAGATCACAAAGGGGTAAGTAAATGAGAGGGTGAGTTGAAACCTAAGCTTTGGGTTAGAGAGTTTGGTGTTCATTTTTCTAAAGATTCGGGAGTTCAGAAGACATTTTTCTTGTTGACAGGAGCCAGAGGCAGAGGTGAGGACTAACCAAAATATAGGCAAGCATGAAGAGCTTAAAGGGTTTAGGCTTCATTGTTAAGGTTAGTACATATATGCATATTAATTCCCCTATTTTGCATGTCGTTGTATTATATGCATGAAAATGTGATTAATGTGTTTCTAATATGTTTTTACATGTTAATGGTATGGTATAATTACTAAACATTCCATGAAAATATGTTATGTTGGTTATGTTGCTTAAGAGAGATTTTAGCATGAAATGTGTTATGAATGTTTCGTTTTATATTAAAGGCATGTTGCTAGCTTCATATATGGTTCAATGTTAATAGGAGTGATTAACATTGGTCATTCTTAGAGACCCTTGCATATGGCGCTTTTTATGCTTTGTTTTTGTTTCTGGAAAACCTAGAAATTCATGCCTAAGATAAGGTTATCACATCTGTGAATATAGCACACAGACACATTTCATGCCCATGACAAAGGGAGTTACTATTAGGATTTGAAGATGAATCTCATTCATAAAATGCAGCAGAAAAATAAAAATTTTAAAGCCTGAAACAAGAATCTTGCTTGTGCCTTTAAAACTAATTTGCCAAAACATAGAGGCAAGAAATTATACATTGTAATTTCTTGATTTATTCTTCAAAATTTCATCTTGTTAGGTTATTGCAAACCATAATAATCCACTTTAGCATGTCTCTAATGTTAATCCACGTGAAAATATAAGAAGAAACTATAAGAGATATAGTTAAACACACTTCAAAGTGCTAGCCATGGTGTATGCTCAATTTGAGAGAATATGAAAAATAACTATTATTTTTCTTTTTGAATTTTATAATTTCCAAAAATAATTTTCAGAATTTTAAACATTTCAAAAATGTTTTTACCCCAAAAATAGTCTAGATACAAAGTGCACAAGACAAGGGGAGGGATTTTGGGGTTTTGCCTTAATTGGCCAATTAAGGCAAAATAGGCTAGCTTCTGGCCAGTAGCCCACGCAGATCAGTACAAGCCCGTAATTTCTCCGAACGATTTTTTTGTGTGATCTCATTATAATCCGTACCAAAATAATTCTATCATATTTTTGGATCTCATCCAAGATTATTTTGTTCATTCTTCACATCTCCAATGCGTGTGACCTATTAGGTTTCTAGTTATGTTGGCTACTTAAATTAACAATTAATTTAAGCAAGTTATGAGTGGTATCTAGCAATACATCATGACCTCCAATTGACCAAAAAATCGGTGGTTTGACTACAAACATTTCCATAGACAATTTCCATGTAATTATTCCTTTCACCATTCTATACCCCACTTGGTTTAGAATATGGATATGTGTCAACTCCCACTTGACTAACTACATTACGTCTAGTCCAAGTAATGTTAGTTCTTGTCCCTGAGGCTCATTACCCTGTTAGACATGTCATTAAAGATTATCTTTATGACATTTCCACTCCGGCCAGAGATCTCCAAGTAATGACCCCAACAAGAGGTCATGGATATACACTTCTTCTATTATGAGTGATTAATCATTTGTTAGGTTACCCAATTACCTTTGAATACTTTAAGTTGTATCCATCCACCACCCTATGAGGAACCTCCCTGAGGCAATAAGGAATAGTGTCAAAATACAGAATCAGTATCCAAGATATCCTTGAGTACCTCAAGTCTGAAGATACTTGCACTATTGCTATGTTGAGACTATCATTGACATTTGAATAGATTATCCATATGATTGTCTCATAGCAGGTCATCCAATGTACTTAGCTACACTTAGCAAGCATCCGTATGTTAACTCTAAAGATCTCATATTTACAGATTATGAATCTACTGTTCGATCCAATCAAGAAGTGTAACATGTGCTAGTCTATTTGGATTAAAATGTCTCATCTTATTAATCTTATAACTAGGGATAATTTAGATACTAACATAATTACACATGATAAGAATCTCAATATCATGATCTCATCATGATTTTCTTCATGTTATGTTATGTATCAATGACTTCATTAATTGATTTAAGAGCACTATCAATTCATACATCAAATGAATATCAAATTAATGAAAAATCATTTTATTAATCAAATAAATTCGTACAATGAATGCTAATGGTGATTGCCTTTAGAGCACTTCTCTAACAATTACACCCGTGAAATATGAACCCAAAAAATGCCCAAAATGGGCAGAAGCTTTCATGCCTTGCATCATAGCTAAGAAAGTTGTGAATGTGTGGGTTCATGCCTGTGTATAGGTAGTCACAATCGTGAACATATATTTCCAGTTTTTCATCGTTAGTTTTTAGGGTTTGAACCATGATCATGAATGCTCAGTTTCATGGCTGTGAACATATAATCACAATCATGAATGAAGTGTGTATAATGATATAAACTTTCATGTGAACATTCAAGGTTTAGTTCACGAGTAAAGGAGTACCTGTGAATGAGCTAGTTGCTTTGTCGAGATGGTTCGCATCTCATCTCTTATTTATCACAACAAAGCCTTCGGGTGACATTCTCATTTTGACTTATGTCACTCACTTAGTGATGGAGCTAGGCCTTTTAGATCTCAAAGATGACAACTATACCATCATCCTAGCATCCCATAGAGAACTACTTGATGTCGAGTCCTTCATTAAGATGGGAGTCACTGCTAGAATCCTCTAAAAGGATGATGTCTTCTACTGTTTCATTATTCATGAAGCTGAGATAGCTTGGGCGACACATGACTCCAAGGAATTCAAGGATTGTCTTCAAAGGACCTTGTAACGAATGAGAACAAGAGTTAAGTCGCCTGCAATTTTGATAGATGCTCTAGATGCCCCAGCAGCTGGCAAGGCATCCTCATTATCTCACCTAGACTTGGCTCAGCAGCTGATGGCAATGATCAATCCTCACTTCAACATGCTTTAAGCTTTGATTATTAGAAGTTGGAGGATCTCAAAGGCTTTATAGAGTTTATAATATAGAGCTTTGAGAATGAGATGGCTCATCTACATGATTAGTTATTTGGTGTCAAGCCATGATTTATCCTAGCTTTAGTTTTTTGTATTAGGATCTTTAGGATAGCAGTGTTATTTCTTATTATGTACTCAAAATCTTTGAGTTTGTAAACAAAGTATTGTACCTTTTACTTAAGTATTGCAAATGAGATTAGCTTTCATTTTACTTATTGCTCTTTTCCTTCTTTTTTAATTATTTATTTTTTATGATGACAAAGGGGGAGAAGAAATAATAAACTTATGCAATATGTAGGCAATACTTGAATACTTGTCGTATACTTGAAATATACATGCAATATATTTGTCAAATGCCATGTCACATACTTGACATATTCCTCTCACAAACTTGGTATACATATTATGATTAATCTTTGTTGAATCTCTTTTGAACTTCATCTTTTACATGCTTATGGCTAAAAATATGGCATTCTTTAGTTCATTATATTTAATGTTTGATAAGCATCTTTTGAGGGAGAGAAATTCATCATTGCATAATTATTTGTCACCATTTAAAAATGGGATATTGTTTAGTCTTGAGTGGCATTTCCGTCATTTTGATGATCACAAATAATTGAGCAATACAAATTTTAACCATATTTTAGGTTTTACATATTTTAGATAGGTTAAATATTCTTTAGACCATGAAGCAAGTTGATTCAAGACAATTTATGCTCAAAAGATTGAATTTCAGCAAAGCTTCATGCTCGTGACATAAAGAAATCACACTCGTGAATCAAGTCACACCTGTGGTTGAAATTCACCTCCACTGTGAGGAAGCTTTTCATGCCCATGGCCTCCCCTAGTCATGTCTATGAAAGACTTAGTGCCAAAATTCCAGATTCAAATGTTCACGAATATGAAGAAGTGACCAATCCATAAAGCAAGAATGTCACGCCAAAGAACATATTTTGGACATAAAGAGTCACGGTCAGCTTCACCACATCAGTCATAGTTTACCAAGAATATTCACACCCATGAAGGTTCAGTCATGCCCATGAATCTGAAAAGAGAAAATTGTCAGGTGCAAAAAGTGGTTGAACGACTAATTTTGCATTAAATGCACCCTAAATGGCTTTATTTCTCTGAGAAACTATAAATACAACTCATTTATGAACTTCCAAGGGTTAGACAACTAATTTTTAAGATTCTAATCTTGTAAAGTCTTGTCCATTTAATTTTTTCAAATAACTTTCTTTTTTCTTCTTAGAAAACCATAATTGCTAAGATTAGTTGAGCTTTTTAGTTACTAAGTATATTCATTCTTATAATCAATTACTCAATAGTGAGATTAAGTGAGTTGGGATATGAGTGAATCACTTGTAAGGATTTTTGTATGAGCCATTAAAAAACAAAAATTTGATTATTGTGTTAGCTATTAAAATACAAGGAATTTCTGGGTAGGTGTTAGCCATGAAAGTAAAATACCATAATTAGGAGTGAGCTAAGGAAACTCAATTGTAACACTTTGTGTAACATCCTTGACCTTCCCCACATGCATTTCATTGAACATAAGCATCTTGCATACAATTCAATTGAACACGTGCATTTCATACGTATTTTCGTAGGAACAAGTTTATGACATGCACTAGCTATGTGTCCAAGTATTTGGCACTTGTATCGAGTCGCACTTGTGTAATTATAACCTAAATGAGGATAACAAAGTATTAGAAATGAATTAAATAAGGTGACTAAATTAAAGTAAGCAAAATGATTAGATTAAGATTAGTAAACATTTACATTGTTAATTTAGTTAAATCGGGTCAAATGATTAAGCTGTATTATTGTGTGAATTAGTGGAATTATAAATATATGTAAATAATAATAATAATAACATAGACAAAATAAAATGAAAATGACACAAAAGAGAAATAAAAGAGAAGAGAAGAGAAAAGAGATGAGAAAAAGATAAAAAGACAAAAAACATAACCAATTGTCACTGCATTGCAATCCGATTTTGATGCACATAGCAATTGATCCCTTGCAAGGTCGTTCGTGGTCGTTCGTGGTAAGTAATCAATTCTTATTGCTATAGGGTTGATTTGAGTTGCTTAGGTCCATTAATAGGCACTGCATTGCAACCCAATTTTGATGCATATAGAAATTGATTCTAGAAATATTTAAAACACAACCATTGTTCCTTTATATCTTATATTTATGGATATGTAAATGGTTTTTCATGATTGGGTTTATAGGAAGAGAAATCCTCTCTCTACGGAAACTGGTCATGGTGTAAACCCTAACCAAGTTAGCTACGGTGTTCTTTGCTTTAGAATATGTTAAAGCTATTATTTGAAGTATCGCAAAACATAAAAGTTGTATATATATCTGATATATATCTTTGTACCAAATTTTGGATTCATAGGTCGTGTAAAATTGGAGTTATAGTGAATGGAACCATTACTGTTCCATGACTTGAAATGCCAACTGAGTGCTCTGAGCAGATCCAGAATATTGTTTGGCCCATTTGAGCTCGTTAGAGCTAGCTTATGTAACTTGTCAAAACAGAAAGGTTATAGGTATATGGCTTAGCTAAATGTTGGTACTACTTTCAGCGTAATTGGTTATGTATAGACTAAGTTATGGCCTTTGGAATCCATACTGGTCCAAAAGCCAATTCTATTCTGGACCAGTAAGATGTTTGTTATAATTTGAAGACCATAGAGACATAATTGATACCAGTTGTAAACATGAAAAATCTTTCATCTGCACCCATATAAGTGTATGTAAATTTTAATTAAAATATAACTTATATATTATAAGTTATGATGAACCCCAATGAGTACCCTGAAACTGCCTAAAGGCAGAAAACAAGGCAGAAAATATAACACAATTAGAAATTCCACTAAATATTGTACAACGATCCAATTGGTCTAAAATTTTAATATGTTCTATAATTATCTGTTATTCTTAATTAGGAATAAGAATTGGATTAATTGGTCATGTATAGAAAACGTTATAGGCAAAACAGTCTCATAAGGTCACACTGCCTCATAGGAAAAATCTTAACTATTGACATGAACAATGCATATTAATTTGTTTAAGCCACATTAAGTCTCCCTAATCATGTGTTAATTGATTATTTTTCATATTAGGCTCACAACATATTTTAGACCCACAAGACGTTGAGCGATAATAAGTTAGGGGTCAGAATCAAACGAGAAAGGTGAGTCTAATTATCCAGTGAATTCTTTAGTGCAAATGAATGTTGCTTGCTAGGTGATTCATATGATTGTCATGATTGGTCCTTGATAATGTAATGATGGATAATTTGTGACACTGTGGTACATATAAATGGTATACTTGTGGTATATTTGAAGTATATGTTTGACATATGTGATATATATACATGGTATATGTATAGTATATGCAAGGTATATGTGTGGTATATTAGGTATATATGTGGTCTATGTATATTATATGTGATAAGATAAAATGGTTGATGAATGCTTAAATACAAGTTCATATGCATATTGACTAAAAAGGCATTGTGACTAGTTGATCGATATTGTAAAGCAAAAAAAGAGGCCTATGGCCCAACAAATGTGCAAATGAAACAAATGATCAAGCTAGCTAGCAAATGCAAATGCAAATGTTCACATGAAAACCCGAGGCAATGTATGTTTAACTTGGTCACAACAAAATGAAATAAGCAAAACATTTGCATACATAAAGAGTAATGATTATATGTTTCAACTTTATTGATACATATATGATACTGATGAATGGAATGAAATATATGGTATATATTGGATTTGTGATTTATTACTATGAGTTGTTTGGTACTTTAAAGCTCATTGGATGATTATTCTCACTGAGTTGCAACTCATCAATTTGTATCATTTTTCAGGTAAAGAAAAGTGATAGCTCATTTTGAGTAGTGTATAGAAGACATGAAGCACAGGTCATTGGCCGAGCCTCAGCACTCTCTCTCCTTGCATTCCACACGAGCATGAAAACATGTCATCTGTATTTTGCACTTATATGTTTGAATATGTATTGTCACTCTAGATTAGTTTTGAAATGTATAAATGGAAGCAACTCGTAATCCTTTGGATACAAAGTTTATGTTTTAATATATGTGATATATCGTATTGTGGTTTTTAATGTTGACTTGAAAAGTCATTGAGTGATATTACAGGATATGAGACTTGCAAAGTCATTGATAGGTATTACAGGATATGAGACTTGCAAAGTCATTAGTTGATTTTACAGGATATGATATGAAAAAAAAATTACTACCAATTTTAACGGGGTATTTTGCTTTTCCAGTATGTTATGTGTGACTACTTGATACAGGGATAGGTTTTACTGAAATGCATAAGATGTGGTGTTACATTTTTGGTATCAGAGCAGGGATAGGTTCCATGGGAACATGCATATGCATAAGAGCATGATAACATATGCATCCTATGTGTTGAACATTATGTAGTGACATAATTTCATTTATTGTAGGGACATCATAAGACATATTCACCAAGGAGGGATGGCCGACTGAAATGCATTCTCTTGAGGCATCACCTCATTTACATAGAGATCAACCAACACTAGGAGCTAGAGCTCTAGTACATGCATCACAGTCATCTCATGCAGAAGTACCCCATGAAAACCTAGAACATGAAGTATATGGTCCTGAAATGTACAAGGAAAGACGTTATGACAAACTAAGGAAACATGGTGCAACTGATTTCAATGGCACAACAGACCCAACAGAAGCTGAGACATGGCTGAAAAGGACACAGAGGGTACTGAATATGATGAGATGTACCCAGGATGAGAAATTCGATTATGCAGTATCCTTGCTGCAACGAAATGCTTATGAATGGTGGAAGACAGTCCCCGACAGTGATGCACAACCACTGGTGTTGACATGGAATGATTCTCTCCTTGAATTTTAGAACAATTACATGCCTGAAGCATATAAAGATGAGAAGAGAAAGGAATTCCTGAATCTGAAATAGGGGAATATGTCTGTTGCGGAGTATGAAGTACAGTTTAATAAACTTTCCCATTATGCCACCTTCATGGTCTCTACTGAAAGAGACAAATGTAGGAAGTTTGAGGAGGGCCTCAAATATGAGATCAGAAACAGAATCACGACTACTTATCTTGATAATTATGCTAGACTTAGAGCTGAATGGTTAATGAAAGAAGCTGGGGTTGCAATCAGAGCTGAATGGTTAATGAAAGAAGCTGGGGAGCAACAAATTAAAAAGGCAGCATGTGAGTTCTTCGGTGAGTCTAGCAGAAGGTCGGGAAAAAGAGGCAGATATATGCCTGCACAGTCTGGTAACAGAAGTGGGTACTCCAGTTTTAAAGGTCGAGGCATGACTTTCTCTTACCCAGGCAGAGGGCAAAGCCAATATGTTGAACAGAGGCCCACATGTAGTCATTGTGGTAGACAGCATACGGGTAAATGTAGAAGGCTCACAGGAGCATGTTGTTTCTATGGCTCGATGGAGCACATGTATAGAGACTGTCCAAATAGATCCAAACTAGCAGAGACAAGCAAAGGTAGAGGAGTATCTGAGACTACAGTTGAGGCACTGAGAGTCTACCCTACTAGTGGGACACAGGGCAGAGGAAGAGGCAGGGGCATGACTAGTACAATGGGCAGAGGAGTGACCAGATCTGAAGGTCAGAGTTCTAGACCCCCTACTCAGGCCAGGGTGTTTGCTATTACTAGACAGAAGGCGGTGGATGCTCCTGAAGTAGTTACCGGTAATATTTACATTTATGATATGTTAGCATATGCATTGATTGACCCAAGCTCCACTCATTCATTTATATCATTGCATATGGCATCTAAACTACATCAAAAATATGAGCCTTTGGGGATTGACATAAATGTGAGTACACCATTAGGAAGAGTGGTAGTTGTAAATAATGTCTGTCATGATTGCCTGATATGCATTGACAGAGCCGAGTTAATAGCTGATATGATTTTATTGCCAATATATGAATTTGATGTGATACTGGGAATGGATTGGTTAACTAGACATCATGCAATAGTGAATTGTTTTACGAAGGAAGTAATTTTGAAATCACCAAACCAGCAAAAGGTAGTATTTCTAGGTGAAAGAAAACTTGTGCCTACATGTTTATTTTCAGCTGTAAAGGCATTTCGAATGATCAAAGGGGGATGTGAAGCAAATTTGGCATATGTGACTGATACTAGAACCATGGATAGCTTGCTTGAAAATATACCAGTGGTAAGGGAATTTACTGATGTATTCCCAGATGATCTTATTGGTTTACCACCAGATAGAGAGATAGAATTCACTATTGAACTAGTAGCAAGAACAGCATCAATATCACGGTCACCCTACAGAATGGCCCCTGTTGAGTTGAAAGAACTGAAGGCCCAATTGCAGGAGTTACTTGACAAAGGGTATATTAGACCTAGTGTATCACCATGGGAGCTCCAGTGTTATTTATTAAAAAGAAAGATGGAACAATGAGATTGTGCATCGATTATAGGCAACTGAACAAAATGACGGTGAAGAACAAATATCCATTGCCTAGAATAGATGATTTTTTTTATCAGTTGCAAGGAGCCCAAATATTCTCCAAGATTGATATGAAATCAGGCTATTACCAGCTGAAGGTAGCAGAAGCGGATGTTCCAAAGACTGCCTTTGAAACCAGGTATGGACATTATGAATTTTTAAAAATGCCATTTGGGTTGACTAATGCTCCAGCTGCATTTATGGGATTAATGAATAAGGTGTTTCAACCATATCTGGATAGGTTTGTGATAGTATTTATTGATGACATATTGGTGTACTCAAAGAATAGGGGAGAACATGAATAACATTTAAAATTTGTGTTGCAAATTTTGAGGGAGAAACAATTACAGGCCAAATTGAGTAAATGTGAATTCTAGTTAGATCATTTGGTATTTCTTGGACATGTGGTGTCGTGTAAGGGCATAGAGGTTGACCCAAAGAAAATTGAGGCCATGGTAAATTGGGAAGCTCCTAAAAATATTTCAGAAATGCGTAGTTTTCTGGGATTTGTTAATGGATTCTCCTTAATTGCTAGCCCTTTGACTAAATTATTGAGAAAGAAAGTGTCTTTCAAAGTGGACTCTAGAATTTCAAAGGAGTTTCGATGAACTAAAACACAAGCTAACCTCAGCACCAGTGCTAGCTATTCCTACGGGTACAGGTGGATTTACGATATAGTGATGCTTCTCATCAAGGCTTGGGGATGTGTATTAATGCAACATGGTAAGGTTATAGCTTATGCATCCAGACAACTGAGACCACATGAGATCTCATACCCAGTGCACGATTTAGAATTAGCTGCAGTTGTATTTGCATTGAAGATTTGAAGGCATTATTTGTATGGTGAGACATTCCAAATCTTCACAGACCATAAAAGTTTGGGTTATTTGCTGACACAAAAAGAGCTAAACATGAGGCAAAGACGATGGTTAGAGCTATTGAAAGATTATGATTGTACAATTGAGTACCATCCAGGGAAAGCCAATGTGGTAGCAAATGCATTTTGTAGGAAGGCCAGTAGCAGTGTAGCTCATTTACAAACATCATTTTTTTCCATATTTGATTCAATTAGGATCCATGAATGTTGAATTAAATATGCATGATAGAGGATCACTGATTGCTACTCTTCAAGTCAGACCTATGGTAAAGGAGAGAATTAAATAAGCACAAAGCAAAGATCCTGAATTATGTGAGAAAATTGATGTGGTAAGGTAGGGAAATAATACAGAGTTTCATTTGCAGAATGATACACTAATGTTAAAGTCATGCATATGTGTTCCAGACACAGAGAACTTGCGTCAAGAAATAATAGAAGAGGCACACAATGCACTGTATGCAATGCACCCAGGGATGACAAAGATGTATCACAGTTTAAGGCCTTATTGTTGGTGGCCAAGAATGAAGAAAGACATAGCAGAATATGTTTCCAAATGCTTGACATGTCAGTAGATTAAAATTGAACATCAGGCACCAATTAGTAAGTTACATCCATTGCCAGTGCCAGAATGGAAATGGGAAAGAATAATGATGAATTTTTTCTATGGATTGCCAAGAACTCCATGGAAAAATGATGCAGTATGGGTAATTGTTGATAGATTAACCAAGTCAGCACATGTTTTACCTATCAGATGGGGTTGTACACTTGAGAGTTTGGCCAAATTATATGTGAATGAGATAGTCAGATTGCATGGCATTCCAGTGTCCATTGTGTCTAATAGAGACCCACGGTTTACTTCACATTTTTGGGTGATTTTACAAAATGCATTGGGAACAAAATTGAACTTTAGCACTGCATTCCACCCACAAACTGATGGACAATCACAGAGGACTATACAGACATTGGAAGAAATTCTTAAGGCATGTTCTATGGAATTCAGAGGTGCTTGGAATGAATATATAGCATTGATTGAGTTTGCTTACAACAACCAGTATCATAGCAGTATCCAGATGGCACCATATGAGGCATTGTATGGCAAAAAATGCTGAAGCCCTATCATTTGGGATGAAGAAGGAGCACGTGCATTAGAAGGGCCAGAGATAGTGCAAGACACAGTGGATAAGATCAAGGTTGTCAAGAACCAGCTAAAGGCAGCCCAAGATAGATAGAAAAGTTACGCTCATCAGCATAGAAGGGAGATGGAATACGAGTTAAGTGAAAAGGTGTTTCTTCGTGTATCTCCATGGAAAGGGATAATCCGATTTGGCAAGAAGGGTAAATTGATCCCAAGATACATATGGTCTTATGAAATTCTTGAGAAGATTTTTCCATTGGCTTATAGGTTGGCTTTGCCACCCGAGATGGCTCAGATACATAATGTGTTTCATGTGAGCATGCTTAGAAGATACAGGTCAGATCCTACACATGTACTTAAAGATCAAGCCATTGAGATTACAGAGAACATGAGTTATGTTGAGGAACCAGTGCAAATCATTAGATGCAAGACTAAACAACTAAGAAATCAAGAAATACCTTTGGTTAAGGTATTATGGCGTAATCATTTACAAGAAGAGGCAACATGGGAAATAGAAGAAAATATAAAAAAGCAATATCCACACCTGTTTTCAGGTATTAATTTCGAGGACGAAATTTTTAGAAGGAGGGGAGAATTGTAACATTCTTGACCTTCCCCACATGCATTTCATTAAACATAAGCATCTTGCATACAATTCAATTGAACACGTTCATTTCATACGTATTTTTATAGGAACAAGTTTATGACACGCACTAGCTACGTGTCCTAGTATTTGGCACTTGTATCGAGTCGCACTTGTGTAATTATAACCTAAATGAGGATAACAAAGTATTAGAAATGAATTGAATAAGGTGACTAAATTAAAGTAAGCAAAATGATTAGATTAAGATTAGTAAACATTTACATTGTTAATTTAGTTAAATCAGACCAAATGATTAAGTTGTATTATTGTGTGAATTAGTGGAATTATAAATATATGTAAATAATAATAATAATAATATAGACAAAATAAAATGAAAATGACACTAAAGAGAAATAAAAGAGAAGAGAAGAGAAAGGAGAAAAGAGAAGAGAAAAAGATAAAAAGACAAAAAACAAATAGTTAGCTTTATCTTCCCATTTCTGTCTTCTTCTCCAGCCCAACTTCTTCTTCATTTTCCTCTATTTCAGAATTAAATGCTTCCTTGTTTCACTTAGTTTTTGAAGCTAATTTATCCCTTGCAAGGTCGTTCTTGGTAAGTAATTAATTCTTATTGCTATAGGGTTGATTTGTGTTACTTAGGTTCATAAATAGGCACTGATTTGCAAACCAATTTTGATGCACATAGAAATTGATTCTAGAAAGGTTTAAAACACAAACATTGTTCCTTTATGTCTTATATTTATGGATATGTAAATGGTTTTTCATGATTTAGTGTATAGGAAGATAAATCCTCTCTTGATTGAAACTAGTCAGGGCGTGAACCCTAACCAAGTTAGCTACTGTGTTCTTTGATTTCTAATATGTTAAAGCCATTATTTGAAGTATATCAAAACATAAAAGTTGTAAATATATGCGTTTTGTAGTGTTATACCAAATTTCAGGTTCATAGGTCTTGTAAAGTTTGAGTTATGGGGAATGGAACCATGACTGTTCCGTGGTTTGAACTGCTTACAAAGTGCCCTGGGCAGATCCAGCAACTTGTTTGGATAATTTGAGCTCGTTAGAGCTATATTATGTAAAGTCTAAAAACTGAAAAGTTATAGGTATATGTCGTAGCTAAATGTGGGTACTAATTTCAGCTTAATTTGTTATGTATAGCTAAGGTATGGCTTTTGGAAGCCATATTGGTCCGGAAGCTAATTCTATTCTGGACCAGTAAAATGTTTGTTATAATTTGAAGCCCTTAGAGATATACTTGATACAAGTTGTAAACATGCAAAAATGTTCCATATGAACCTATATAACATTCTGTAAATTTTCATTAAAATATGACTTATATATTATAAGTTATGATGAACCCCAATGAGTACCCTGAAACTGCCTAAAGGCAAAAAACAGAACACAATTAGAAATTCAACCAAATATTGTACAATGATCCAATTGGTCTGAAATTTTAATATGTTCTATAATTATATGTTAGTTTTAATTAGGAACAAGAATTCGATTAATTTGTCACATAGAGAGAAAGTTATAGGCTAAACAATCCCATAAGGTCACACTGCCTCATAGGAAAAATCTTAACTATTGACATGAACAATGCATATTAATTTGTTTAAGCCACATTAAGTCTCCCTAATCATGTGTTAATTGATTATATTTTCATATTAGGCTCACAACATATTGGAGAGCCATAAGAAGTGGATAGACAATAAGTTAGGGGTCAGAATCAAACGACAAAGGTGAGTCTAATTATCCATTGAATTCTTTAGTGCAAATGAATGTTGCTTGCTTGGTGATTCATATGATTGTCATGATTCGTCCTTGATAATGTAATGATGGATAATTTGTGACAATGTAGTACATATAAATGGTATACTTGTAGTACATTTGAAGTATATGTTTGACATATGTGATATATATACATGGTATATGTATGGTATATGCAAGGTATATGTGTGGGATATGAGGTATATATGTGGTATATGTATATTATGTGTGATAAGATACAATGGTTGATGAATGCTTAAATACAAGTGCATATGCATATTGACTAAAAAGGCATTGTGACTAGTTAATCGATATTGTAAAGCAAAAGAAGAGGCCTATGGCCCAACAAATGTGCAAATGAAACAAAAGATCAAGCTAGCTAGCAAATGCAAATGCAAATGTTCACATGGAAACCCAGGGCATTGTCTATTTAACTTGGTCACAACAAAATGAAATAAGCAAAACATTTACATACATAAAGAGTAATGATTATATGTTTCAACTTTATTGATACATATATGATACTGATGAATGGAATGGAATGGAATATATGGTATATATTGGATTTGTGATTTATTACTATGAGTTGTTTGGTACTTTAGAGCTCATTGGATGATTATTCTCAATGAGCCGCAACTCATCAATTTGCATCATTTTTCAGGTAAAGAAAAGTGATAGCTCTTTTTAAGTAGTGTATAGAAGACATGGAGCACATGTCATTGGCCAAGCCTCATCACTCTCTCTCCTTGCATTCCACACGAGCATGAAAACATGTCATCTGTATTTTGCACTTATATGTTTGAATATGTATTGTCACTCTAGATTAGTTTTGAAATGTATAAATGGAAGCAACCCGTAATCCTTCGGATGTAAAGTTTATGTTTTAATATATGTGATATATCGTATTTGGTTTTTAATGTTGACTTGAAAAGTCATTGAGTGATATTATAGGATATGAGACTTGCAAAGTCATTGACAAGTATTATAGGATATGAGACTTGCAAAGTCATTAGTTGATTTTATAGGATATGATATGAAAAAAAAATTTACTACCAATGTTAACAGGGTATTTTGCTTTTCCAGTATGTTATGTGTGACTACTTGATACAGGGATAGGTTTTACTAAAATGCATCAGATGTGGGGTTACACTTTGTGTGTTAGTGAAATACCCAACTGAGATTGGAGAAAGGAGTAGGGTTTGTTATCACTCGAACTTTTACAAAATTCGTGCCTCTAATATCTCTTATTCTCATTCTATTAATTTGTTGGTAATTTTTTGAAGAAAAATTTTAATTACAAACCAATTCAACCTCCCCTCCTTCTTGGTTATTGTTTTGGACAATAATATTATAAATGTGTAGCTTTGATGTAGGCCTATAGAGTTCTTCCCATGTAGCATATGCATTACAATTTAGAATATGTGTAATGATTCAGCATTGGCATGATATTTTAATGGCCTTCTACCTTGCCAACATTTTGTCATAAGTGCACCATTCTTACACAAACATAAACTGTCACACATGCATGATGCCCCATGACCCTGTAGACTCCAACATGTAACAAAAGACATATTTCATGCAAATGGAGCCTAGATCTTATGAGATGCATTCTTATTAGAGCAGAGCCATTTTTAGGGGATATTATGATGTTTTTAATTGGGAAAATTTATAATTTGGAGAAAGATTCTAATTAGGACTCTTAGTTAGATATAAATTCAAACTTAAGTGGAATTAGATTTCATCTTTTCTTTTACTTTTTTGAAATCTTCATCAACATTCCAGCCAACTTTTTTTTTTCATTTGGAGGAGCTATTTTGATACTTCAAGATTGAGTTGGAGTGCAACTTAAAGATTTTGGGATCAACCAATCTGAAAGTTGGATTATTGCCATGTTTAGGGAAGCAACTTGTTTTTTGCTATCTGTCGTAACATGTTTAGTTAGTTATTGATATTAACATGATCATTGTAGTATCAATGCTAGGCTAAATTTTCCATTAGGTATTTAGTTAGCTACCCAATCTTTGTATGAAACTTTCTATTTTGTTGAATGAATTATTTTCTTTTCCTTTCAATTGTGTTTAATGATTTCAAGTTGAATGATTGATTGGCCAGTAATTGTTTGATTTAAATAATATTAAGGTTACATTATTAGAAACATCATCTATAATTTGACCTAAAAATTGGATTGAACACTAATTAATTCATTGCTTGTTTAGTCAATGGATAAAAGCGGGAGTTTTAAGAATTATTATTCATTGTTTTGTTTGTTAAAAGGGGACTATGGGATTGGGAATGTGAAGCTAAATACCTACTTTCATCATATTGGTTAATTAAGTAATCTAGCTTTCATCAGTTAATTTAATTGGTTTTTTTCATTAATCTCATAATTTGGCTTATAGTGTTTAGATTTAATTTCCTGTTTATTGGTAATTTAAAGTTAATTGGTAAGCTAAATACCTAATTTTATCATATTGCTTAAATTGTTAATTAACTCTAGATTACCTGTAACTTCCTTGACCTTCCCCATATGCATTTCATTGAACATAAGCATCTTGCATACAATTCAATTGAACATGTGCATTTCATATGTATTTTCTTAGGAACAAGTTTATGACACGCACTAGCTACATGTCCTAGTATTTGGCACTTGTATCGAGTCGCACTTGTGTAATTATAACCTAAATGAGGATAACAAAGTATTAGAAATGAATTGAATAAGGTGACTAAATTAAAGTAAGCAAAATGATTAGATTAAGATTAGTAAACATTTACATTGTTAATTTAGTTAAATCGGGCCAAATGATTAAGTTGTATTATTGTGTGAATTAGTGGAATTATAAATATATGTAAATAATAATAATAATAATAATACAGACAAAATAAAATAAAAATGACACAAAAGAGAAATAAAAGAGAAAAGAAGACAAAAGAGAAGAGAAAGGAGAAAAGTGATGAGAAAAAGATAAAAAGACAAAAAAAAAACAAAAAGTTAGCTTTATCTTCCCATTTCTGCCTTCTTCTCCAGCCTGACTTCTTCTTTATTTTCCTCCATTTTAGAATTCCAATCTTCCTTGTTTCACTTATTTTTTGAAGCTAATTGATCCCTTGCAAGGTCATTCTTGGTAAGTAATTAATTCTTATTGCTATAGGGTTGATTTGAGTCGCTTAGGTTCATTAATTGGCACTGCTTTGCAACACAATTTTGATCCATATAGAAATTGTTCTGGACAAGTTTAAAACACAAAGGTTGTTCCTTTATGTCTTATATTTATGGATATGTAAACTGTTTTGCTTGATTTGGTGTATAGGAAGAGAAATTCACTCTCTACTGAAACTGGTTAGGGTGTGAACCCTAACCACGTTAGCTACTATGTTCTTTGATTTCGAATATGTCAAAGCCATTATTTGAAGTATCTCAAAACATCAAAGTTGTATATATGTGTGTGTTGTATCTGTATACCAAAGTTCAGGTTCATAGGTCTTGTAAAGTTTGAGTTATGGGGAATGGAACCATGACTGTTCCATGGTTTGAACTGCCAACTGAGTGCCCTGGGTAGATCCAGCAAATGGTTTGTCTAATTTGAGCTCGTTAGAGTTAGATTCTGTAAAGTATAAAAATAGTAAATTATAGGTATATCTCTTAGCTAAAGTGTGGTACTAATGTCAGCTTAATTGGTTATGTATAGACTAAGGTATGACCTTTGCAAGTCATACTGGTCTGGAAGCCAATTCTATTCTGGACCAGTTAAATGTTTGTTATAATTTGAAGACCTTATATACATAATTGATAACATTTAAAAACATGAAAAATATTTCATATGAACCCATATAAGTTTTTGTAAATTTTCATTAAAAAATTACTTATAGATTATAAGTTATGATGAACCCAAATGAGTACCCTGAAACTGCCTAAATGCAAAAAAAATAAGGCAGAAAACATAACACAATTAGAAATTCCACAAAATCTTTCCAAAAGCTCCAATTGGACTGAAATTTCAATATGTTCTATAATTATATGTTAGTTTTAATTAGGAATGAGAATCAGATTAATTGGTCAAGTATAGAAAACTTTATAGGCTAAACAGCCCCATAAGGTCACACTGCCTCAAAGGAAAAATCTTAACTATTGACATGAACAATGCATATTAATTTGTTTAAGCCACATTAAGTCTCCCTAATCATGAGTTAATCGATTATATTTTCATATTAGGCTCAAAACATATTGGAGACCCACAAGGAGGGGATAGACAATAAATTAGGGGTCGGAATCAAAGGACAACGGTGAGTCTAATTATCGATTGAATTCTTTAGTGCAAATGAATGTTGCTTGCTATGTGATTCAAATAATTGTCATGATTGGTCCTTGATAATGTAATGATGGATAATTTGTGACATTTTGGTACATATAAATGGTATACTTGTGGTATATTTGAAGTATATGTTTGACATATGTGATATATATACATGGTATATGTATAGTATATGCAAGGTATATGTGTGGCATATGAGATATATATGTGGTATATGTATATTATATGTGACAAGATACAATGGTTGATGAATGCTTAAATACAAGTGCATATGCATATGGACTAAAACGGCATTGTGACTAGTTGATCGATATTGTGAAGGAAAAGAAGAGGCCTATGGCCCAACAAATGTGCAAATGAAACAAATGATCAAGCTAGCTAGCAAATGCAAATGCAAATGTTCACATGGCAAATGTTCACATGGAAACCCAGGGCAATGTTTGTTTAACTTGGTCACAACAAAATGAAATAAGCAAAGCATTTGCATACATAAAGAGTAATGATTATATGTTTCAACTTTATTGATACATATATGATACTGATGAATGGAATGGAATATATGGTATATATTGGATTTGTGATTTATTACTATGAGTTGTTTGGTACTTTAGAGCTCATTGGATGATTATTCTCACTGAGCCGCAACTCATCAATTTGCATCATTTTTCAGGTAAATAAAAGTGATAGCTCATTTTGAGTAGTGTATAGAAGACATGGAGCACAGGTCATTGGCCGAGCCTCATCACTCTCTCTCCTTGCATTCCACACAAGCATGAAAATATGTCATCTTTATTTTGGACTTATATGTTTGAATATGTATTATCACTCTCGATTAGTTTTGAAATGTATATATGGAAGCAACCCGTAATCCTTCGGATGTGAAGTTTATGTTTTAATATATGTGATATATCGTATTGTGGTTTTTAATGTTAACTTGAAAAGTCATTGAGTGATATTACAGGATATGAGACTTGCAAAGTCATTGAACGGAATTACAGGATATAAGACTTGTAAATTCATTAGTTAATTTTACAGGATATGATATGAAAAACAAATTACTACCACTGTTATCAGGGTATTTTCTCTTTCCAACATGCATTATGTGATTATTTGATACAAAAATAGGTTACACTTAAATGCATATGATGTGGTGTTACATTTTTGGTATCAGAGCGGGGATAGGTTCCATAGGAATATGCATATGCATAAAAGCATGATAACATATGCATCCTATGTGTTGAACATTATGTAGTGACATAATTTCATTTATTTTAGGCACATCATAAGACATGATTCACCAAGGAGGGAGAGGCCGGCTGAAATGCATTCTCATGAGGCATCACCTCATTTACATAGAGATCAACCAGCATTAGGAGCTAGAGCTCTAGTACATGTATCACAGTCATCTCATGCAGAAGTACCCCATGAAAACCTAGAACAGAAAGTATATGGTCCTGAAATGTACAAGGAAAGACATTATGACACGCTGAGAAAACATGGTGCAACTGATTACAATGGCACAACAGACCCAGCAGAAGCTGAGACATGGCTGAAAAGGACACAAAGGGTACTGAATATGATGAGATGTACCCAGGATGAGAAATTCGATTATGCGGTATCCTTGCTGCAACAAAATACTTATGAATGTTGGAAGACAGTCCCTGACAGTGATGCACGACCACCGGTGTTAACATGGAATGATTTCCTCCTGGAATTTCATAACAATTACATGCCTGAAGCATATAAAGATGAGAAGAGGAAGGAATTCCTGAATCTGAAACAAGGGAATATATCTGTTGCGGAGTATGAAGTACAGTTTAATAAACTTTTCCACTATGCCACCTTCATGGTCTCTACTAAAAGAGACAAATGCAGGAAGTTTGAGAAGGGCCTCAAATATGAGATCAGAAATAGAATCACGACTACTGATCTTGATAATTATACCAGACTCAGGACAGCTGCAATCAGAGCTGAACTGTTAATGAATGAAGTTGGGGAGCAACAAATTAAAAGGGCAGCACCTGAGTTCTTCGGTGAGTCTAGTAGAAGGTCGGGAAAAAGAGGCAGATATATGTCTGCATAGTCTGGCAACAGAAGTGGGTACTTCAGTTCTAGAGGTCAAGACATGACTTTCTCTTACCCAGGTAGAGGGCAGAGCCAATATGTTGAACAGAAGCCCACATTTAGTCATTGTGGTAGACAGCATACGGGTGAATGTAGAAGGCTCACAGGAGCATGTTATTTCTGTGGATCGATGGAGCACATGTATAGAGACTGTCCAAATAGAGCCAAACTACCAGAGACCAGCAGAGGTAGAGGAGTATCTGAGACTACAGTTAAGGCACTGAGAGTCTACCCTACTAGTGGGACACAGGGCAGAGGAAGAGGCAGGGGCAGGACTAGTACAATGGGCAGAGGAGTGACCAGATCTGAAGGTCAGAGTTCTAGACCCCCTACTCAGGCCAGTGTGTTTGCTATGACTAGACAGGAGGCGGTGGATGCTCCTGAAGTAGTTACCGGTAATATTTACATTTATGATATGTTAGCATATGCATTGATTGACCTAGGCTCCACTTATTCATTTATATCATTGCATATGGCATCTAAACTGCATCAAACGTATGAGCCTTTAGGGATTGACATAAATGTGAGTACACCATTGGGAACAGTGGTAGTTGTGAATAATGTCTGTCGTGATTGCTGATATGCATTGACAGAGCTGAGTTAATAGCTGATCTGATTTTATTACCAACATATGAATATGATGTGAAACTGGGAATGGACTGGTTAACCAGCCATCATGCAATAGTGAATTGCTTTACTAAGGAAGTAATTTTGGAATCACCAAACCAACCAAGGGTAGTATTTCTAGGTGAAAGAAAACTTGTGCCTACATGTCTAGTCTCTACTGTAAAGGCATTTCGAATGATCAAAAGGGGATGTGAGGCATATTTGGCATATGTGACTGATACTAAAACCACTGATAGTTTGCTTGCAAATATACCAGTGGTGAGGGAATTTTCTGATGTATTCCCAGATGATTTACCTGGTTTACCACCAGATAGAGAGATAAAATTTACTATTGAACTAGTACCAGGAACAACACCAATATCAAGGTCACCCTACAGAATGGCCCCAGTTGAGTTGAAAGAACTGAAGGCCCAATTGCAGGAGTTACTTGACAAATGGTATATTAGACCTAGTGTATCACCTTGGGGAGCTCCAGTATTATTTGTTAAAAAGAAAGATGGAACAATGAGATTGTGCATCGATTATAGGCAACTGAACAAAATGACGGTGAAGAACAAATATCCATTGCCTAGAATAGATGATTTGTTTGACCAGTTGCAAGGAGCCCAAATATTCTCCAAGATTGATCTAAAATCAGGCTATTACCAGCTGAAGGTAGCAGAAGCGGATGTTCCAAAGACTGCCTTTCGAACTAGGTATAGACATTATGAATTTTTAGTAATGCCATTTGGGTTGACTAATGCTCCAGCTGCATTTATGGCATTAATGAATAAGGTGTTTCAACCATATCTAGATAGGTTTGTGACAGTATTTATTGATGACATATTGGTGTACTTAAAGAACATGAGAGAACATGAACAACATTTAAAAATTGTGTTGCAAACTTTGAGGGAGAAACAATTATATGCCAAATTGAGTAAATGCGAATTCTGGTTAGATCATTTGGTATTTCTTGGACATGTGGTGTCGTGTACGGGCATAGAGGTTGACCTAAAGAAAATTGAGGCCATGGTAAATTGGGAAGCTCCCAAAAATATTTCAGAAAAGCATAGTTTTCTGGGTTTAGCCGGATACTACCGCAGATTTATTGATGGATTCTCCTTAATTGCTAGCCCTTTGACTAAATTGTTGAGAAAGAATGTGCCTTTCAAGTGGACTCCAGAATGTCAAGGGAGTTTTGAGGAACTAAAATACAAGCTAACCTCAGCACCAGTGTTAACTATCCCTACGGGTATAGGTGGGTTTACAGTATATAGTGATGCTTCTCACTAAGGCTTAGGATGTGTATTAATGCAACACGGTAAGGTGATAGCTTATGCATCTAGGAAAATTAGACCACATGAGATCTCATATCTAGTGCACGATTTAGAATTGGCTGCAGTTGTATTTGCATTGAAGATTTGGAGGCATTATCTGTATGGTGAGACATTCCAAATCTTCACAGACCATAAAAGTTTGGGTTATTTGCTGACACAAAAAGAGCTAAACATGAGGCAAAGACGATGGTTAGAGCTATTGAAAGATTATGACTGTACAATTGAGTACCATCCAGGGAAAGCCAATGTGGTAGCAGATGCATTGAGTAGGAAGGCCAGTAGTAGTGTAGCTCATTTACAAATATCCTTTTTTCCATATTTGATTCAATTACGATCCGTGAATGTTGAATTAAATATGCATGATAGAGGATCACTTATTGCTACTCTTCAAGTCAGACCTATGGTAAAGGAAAGAATTAAAGAAGCACAAAGCAAAGATCCTGAATTATGTGAGAAAATTGATGTGGTAAGGTAGGGAAATAATACAGAGTTTCATTTGCAGAATGATACACTGATGTTAAAGTCGTGCATATGTGTTCCAGACACTGACAACTTGCATCAAGAAATAATAGAAGAGGCACACAATGCACTGTATGCAATGCACCCAGGGATGACAAAGATGTATCACAGTTTAAGGCCTTATTGTTGGTGGCCAAGAATGAAGAAAGACATAGCAGAATATGTTTCTAGATGCTTGACATGTCAGTAGATTAAAATTGAACATCAGGCACCAATTAGTAAGTTACATCCATTGCCAGTGCCAGAATGGAAATGGGAAAGAATAACGATGGATTTTGTCTATGGATTGCCAAGAACTCCATGGAAAAATGATGCAGTATGGGTAATTGTTGACAGATTAACCAAGTCAGCACATGTTTTACCTATCAGATGAGGTTGTACACTTGAGAGTTTGGCCAAATTATATATGAATAAGATAGTCAGATTGCATGGCATTCCAGTGTCCATTGTGTCTGATAGAGATCCACGGTTTACTTCACATTTTTGGGTGAGTTTACAGAATGCATTGGGAACAAAATTGAACTTTAGCACTGCATTCCACCCACAAACTGATGGACAATCTGAAAGGACTATATAGACATTGGAAGAAATTCTTAGGGCATGTTCTATGGAATTCAGAGGTGCTTGGGATGAATATATAGCATTGATTGAATTTGCTTACAACGACCAGTATCATAGCAGTATCCAGATGGCACCATATAAGGCATTGTATGGCAGAAAGTGCTGAAGCCCCATCATTTGGGATGAAGAAGGAGCACGTGCATTAGAAGGGCTAGAGATAGTGCAAGACATAGTAGATAAGATCAAGGTTGTCAAGAACAAGCTAAAGGCAGCCCAAGATAGATAGAAAAGTTACGCTGATCAGCATAGAAGGGAGATGGAAAACGAGTTAGGTGAAAAGGTGTTTCTTCGTGTATCTCCATGGAAAGGAATAATCCGATTTGGCAAGAAGGGTAAATTGAGCCCAAGATACATAGGGCCTTATGAAATTCTTAAGAAGATTGGTCCATTGGCTTATAGGTTGGCTTTACCACCCGATATGGCTCAGATACATAATGTTTTTCATGTGAGCATGCTTAGAAGATACAGGTCAGATCCTACACATGTACTTAAAGATCAAGCCATTGAGATTGTAGAGGACATGAGTTATGTTGAGGAACCAATGCAAATCATTGGATACAAGACTAAACAAATAAGAAACCGAGAAATACCTTTGGTTAAGGTATTCTGGTGTAACCATTTACAAGAAGAGGCAACATGGAAAACAGAAAAAAATATGAAAAAGCAATACCCATACCTGTTTTCAGGTATTAATTTTGAGGATAAAATTTTTAAAAGGATGGGAGAATTGTAAAATCCATGACCTTTCCCACATGCATTTCATTGAACATAATCATCTTGCATACAATTCAACTGAACATGTGCATTTCATACGTATTTTCGTAGGAACAAGTTTATGACACGCACTAGCTACATGTCCTAGTATTTGGCACTTGTATCGAGTCACACTTGTATAATTATAACCTAAATGAGGATAACAAAGTTTTAGAAATAAATTGAATAAGGTGACTAAATTAAAGTAAGCAAAATGATTAGATTAAGATTAGTAAACATTTACATTGTTAATTTAGTTAAATCGGGCCAAATAATTAAGTTGTATTATTGTGTGAATTAGTAGAATTATAAATATATGTAAATAATAATAATAATAATATAGACAAAATAAAATGAAAATGACACAAAAGAGAAATAAAAGAGAAGAGAAGAGAAAAGAGAACAGAAAGGAGAAAAGAGAAGAGAAAAAGATAAAAAGACAAAAAAAAACAAAAAGTTAGCTTTATCTTCCCATTTCTGCCTTCTTCTCCAGCCCGACTTCTTCTTCATTTTCTTCCATTTCAGAATTAAATTCTTCCTTGTTTCACTTAGTTTTTGAAGCTAATTGATCCCTTGCAAGGTCGTTCTTGGTAAGTAATTAATTCTTATTGCTATAGGGTTGATTTGAGTTGCTTAGATTCATTAATAGGCACTGATTTGTAATCCATTTTTGATGCATATAGAAATTGATTCTGGAAAAGTTTAAAACACAAACGTTGTTCCTTTATGTCTTATATATATGCATATGTAAACTTGTTTGCATGATTGGGTGTATAGGTAACGAAATCTACTCTCTACTAAAACTGGGCAGGGTGTGAACCCTAACCAAGTTAGCTACTGTGTTCTTTGATTTTGAATATGTTAAAGTCATTATTTGAAGTATATCAAAACATAAAAGTTGTAAATATATGCGTTTTGTATCGTTATACCAAATTTCAGGTTCATAGGTCTTGTAACATTTGAGTTATGGGTAATGGAACCATGATTGTTCCATATTTTGAACTGCCAACTGAATTCCCTGGGCAGATCCAGCAACTGGTTTGGCTTATTTGAGCTCATTAGAGCTAGATTCTATAAATCCTAAAAACTGAAATATTATAGGTATATGTCTTATCTAAATGTGGGTACTAATTTCAGCTTAATGTGTTATGTATAGACTAAGGTATGGCCTTTGGAAGTCATACTGGTCCGGAAGCCAATTCTATTCTTGACCAGTAAAATGTTTGTTATAATTTGAAGCCCTTAGAGACATAATTGATACAATTTATAAACATTAGAAATATTCCACATGAACCCATTTAAGTGTCTGTAAATTTTCATTTAAATAGTACTTATAGATTATAAGTTATCATGAACCCAAATCAGTACCCTGAAACTGCCTAAAGGCAGAAAACATAAAACACTTAGAAATTGCACAAAATAATGTACAATGATCCAATTGGTCGGAAATTTTAATATGTTCTATAATTATATGTTAGTTTTAAGTAGGAATAAGAATTCCATTAATTGGTCAAGTATAGAAAACGTTATAGGCTCAATAGTCCCATAACCTCATAGGAAAAATCGTAACTATTGACATGAACAATGCATATTAATTTGTTTAAGTCACATTAAGTCTCCCTAATCATGAGTTAATCGATTATCTTTTCATATTAGGCTCGCAACATATTGGAGACCCATAAGGAGCGGATAGACAATAAATTAGGGGTCGGAATCAAAGGAGAACGGTGAGTCTAATTATCGATTGAATTCTTTAGTGCAAATGAATGTTGCTTGCTATGTGATTCATATGATTGTCATGATTGGTCCTTGATAATGTAATGATAGATAATTTGCGACATTGTGGTACATACAAATGGTATACTTGTGGTATATTTGAAGTATATGTTTGACATATGTGATATATATACATGGTATATGTGTGGCATATGAGGTATATATGTGGTATATGTATATTATATGTGATAAGATACAATGGTTGATGAATGCTTAAATACAAGTGCATATGCATATGGACTAAAAAGGCATTGTGATTAGTTAATTGATATTGTAAAGCAAAAGAAAAGGCCTATGGCCTAACATATGTGCAAATGAAACAAATGATCAAGCTAGCTAGCAAATGCAAATGCAAATGTTCACATGGCAAATGTTCACATGAAAACCCGAGGCAATATCTGTTTAACTTGGTCACAACAAAATGAAATAAGCAAAGCATTTGCATACATAAAGAGTAATGATTATATGTTTTAACTTTATTGATACATATATGATATTGATGAATGGAATGGAATATATGGTATATATTGGATTTGTGATTTATTACTATGAGTTTTTTGGTACTTTAGAGCTCATTGCATGATTATTCTCACTGAGCCGCAACTCATCAATTTGCATCATTTTTCAGGTAAAGAAAAGTGATAGCTCATTTTGAGTAGTGTATAGAAGACATGGAGCATAGGTCATTGGCCTAGCCTCATCACTCTCTCTCCTTGCATTCCACACAAGCATGAAAACATGTCATCTGTATTTTGGACTTATATGTTTGAATATTTATTATCACTCTATATTAGTTTTGAAATGTACAAATGGAAGAAACCCGTAATCCTTCGGATGTGAAGTTTATATTTTAATATATGTGATATATCGTATTGTGGTTTTTAATGTTGACTTGAAAAGTCATTGAGTGATATTACAGGATATGAGACTTGCAAAGTCATTGAATGAAATTACAGGATATAAGACTTGTAAAGTCATTAGTTGATTTTACAGGATATGATATGAAAAACAAAATTTACTACCACTGTTATTGGGGTATTTTCTCTTTCCAACATGTAGTATGTGATTATTTGATACAAAAATATGTTACACTTAAATGCATATGATGTGGTGTTACATTACCAATAAACAAGAAATTCCTAAATACCCAAACAGCTCTCTAAGATGATACACAATAAATAATAATTCTTAAAGCATATGTTAGAGCATGCTCCCCCCGAGAAATATAAAATATCCAAATTGCTTTTCTGCTCAAAGATGGTAGAGGGAATATCTCTAGTGCAACATGCATTAAAGAGAATGGGTATATTGAGAGATTGGACTCTTTGGGATTCGTGATGGATCATAAGTTAAGTATACACTTAATTCTTCAAAGTTTGCTTGCTAGTTGTGCACACTTCATATTAAACTATCATATGAATAATATCTCTGCTTCAATCCCCAAATTCATCAACATGCTCAAGATAACTTAGCCTTCTATAATAAAAAAACAAAAAAAAAAGCAAAATTCTATGATGCTAGTGGATTCTTCTAGTTTTTCTAAGAACAATAATGACAAAAAGATAATATGAAGCCCACAAAGGCCTAAAAAGGCATGAAGAGGAAGGGCAAAGAGATGACACTAAAAGGGACTTGCTTCCACTGTGGCAAAAATGACCATTGGAAGAGAAATTGCAAAGCCTGTCTAAAGTTGTCGAAGAAGGAGAAGGATAAGATATCAGATGCACTTGTTTCTACTTTAGGTATTTTTGGTACTAAGGTTAATATTGTTTCTAATAATAATACATGGGTATTAGATACTAGATGTGGCTTACACATATGTACTAATATGTAGGGCCTAAGAAATAGTAGACAACTTAATAAGGGAGAGTTAGACCTATGTGTGGGCAATGAAGCAAGAGTTGTTGCATTAGTTGTAAGAACTTATATATTAACACTACCTAGTGACCTTGTTTTAGAATTAAAAAATTGCTATTATATTCAGTTTTAACTAAGAATATTATTTTTATTTCATGTTTTAACATAAAAGGGTTTTCATTTGACTATAAATAACAATAGTTGTTTTATTTGGTTGAATGATATTCCTTATGATACTGATACAATATGAAATAGAATTTCTATTCTTGACATGTCAATTCAATCCTCAATATCAATAATAAAAAACAAAAATTGGATAACCTAAAACCAACATATTTATAACATTGTTGCCTTGGTCATATAAATGAGATGCGCATGACTAAGTTATACAAGAATGGTAACTTAAGGTCATTTGATTATGAATCATATGACACATGTGAATTTTGTTTATTAGACAAGATGACAAAATCACATTATTGTGGAAAGTGTGAACATACAAGTGGGCTTTTAGACATTGTACAATGTTTGTAGACCAATGTCAGTGCACGCTAGAGGTGATGTTTTCTGCTTCATTTCCTTTATTGATAATTTTTCATGATTTGGATACTTGTATCTAATGAGATACAAATTTGAATTTTTTGAAAAGTTTAAAGAATTCAGAAATGAAGTAGATCAAATCAATGTGGAGCAGACTTAAGTCAAAAGTTTCAAGGTTATCTCAAAACTAATGAGATTTTATCTCAATAGACTCAACCTTACATGCCACAACACAATAGTGTGGCTAAAAAAGAAACCAAGCCTTGTTTGACAAAGTGAGGTCTATGATAAGCTTTGCAAAACTCCCTATGTCTTTTTGGAATCGTGCACTGAAAACTATTGTTTATATTCTAAATAGAGTTCCTTCAAAGTTAGTTAATGATACTCCATATGAGATGTGTAATAACAAAAGACATATTCTTTTCACACATGAAAGTATAGGGTTGTCCTACTTATATGAAAAGGATAATCTCAAACAAGCTAGATGCTAAGTCTAATAAAGGTCTATTTGTGGGGTATCCAAAAGTATCATTTTGATATCAATTTTGCCACCCTTTGGAGCAAAATGAATTCATTTCCAAGCATGTGTTTTCATACAAAAATAGTTTCTTCTAAAAGAATATAGTGGGAGAAAAATTGAACTTGAAAAAGTTTAAGATGCTCAAACAGATGCAGATCAAATGATAGAACTCGAATATGTTACTCATACAAATGAAGTAATAGTAATACCTTATGAAATACAGGAACTTCATAGATCTAGTAGGATACACACTATTCCTAAGAGATATAGATTTCTCATAAGTGAACAGAATGACTATTGCTCATATAGGATGATAAGTCTACTACTTATGAAGAAGTTTTGAATAGTTTAAAATCTGACAAATGGTTAAAGGTAATGCTATTAGGGATGGATTTCATGTATGAAAATCAAGTATGGACTTTGGTTGACCCACACAAAGGGATAAACCTACAGAGTACAAATGGGTCTTCAAAAAGAAGATCGACATGAAAGGTAATGTAGTTACCTACCATACTTGGCTGGTAGCTAAAGGATATCATCAAAAGTAAGGCTATGACTACAATGAGACCTTTTCACCAATTGTTATGCTTAAATCAATTATGATAATCCATGTCATTGCTGCTCATTATGATTATGAGATTTAACAAATTGATGTGAAGATAGTTTTTCTTAATGGAAATTTGATTATGGATGTGTACATTACATAATCTGAGGAGTTCATACCCAGTGATGGCAATAAGATATGCAAATTATAAAGATTCATTTATAGATTGAAGCAAGCATTCATGAGTTAGAACATATCATTTAATGAGATAATCAAAGAGTTTGGTTTCTCATAAAATATGGATGAACCCTGTGTTTACAAGAAGGTTAGTGGGAGTGTAGTCATGTTTTGAGTATTATATGTAGATGATATATTACTCATAGGAAACGATGTCTCGGTTCTTCAATTAGTCAAGATATGAATTTTTAGGAATTTTTCATGAAAGACCTTGGAGAAGCAACCTGTATTATTGGGAAAAAGATCTATAGAGATAGATCTAAAAAGTTATCTAGTCTTTCTTAATTTACATATATAGACAAGATACTAAAGAGGTTTAGCATAGATCAATCTAAGAGATGGTTCACTCTTATGACTCATGGGATAATTCTTTCTAAATCCATATGTCTAAAGACATAGGATAAATAGACACATTTGGGTAGGATTCTGTATGTATCTATTATTGGATCCATCATATATGTTGTTTTATGTACTAGACCTGATGTATCATATGCTCTGAGTGTTATGAGCATATATCAATCAGATCCTAGTGATGGGTATTAGGTGGCTATCAAGAACATCCTGAAGTACTTGAGAAGGATTAATGGTGCATTCTTTTTAAGAGAATGTGGGCTTAAAGTAAGTAGGATACATATGCTAGCTTTCAATCTGACAAAGATGAATCAAAATCCTAGTCAGGCTATGTATTCACATTAAATGACATAGTAGCTAGTTAGAAGAGTTTCAAAAAGGAGACGACTATGGACTCAACACTAAAGTAGAGTAATTGCAGCCTCTAAAGCAACTAAGGAAGCATTTTGGATCAAGAAGTTAACTACAGAGTTCAGAGTGGTTCCTAGCATTGTTGATCTAATATTCCTGTATTGTGATAACAATAGAGCAATTGCACAATAAAATGAGCAACAAACTCATCAGAGATCCAAATATGTGCTCAGGCAATACCTTTTAATTAGGGAGATCATTGGTAGATAAGATGTAAAGATAGAAAGATCTTTTACTTATCAAAACACAACTAATGCTCTCACTAAGCCACTACTCCAAAAGAAATATAAAAGTCATGTACTCACCTGTAGTATAATGTATAAAATTAATTGACTTTAATGCATATGTGAGATTGTTATAGATGTGACCTAAATGCAATTGCCTTGGACACTTGATGTACACATTTATTTGTCAATAAAAGTATTTTTCATTATATGACATTCATTCATTATGAATTTGATGTAGATTCTTAAAATGTTTAATGAAATTTTTGGTATAAAATACAACATAAAGGAAATCATGATAGTAAGATTCATATCATGTGTAATTGTATTTATACCTAAATTATTCTTAGTCATAATATTAACAAGATAGGATATTGTTAATATGGATAAACTAGCATATATTTTATTTTTTGATTGACTCAAGTAGTTTATCTCATAGATTGTAGTTATGAGATGTTTAGAGTTAACATATGGATTTTTACTAGAGTAGTCAAGTACATTGGATGACCTAGCCATGAGACAATCACATTAATATCTATTCAACAACAATAAGGTATAGTATTCTGAAAGGACAAATTGTACGGTAATTGTCTATGAAAGGGTTTAGAGTCAAACTATTGACTTTCTGGTTATTTGGGTGGTCATGATTTATTGCTAGATATTGCTCATAATCTACTCAAAATTATAGGATGATTTGAGCTACCAACATAACTAGAAACCTTATAGGTCACACGCATAAAAGAAATGAAAAACAAAATGTGAAATGGATTTTGGATGGATCCAAAACATGAGAAAGATAAATTTGGGTCAAGCAAGTTCGTAGGTGTGAAAGAGTTTCGCGGTTGCAAATATTTTGTCGCATGTCACATGTCACGTGCACTATACCCTTTGGCGCTTGCATGATAGATGCGGGCATCACTTGTGTGAGCATAACAAAAAAGGCACACTCAAGATAGGAGCAAGCACCACTAGTGTATGAATAGTATAAAAGGTATTTGTTGCACACACCAGCCGAACTAAAGCACGTTACGTGCACGACACCGTTAACATGCACGTGATGTTGTGCGATTCTACATTATTTTATTTAGAATAGGAAGTATAACCTAGAGTTTTATGTATCCAGCTCGAATTATGATTAGAGAATGTATAAATACTCGTATTAAGGGTTATTTTCATGGCTACCTCATTAGCGAAATTAAAAATTATTCTCTCTTCTTTTCTCTCACAAGATAATCCACTATAGCTAGCACTAGAGTTGATTTTCATCCCATCTCCCTTGTGGTTGTTTTCTTCCTTTATTTGTATGGATACTACTAAAGGCAATCCTAAACTTGAATTATTATAGTTTGCAATAACCCAATAAGAAGTAAATCTCATAAGTTTTGAAGATTGAAATTGCAAATAACAAAGGTAATATTCCTCATCCATTAGATGGTTATGATTCGGTTTTGAATTGCATAGGCATGATATTAGATTTTGGGTTTATAAAATTTTAAATTTTCGTTTCCATATATATGAGATGCATGTTTAAAACCCAATAAAGAGAATAATAATTAGTTTTTTTTTTTTACCAAAGAAAGGTAATAAATTGTGCACTCAAAAATTGGGCTTGGAATAAGCTTTTTACAAATGGGATTCGCTTGAACTATTGGAAACAAGTGTAAGCGTTCAACCCCTATGAAGCACGGAAATGCTGAGGGTTCAGTGTGTTGGCATGTTAGAAATATTTTCGACATTGACATCGGTAGATATAGACACAAAATATCCTGGGTTTGGTGTCGGAATTTTGCAAAAATCAGACACGCATTTCTCCTTTAGAAACATGTTTCTCCACTCTTATAATATCTAATTTTATCATGCCTCCCCTAAGAATAAAATTTCCCCTTCTATTCATTTTCTCTCTGTGTCTAACGCCATACCTAATAAGCTCACCACTAATCTCCGCCTCTGACGGTCACTTCTTGTCATCGTCCCACCAATCTCATCCTCTTATAGTCATTGTCTGGTGTTTGTCACCACCAATCTCCTCCTCCGACGATCGCTTTAAGTTACTCTTCCTTAATCCTTAAGGTCTGGTGTGGTCTTGAATTTGTTCAGAAAAGCAAGGATCAAAAATGTAAGTTCTTGAAAGATACGAGCTAGCTGAAAATAAAATAATTTTGTCACCTTCAAATTTGTGGTGGAATATGAGAGTATAATATCTTTTACCCTAATTTGGATTTGGCTAAATATGGGCGTATAATACTTGACAACTGGTGTGTGTTTGTTTTAGTTTAGGGAAGAAATGCCGTGACAGCTGGTGTTATACTTGACACCTTTCTCTGTATTTTGATATTTGCACAGGCCTATGAATTGAGGATATATGTTTATGATGAATCATGTAAATAATTTCTTATGACAGTATTGACCCATAAATTTTAATTGAATCCAAAGAAATACAAACAATTATTCTGATACAGTGTTTTATGTTCATTTTTTATATTTATTCTTTGATTATAAAAATTTATAAATATATGTTTTAAGTTTAATTATTTATAAATATGTTGCTATATTTTTAACATTTACACCGTTTGTTCCGTGTAGTCGAATTTTATCTTTTTTAGAATTGTAGTTTTTTTGTATTCATGCATATATTTGTATCTGTATCCATAATACATATATAGAAACGACAGTTGAAGTTTTTTTCATAGAAATTTATCTTGGTGTCAACCATCTGGAATTTCTATACTCATTATTAAGAAGAGAAACCTGCGTTGCGTATTATAATTTCGATTTTGTGTTCAAGTTTAAAAGAAATCTGGTTTGGTTAATTAATGGGTATTTGTCTCTACTATCTTGATTTTTTAATTTATGTTTTTCTTTTCATGCTCTATTTTGGAGAAGGGATAGAGAAAATAAGATTTGATAAAGGAAAGAAGGGTGAGAAAAGCGGGTCGAGATGCATGGAGAGAAAATATGGCATTGATGTATGGGAGGAGAGAAATTGGTGTTGAAAAATTGATGAGGTATGTGCCTAGTCTGCATTTTAACTACGGTATTCAATCAACTCTAAACATCAATCAAACAATAGCATGATAGAAACCCTTCATAATTATTCAAAAAATAAATATAATTTTATATAGTCAATGTTATTAATTTGCAATACGAAATATATTAATAATGACATAAAATATTGATAATTCTCTTGTACATAGAATTTTATCATCCCTCTTACACACAAGCATGGCTAAATGTATCATTTTTCCAGATTCTTAAATACATATTAATTTGAAATTGAAGAATTTTCATCAACAATTTGGAGGATGGACTCCACATTTTGTAGCGACGGCAGTGGCATGTGGATAATCAGTCCCAAGAAAAGGGAGCATATATTTGAATTTGCACAAACAACCCAAATTAGCTCTTCGAACAATATCGCAACATTGGGTAGTTGGAGGGGGAGGTAATCTTCCTATTGCTGCTGAATAACATTCATCAATAAGACGATTGCTCTCTATATTGCAAACGCTCACTGCTTCAACTCTATCTATCATTACAATGAGTGATGATGCCACTAACAAAATCAGAACAGCATTCTTTCTATTGCTATCCATTTTGTCTCCAAAAGCAATTAATCTCTTTGTAATTTGAGTAATTAAATCTGTCTCTTACACATGCACATAGTTCATGGCTAATTTATAAAGAAATTTTGGAAATATGAAGTTTTATTTCAATGGTCTATGATTAAGTCTTTGCATGGTGGTTTTGACATTATTGGTTATTTCTTTTCCTTCTTGTATTTTGAGGTGTCTTATTTAATAGGCTGGTAATAAGTTAGAAAATAGTAGATATACACTGAGACATATCACAAACTTATCTAAATTGTTTTATTTACTAGTGAAAATTAAACAAATAAAACTTCCTTAATTATTTCAAAATTCAAATTATATTGCTCATAGTATGTATTGTCTAATTTTGAAATTATTGTGTGATTGTAAACACGTATTTAGTTTAACACACAAAGGTTGTATTTAAAAATTTCCATTCTTCATGTAATTTTTCTTTCTCATTTATAGGTAAGAGTGATTTTATTGTTATTTCAATTAAAGTTAAAAGGACATTTTTATCACAAATTAGAAATGGAAGATAGCTAGTAATGTGCATTAATGAAAAATTTGGGGATGGTGGGTGAAATTTACCTCATAACACGCTCGTTGTCATCTATGTAAATTATATTTGAATCGGTCAAACATATATATATATATATATATAAATATCAGAAAAGATTCCCAATGTTTTACACTTTTTCAGTTGAATATTAATTTTTTAATCGATACCTAATGTTTTTTTAATTTTTAATTGAATATATTCATCATTTTTTTATTTGATTATTTAATAATTTACAATAAGAAATCTAACATTTTAAAGTATCATATATCATTGGGTTTTTAAACTTTTTTCTATATGGTATAGGTATATTTTAATTAATAAAATAAGAGTATATGTAAAATATTTGTTATAACTCTAATTCTAATCGGGGAAAAAAATACTGATGCCTACTTTTTTCTACTTTTAAACATTTATGATAAATAAAAAATAAAAATAAAAAAATAATCTCACTATATATTATAATGATTTTTTGCAATGGAATATTTGTATTATTATTTAATGATTAACAATTTTTTGATAATTTTTAAAAATGTCATTATTATGCTAATATAAAATGTCATATTTGCAGAGTCTTGTTTGAATACTATATTGATAAAGTGTGTGATTGAAGTGTGTTTACATTCCAACTAATAGTAATATATAAATTATACGTTAAATTAAAACAAAAAATAATAATTTTATATTTAGTATACCAATGATATTAATTTAATTTCTAAAAATTTATAGAAAAAGCTTGATTATTAGTAAAATAATTATAAAGAGGCTAAAATAATCGAAATAAAAATATAAAAGTCATATTAGGAAAAATTAAAAAGTATAAGAGCGAAATTATAGATTTAAACATACTTGCAGTGGCAGATACCAACGTCATATATTATGCTACAATTGATAAAATCAGAAAATCTGGATAAACTCAAAACACATATATACAAAGATTTGGATTCATTTGTTTATTTATTTTTTGTCAAGTCACGTTGTTGTTGCATGTGTTATTAAAATTGAATTCGACCAGCCGGTTGGATTGATTAAATTGCGAACAGGTGGCTGATCTAGTCTGATTTGATTATAAAAATATCGGATCGTCAATATGTAAGAACCAGTAAAAATCGGAAACCACTTAGAAGCAAATAAAAGCGGGTTTATTTTTAAATGTCGTTTTTACTGGAAAAACTTCTCTCTTTAGCTAGGATAGAAGTAGAAGAACAAACCTCATTATTTTAAGTCATTAATAATTGTGTTTAATAAAAAGAAATAATTATATTTTATGGGATTTATCGTATGAGTAATTCATGGGTTCTATAATTAATTTAAGGAGAAGAGAATGTTTTTGAAGAAGAAGAAGAAGAAGAGAGGTGAGATGAGAGCTGCCTAACCACAAGAATGAAACAAAATACTAGGGTTGCTAAGGCCTTATATTGCTAAAGATAATCCACACCTAGTGAACGAATAGTTTTTTTTTTTTTTTAAGGAAAAAAAAAAAGAATAAGGGAAAAAGGATTTCTTATTCTTTAAAGGCCATAATTCAAAGCTATGATATGTGTCTATGTTAAAAATTACATATAAAGGCTGCAAGTTTAATATATTTCCATTAATGAAAAATATGTATATTAATGAAAGGTTAACTTATTCTATTTCATATATTGTATATTAATGAAATGTCTTTACACTTTAGCATATAACTCACTTTTACTTTTGTTATAATTTGGGGAAATAAATTCTTGTTAGCTATCATTAGTTTACTTGGATCAATTATAAATTTGGTTATCATAACGTATCTTCATACATTTAAAAATTTTGATTTGGTTATGTAATTTATTTGTTGATAATTGATGATGAATGGGTATCAAAGAAGTATTTTTATGCATTTTCCATAGAACTTTCATATTGTTTATTTTTAATTTTTTTATAAATTATCATTAAATTAAAAAAAAAAACACGGTTGAATCTAATTATGAGCTAGTTATTAGTTTGGTTCAGTATTCAGTCCGATTTTAAAAACATTATTGCTGCCATCCATAATGATAAGGTACATCGTCATCGCATTTTCAGTTTGAAGTAAGAGAAGAAACATTACACGATCAATCAAAATAAAGTTAAGGAATTATTTTCATCTTTTAATAATTAATAAAAAAACATTTATATTTTTAATGCAAACACATTTTCTTTCCAATTAATTGGCCAATTAAATTTCCCAAAGAAAACTTCTAAGAGAGAACAATTCCTACAGTTAAAATTGGTCCTGTCAGGAATATTCGCATAATACCATATTTACTTTTTGTATATTGAGCTTTGTACTCCTTTATTTTTATTTTCATAACTTGAGGCATTTTTTAACATTATAAAGATATAGCAATAGAAAATGCTCTATAAATATGTTGAATTATTTAATGGATATATATATATATATATATATATATATATAATTTGAAAATTTATAATTTATAAGACTAAATAACCTTTCTATTATGTGTGTTAATCACCAAGCTTTTAGAAAAATGTAAATAAATGTCAATTATAAATTTCATATTAAGAGAAAAAAGAAATAAAAAAAATAAGTTATAACAACATTAATTTTTACAAATTATTAAATAATTAACAAAATATTTAGAACATTTGTTTCGATACTTTTTACACTGTCAAAAAAGAGTTTAATAGGTATGAAAATAAAAGTACAAGGGTTCAATGTGTCAAAATAAAAATATAGGGGCTCAATTGAAAAAATAAAATGTATAAGGGTTAAATGTGGTATTATACCTTGCTCTTGTTGTATCGTATAGCAGGGCTTGGGTGTGAGGAAGGGATATTTATAATCCCATATCAGTTGGTTCTAATATTAAACTATTACTTTTAATGGCTTAATAACCTTTTTCCCTTGAATTTTGAGGATAAGTTAGCTTCAAGTTCTATTTAATGATACTTCAACATGATAATAGAGTTAGGTAGTGTTGAGGGCTCCTTGTAACAGCTTTCGGTGTAGTCAAGAAAACCTCCCAACTATACAGACGGATGTTACGAGCTATTTTGTGAAAAATTGATTAAATTAAAAAAATTTATATTTAAAGCCTATTTAACATAATTATCAATTTAAAGCATCAAAATTCATTATAATATTAAAATTATAATTCAACAATCGATAATAATATAAAATATATTCCCGACATCATTAGCCTTATTTTACAAATACATCATAATAAACATTATTATATATTCTTAAAACCATAACATGTAAAACAAAAACTCACAATCCTATGACATAAACACAAATACATAATATGTCATGAATATAAATACACTCTAAATTGGGTGCATTCTAACTGATTTATGGGGGCTTGTGACTCTTCCAGTCAACTCTTATCTAATAGTTATGAACCTGCATGCAGAAAATCTATACACTAAATAAACTAATGCTTAGTGATGCATATGTGTATAAAAATTCTATATTTAAATAATGTCATATAATGTTATGTCATTCACCTCATTATCATTTTTAAAATCATACATTCTAGTTATTTCATTCTTCAATATCGTACCAACATGTCTATCTTACCATAGACATGCTATAATAATCCATGTATATCATACACATGTACATATATCACATTTCTAATTATCATATCAATTACCTGATATTAACATTACATTATATTTTGCAATTATAATTCATTATTACATATGTTCCTACCCTAGAACTCTAAACTTAACTATTCGAATGTGATACATAAGACAAGAGTGTTCACAATCCGAGCTTAAGCCACCCGGCTTTCAACCTATAATAGCTCATTTATGCCCTTCAAAGTCAATGACACTCAACAACCCAAATTTAAACCACATTAACTAAGAATAATATAACATGCTAGCAAATCCATGATAAAGTATACTCATATACCGAGCTTTAACCACTTATCTTTATATAATATCAAAGTAACACATATGTTACCGTTCACCTCCCTCAATAGTATATCATGTATCCTATGTCAAGTCTAAAACTAGAAAACTAGGCATTTAACTCATAACTATTTATCTATCAATTCATTTTATCACATGTTATTACCAGCATTATATCTCATTTATGTGTTGGTATTCCCATACCGACACATAAATGTCAAATCATATATTTCATATGTTATTTTTTATGTATACATACATCTCATAGCATGTATTTAACAAAACTATCAATTAAGATCGTATACCAAAATGTAAATATAATACATTAATCCTACTTCACGAGCGTGAACTACTAATTCACGCTCATGAATGTATACTTTCACAGTTACCTTACTTATGAACTATCACATGAAAGAAACAGAGCATTCACGGTCAGGACTTACCTATTCACGGTCGTAACACCACGTCATCATGGTTTTACAACTGTGATACCAAACCGTAAAATTTTGGGTTCATACAAGTTCATCAGTGTCGACATTCACAACCATGACATTCTTATTCACGGGCATGAATCATGCATTTTCAGCAACTTGAAACAAAGCAAACATGCATTTCATGAAAAATCTCTAAAGATCAACCAGTATTAACCACTCATATACTCTGTCTACAATATGTTTAAACATCATTTAAATCAATAAATTTTTTTATAGGTCATGTCCAACCATAACATATTATATATGTCATATTAACACTCAAAACCATTTTTTCATATTATTTGTCAACCATAACATGACATTTTATCACTATATCACATTTACATAATACAAAATACATCAAAATGCATGATAATCAAATTAATATGCTCATATATACATATCTTTTACCAAACTGGAGCCTTAACTAACATTACAAGTTTTTCAAGCTTGTTTTCCCCTTTGTGATGTATTCCTTTGCTCACTAGTCGAACCTATCATCATAAAAATGTTTTTATCAGAATCTTATAACCATAAACAAGCTAAAACAAAAATCCTAAGAATAGAGTTCTACCTCTATCTTGGTAAAACTCTATCAAACCTCCATATTTTTGAAGCTTTCAAGCTTCATCAATAGTATTTTAGGGTTAGAAGAAGTGGAAAAGATGACTAAAAAATCTTTGAGTGTGTCAGACAATGATCTGGGGTGATGAAAATGATTTTAAAGTAAGATAAGATGTATAGAAAAAAGAAAAGTGCGACTGTTCATGGTCAATCAACCTGCATTCACGGGCATGACACTTAACTTTATAGTCGTGAAATGTCATTCACAATCGTAAAAATCCTTCACATGCGTGAATATTCTTTTTTCTCAAAATGATCCCGCCATCTTTAAAATTGTACCATTTGAACCATAACATAGCTTTACACAAGCATAAAAGACTTTTCATTTCACAAATTTTTAACTTAAACTTTAACACACTTTAACCCCAATCTTTTTTTCTCTCTAAACACATAACTCATAGGCCCTACTTTACAAGCGTTACACTCCTACTATTATCTTCATGCTTCATGTTATCCCTTATTATTAGAGTTGTAAACGAATTGAGTCGAATCTAATATTAGTAAGATCGAGCACAATTCATTTAAGTTTATTACAGACTCCAGCTCAATTTGATATTTTATACTTAAGTTTGATCTTGGCCCATTTAAAAATTAGCAAATTTATGATCGGCTTAAGCTCGGCTCGTAAAAACCTTATTTATTATATTTAACGAGTTTTAGCTTGAGTTTAGTTCATTAACTAATAATAACAAAAATTTGAGTTTGACTTGTTAACTAATAATGATAAAAGCTTGAGTTCGAACTTGATGATAAAATATAATATAAACGCCCCTAAATGAACATGTTCGTGAGCTTTTAAACGAATACATTCGCGAGCTTTTAAATGAACACGTTCACGAGTTTTTAAAAGAACATAACACGTTCGCGAACGTGTTTGCAAGCTTTTAAACGAACATATTCGTGAGCTTGTAAATGAATATGTTCGTGAACTAATGAACCAAATAATATTAAACTGAAGCTCGACTTATTAACAATAACAAACGATTTCGATTAAGATTTTTTTTAAACTGATAGCTGAATAGCTTGTGAGTAGTTTATTTCATTTACAACCCTACTACTGTGCTATACCTTTACTATATATAGGTCTGTGCATGAGGAAATTGTATTAATTGTTCTCCATCTATTAGTGTACATTAAACTACTACTTGTAATAGTTTAAACAATCTCTATTTTTTGAATTAGCTTTTAAAAATGAGTTTGATTCAAAATGTATTTACCTATATAATTTTTATGTGAAATAAGTTAGGTTCAAGACTCATATCATTATAATTATATATACATCAATAACAGAAACGACTAAAGGAAAATAAGAAAAATTATTCAACTAGAAAAGGTTATACCACTAGAAAATAATAAACAGCATATAATCATGAAGCAAACTGGAATAATCTAGAATCCTTCCTTATTGAGGACTAGTAATTAGTCCTCGCCTTGCGTTGGACGGATAATTTTTGGACAATAAGTAAAGTAAATAATACTAAATTTCTTAATATTTTTAACAAAACGTATTTATGCGTTATTATTCATTTGTAATTTTTCTTCTCTTTAAAAGTTTCTATCTTTTATACATAATACATACTATAGTTAAATATTTTTTTTTCTTTTTTTTCGGTTTAAATAAAAAAAAGGTTTATAAGAGAATATATGCAAATGACTTGAAGAAGAAAATTTAATAAATACAATGATTATGTTATTACACTATCGGAATAAAAAGTCTAATTGTGAAGTTATGGACTTCTCAATAAATTTTCATCAATATATATATATCAATACGAAAATACAAGAGTTGTTAAAATTTCCAATGGATGAAGAAAAAATAAATCTCATAATAAAAAAATATAAAAAAAATATTAAATGTACTATAAATTTAAAATAAACAATTGAAAACATGATATTATTCAACATAAAGCTAATAGAAAAAAAAAATGAAATATTCCTTATGTGTACTAAGAATATGTGATAACCTCCTTAAAAGGGTTGGAATAGAAAAAAAAAAAAAAAAAAAAAAAAAAAAAAGAGGAGATGGGGGTCAGGATTTTTTAAAATTAATGAAAAAAATTCATTCACTACAAAACATAAATATTTAGTAGTCATTAATTTTTTTTTATTTTTTATTATAATATATTATAATTTTTTTGTGGATCAAAATAAAAATTAATTTTATATGGTAAAGCTATTTCCCAAGTGAATTATGTTCCTATTTATAACACTTGTTAACATATTTTTTAAGGAATAATATATTTAAAAAATATATTTCATTTTTAAAATGTCATCTGAAAATTCAGGGACACATATGTCTCTAGTTGTAAAATATTCTGAAAGTTTATTTGTCATACCTCTCAGAGATACAATTATAATGAAAAAGAAAAAAGGAAAGAGAAACAACACTGTACAAAAATGTTGTTGCTGAATGGAGAGCTTCAATGAGGAAACAGTGTCATGTATGGATGTTTACGGATCGGTTTGGTGTGAGTTAGATACAATATTCAATTCAATCCATAATTTGTGGATTGAAAATTTATCAATATAATTTAAACTACAATTATGGATTGGATCAGATTGGATTGCGGTTTAATTTTATATATTTTTTATTTTGTATTTAATAATAATAATAATATATCACAAATATTTATAATATCTCAAAAACTTTTAGTCTACTACATAAAATACTTAATAACAAGTCATAGTATAAAAATTATAGTAGAAATTTTCTCCAAAAAAATGTAATAACAAATTATTAAAATATTTCATTTAAGATTAAAAATCTACAGCAACAAAAATTCAACACCGCAAGTAAGATTACAGTACTAGAGACTACAAAAAATACAAAATTTTAAAGTTAAATTAAACATAAAAATAATAGTAAAAATAATTTTTACCATGGCAACGTATACAAATTCAATTTGATTTGAAAAATATCGTTTACCTCTTTTACTATTCATCATCACCAACATTATTATCTTCAACTTCATCCAATTAATTTCATTAATTATAGTATGCAAAAAAAATTCTATTAAAAAATGTCAATGTTAGAACATGTGTGTTGCCCAGATATTAGACCAAGAAGGGGGGTTGAATTGGAGTTTCAAGAAATTAAACTTTAAATTGCGGAAATAAAATTGTTAATTTGGAAGGGATAGAGAAATCAGACAAAAAGATTTATAGAGGTTCGGGTATTAACAAACCCTACTCCTCTCCCCAATCGCAATTGGGAGTTTCACTAACACAGTAAGTATTACAATGGAGTTTTACAAGCTCACTCCCAACTATGGTGTTTCTTACAATGGCTCACACCTAACCCAGAAATCCCTTGTGTTTTAATGGCTCACACAATAACCAATTCCTTTGTGTTTTACAGGCTCACACAAACAACCTACACTTTGTGTTTTATAGGCTCACACAAACAACCTATACTTTGTGTTTTACAGGCTCACACAAACAACCTTTTAATTTGTGTTTTGGAGGTTCACACAACTAACCCTTACAAGTGTTCTTCTCTTAACCCAGAACTACCCAATGCTCACTTGAGTAAAGATTACAGAAAGAACAACTTATAAATCTTTATTGCTCAAATATGAGGAGCAATAAGATTTTTACAGAGAATGGATTTGTTCTCAAAGTAAAAAAGTACAAGATAGCTTGTGATTTTAAAGTATATGTTAATCTTTTGTTTTTCTTATCATTCTCTTGTTTCTTAATGCATAAATGACTTCCATTTATACTCCCATGGCTAAATATAGCCGTTGGGGTGCATTAAAAAAGAAACTAGCCGTTATACGAACCAAAAAATCGCGCCTGACATTTTTCTCTTTCATTGTTCACGGGCGTGAATATGCTTGTCACGGGGGTGACAGTTCTTCCCAAGTCGTGACTGAAGTGGTGACCTTGGTCGTGAAGCTTTCTGGTATGTTTTGACATATAATGTCACGGGCGTGACATTAATCGGTCACGGGCGTGACACTCTTTCCCAGCCGTGACCCAAGTGGTGACTCTGGTCGTGAAGCTCTCTGGATGAAATTGAATGAATCCTTCACGGGGGTGACAGCTTCATTCACGGGGGTGACAATCTTCCCAGCCGTGACCCAAGTGGTGACTCTGGTAGTGAAGCTCTCTGGATGAAATTGAATGAATCCTTCACGGGGGTGACAGCTTCATTCATGGGGGTGACAATCTTCCCAGCCATGACCCAAGTGGTGACTCTGGTCGTGAAGCTCTCTGGAATGAAATTTGCATGAAGCTTTACGGGGGTGACACCTTTCTTCACGGGGGTGACTGAAATGCTTACTTCACGATTTGTTTTTCCTTCATGGTCGTGAACTTCAAATGTTGGTTTTTGGTAACAGTTAGCTTTCTTCACGGGAGTGACTCCGAGAGTCACGGCAGTGAACATGCTACTTCTTGCTTTTTGTTTCTCAAGGATTATTCTTCCAATTCTCCATTCTTGCTATTTTAATTCATGTCCTGTATAATATACTTACAAAAACAAGTATGTTAAATACAATATTGCTATATTATTTATTATCATCAAAATGACGGAAATACCCCTCAAGGTTAACAATCTCCCCCTTTTTGATGGTGACAAATAATTTAGCAATATGTGATTTTGAGAAGTCTCCCCCTCAAAATATACTTAGAATAAAAAATATAATATGCAAGAATAGTAAATAAAGATGTAGCATTTAACTAGATTTTAAGTATATGCAAGTTATATGAGAAGTATATCCAATACATACTATAATTCCTTTTCAAGACATAAAGTATATGTAAGGTGTATTTAAATATATCATGACATGTTATAACTTGCTTTTAAAGTGTATGCAAAGTATACTTAGGGTATTTTTAAAGTATATAGAAACTCAGTTTTTCAATTATCTACTTTGCATCTGAAAAGTTGAATCAAGATTTTTAAATAAATTCAAGGTTTGTTTCACTTTTTGATTCACTATTCTTATTATAGCTAGTTTGATACTACTTTCCCTTATCATATATTGCTAGTTTTCTCCCCCTTTTGTCATCAATCAAAAAGAATATTTAGATTGAAGTAAACAAAAGGAAATATATATATTATGAAGGAAAGGATACAAACTAAGAAAGAAAATTTAAGATTTCCTACATAAACATAACAAACAACAAAAATGATCAAACATAACAAATTTAGGCTACATTCTAGCCTATATCCTAGCCAGACATCCTATCACGAAGCCTAGCTACTTCTGCCTCAAGACTGTCTATCCGAGACTCTATGAAGTCCTTGAGGTTTTCCAACCTCTCATCCATGGAAGTCTGTAGCTGCTTGAAACGTGGTGCCAAGAGGTCGACCACCTGCTGCGCTAAAGATGGTGTGGAGGCTGAGGACTGTCCAATGTCCTGCTTGATGGCTGGAGTTGCTTCCTCAATCTGAGCCCTCTTTTTCTGCTGAACTCCCTGGAGGCCTGCTTGAAAATCCTCCGTGTCATGATCTTCCCAGATAATCTCTCCAGCAGTATCAGTGAAGCGGTAGAAGATATCGTTCTGAAAAATGATTCTGACAGCTGCTCCCATCTTGATGAATGACTCTACATCCAGCCTATCTCGTGGGTGTGCAGGAATAATGTTGAAGTGATGGTCATCCAGCTTCAAGTAATTGAGCTTCACTGCCATATGAGTGACATATGCCCAATCAAAATATCTCCTGTGGGCTTGGTGGCGATGGAGAGAAGATGGTTGCAAACCATCTGGAAAGCGCCACTGTGACTCCCCTGCGAGCCATCTCGAATAGGAAGAGTTATGACTTCCTAATAGTTCCATTGCTTTTTCCCCAAGCAAAAATGTTGTAGGTTAGAAACCTATGCAAATACCTGTGTACTGGGGTCCTGAGATGTGTGCTCTTAGTTTTCTTGACATCCCAGCTGCAATCCGTGCCAAAATGTGTCCATGCTGCAGGGGCAGAGAATTCTACCTTAGTCTCATTCAGAACACCATCAGATGGTAGGTTGAACAATTCTCCAAATGCGATGGCGCTGAGAGTGTTTGCATTGTTGCAGAGTTGGAATTTCACTACTCCAGTTGATGAAACCTGCAAGGTGCTGAGAAATTCCAGCGTTGGCTCCCGTAGGGTTGGCAGATGAATTTGAACAAATTCTCTTAGATGACAGGCTTAAAGCTGCTCTGTCATAGCCATCTCGAGCCCGAGATTACGGACTGTCTGCCATTCAAAGGACCTTGATGATAAAATAGGTCTCTTCTTCAAAGTTGCATACCGAAGATGACAGCTTTCTGGAATGATGTTCATTAGGTAATCTGAATACCTCTTCGGTGCATGGGACTTCTTTCTCTTTCCCTTTGATGAAGCAAACTCCATACTTGAAGAAATTAGTTATTGATGGAGTTGAAGATAATTTTTGACAGAAATTTTGATGAAAGACCCTAGAAGTGTATGATTTCTGCTGAAGATTCGAACTTTTGATGGTATTTATAGTGAAATTTCAAGGTTTTGGGGTCGGAATCTTCAATGTCTCAATGAATGAGAGGAAATGAGAGCGGTTTTGGGAGATGGAGAGTTGAAATGAATATTGTAACCAGCTGTTTTCTTATATATTCGATACATTCAAGGGCGTGGCTTGGGGTTTCATGGGCGTGAATAGTCGTGTTCACGGTTTGCTGAAGTAGTGTTTCACCCATGAATGAAAGCGTGAATGCGTTCACGAGTGTGATCGATGAACATCATGGGCGTGAATGATCATAGGTCACGGGGGTGAATACGTTGTCATAGGCGTGAACTGTTGAACTTCACTACTTATACCCGTGAAGCAAGCCGTGACACAAGGCGTGAAAGCTTCTGTGAGTTTTGGGTGTAATTAGTCACGGGCGTGAAACTTCGTCAAGGACGTGAGGATTCTATTCCATGGGCGTGACTCAAGCCGTGAAACTATGTTTCACCACTTGAAGCCATGAATCATGCCGTGACTCAAAGCGTGAAAGCTTCTGTGAGTTTTTTAGGCGTAATTGTTCACGGGAGTGAAAATGCGTCACGGGCGTGAATGTTCTCATTCACGGGCGTGACTCAAGCCGTGAAACTATGTTTCACTACTTGAAGTCGTGAAGCATGTCGTGAACCAAAGTCGTGAATGACACTGCCTCTTTGAGCCACTTAAGTCACGGGCGTGACGCCCCTATAATTTTCATCAGATTGAATTTAAGTTCTACAACAAGACTAAATCATTTCAACAAAGATTTTACTTCATAAAGCATAAATTCTCATAAAAAAATTTATCTTATAACTTGTGAGATGTTTTAAGATCAACAATTAAAAATTTCATATTCTTGTAATCACAAGGTTAATCCATCAATCATACCTAGTTCTCTTCTAATGAAATTAAATCTATCCTCATTTAGAGACTTAGTGAAAATATCTGCTAATTGTTTTTCTGTGCATACAAATTCTAATTCAACATCTCCATATTGAACATGATCTCTAATAAAATGATGTCTAATGTCAATATGTTTACTTCTAGAGTGTTGAATAGGATTCTTTAAAAGATTTATAGCACTAGTGTTGTCACATTTTATAGGTATATGGTTCACCTCATGACCATAGTCCTTAAGTTGTTGTTTTATCCAAAGAATTTGTGTACAACAACATCCAACTGCTACATATTCAACTTCAGCAGTTGAGAGAGCAACTGAAACTTGTTTCTTGCTAAACCAAGAAACCAAACATTCTCCAATGAAGTGACAAGTACCTGAAGTGCTTTTCCTATCCAAAAGACTACCAGCATAGTCTGCATCTGAATATCCTATAATATAGAAAGATGAATTCCTAGGATACCATAAACCTAGATGCAATGTTCCATGTAAATATCTTAAAATCCTTTTTACAGCATTTAGATGAGATTCTTTAGGACATGATTGAAATCGCGCACATAAGCAAACACTGTACATAATATCGGGTCTAGAAGCAGTGAGATATAAAAGTGATCTGATCATACCTCTATAAAGCTTTTCATTAATGCTCTTACCCTTTTCATCTTTGTCCAATTTTGTTGATGTACTTATAGGAGTCTTGGCATTTTTGCATCCTTCCATACCAAATTTTTTGATTAAGTCTTTGGCATATTTGGATTGGTTGATGAATATGCCTCATTGCTTTGTTTGATTTGTAGACCAAGGAAATACTTAAGTTCTCCCATCATGCTCATTTCAAATTCCCTAGTCATGCACTTAGCAAATTCTTGACAAAGCAGCTCATTAGTAGAACCAAATATTATATCATCAACATAAATTTGAACAATTAGTATCTCATGCTTATGCTTTTTGATGAACAGTGTAGTGTCAACTTAGTCTCTCATACCAAGCTCTTGGAGCTTGTTTTAAACCGTACAAAGCTTTTGAAAGTTTAAAAACATGATTTGGCAAATCATAGCTTTCAAAACCTAGTGGTTGTTCTACATACACTTCTTCATCTATATAGCCATTTAGAAATGCACTTTTCACATCCATTTGAAAAAGTTTGAAATTCATGTGACATACATATTCTAAGAGTATTCTTATAGCTTCTAATCTAGCTACGGGTGCATATGTTTCATCATAGTCTATACCTTCTTCCTGATTATATCCTTTTGCAACTAGTCTTGCTTTATTCCTAGTTATTAATCCTTGTTCATCTAACTTATTTCTAAATACCCACTTGCTGCCTATGATTGGATGATTCTTGGGTCTTGGTACTAGGTTCCATACCTTATTTCTCTCAAATTGGTTGAGTTCCTCTTGCATGGCAATTACCCAACTTTCATCATTAAAAGCCTCATCAATGTTTTTAGGCTCAATTTGTGAAATAAAAGCAATGTCAGTGACTAAATGCTTGAAATGAGATCTAGTACTTACTCCCCTTGATAGATCACCAATTATTTGCTCTTTTGGATGATTTATGTTCATTCTCAATTCTTTTGGAAGTTCTTGCTCCATTTGTTCTTGATTTTGAGGTAGTAGATTTTCTTGATCGTTTTCTTCTTTTCCATTTTCAATGACAAGTTTTTCCATATTATCTACAACATCATCAAGAGCACTACCTTTCACAAGATCAAGTCTACTAGATTCATTAAAAACAACATGCATGGATTCTTCCACTGTTAATGATCTTTTATTAAATACTCTATATGCTTTGCTGGTTGTAGAGTATCCTAAAAAGACACCATCATCAGACTTAGAGGAGAATTTTCCAAGATTGTCCTTGGTGTTCAATATAAAACACTTGCATCCAAATACTCTAAAGTATGATACCAAGGGCTTTTTTCATTCCATAGCTCAGATGAGGTTTTGTTTAAGAGAGGTCTTTTGAAAATTCGATTTGAAATATAACATGCAGTGTTTGTGGCTTCTGCCCAAAAATAAGTTGGTAATTCATATTCATTAAGCATTGTTCTTGCCATTTCAATTAATGTTCGATTTTTTCTTTCAACTGCTCCATTTTGTTTAGGTGTTCTGGGAGATGAGAAATTATGTGAAATGCCATGTTCAAGACAAAAACTTTCAAAGTTTTCATTTTCAAATTCTTTACCATGATCACTTCTTATTTTTGAAATGCAGTACCCTTTTTCATTTTGAACCCTTTTAGCAAAGTTTTTGAAATTTTCAAAAGCATCACTCTTTTGAGCTAAGAAAATTACCCAAGTAAATCTAGAGTAGTCATCTATGATGACAAATGCATAATATTTTCCTCCTAAGCTAGCAACCCTAGTAGGTCCAAATAAGTCTAAATGTAGGAGTTGAAGAGGTTTTGAAGTACTTACTATGTTTTTGGCTTTGAAAGATGACTTGTGTTGCTTTCCTCTTTGACAAGGATCACATGTCTTGCCTTTTTCATATTTAACTCTTGGTAATCCTTTTACTAGCTCTCCTGTGCTGAGACTTTGTATTAAATCCATGTTAGCATGACCAAGTCTTCTATGCCACAGCCAAGATTCATCACTAGTAGTCACAAGACACTTAGAGGAATGGTTAGATAGTTCATGTAAGTTTATTATGTACGTATTGATATCTCTATTTCCTTTAAATATTTCTTGACCATCAATAGAGATTACAAGACATTCATTTGAAGTCAAAATTACTTTGTTTCCTTTATCACATAATTGACTTACACTTAACAAGTTATGTTTCAAGCCATCAACAAGTAAAACATCCTTAATAAAAGTAGTACCATTAACACCAATAGAACCAATGCCAATTACGTTACCCTTTGCATTGTTTCCAAAGGTAACTTTACCTCCATCAATACTTTTGATTTCATTGAAGAGTTCTTTGTCTCCAGTCATATGCCTTGAGCATCCACTGTCTACCAGCCATCCATTTTTGTTTATTGTGGACTTGAAGCATACCTACAGAGTTACAAATCAAGTATGATATTTAGGTACCCAAATGAGTTTGGGTCCTTGGGGGTTAGCACATGAAGGTTTCCAATGAGCCTTCCTTATCCAGCAATTTCTATTTATATGACCCATTTTCATACAGTAATTACATTGTTTAGGTGTGAACTTACTTTTTGGTCTTACAATGTATTTGAATCCCATAATTTGATTAGGCTGATTTTGAGAACAATGGCATGCACAATCATGATTAATTTGCACTTTTCTAGATACATTCTTCCTATAAATAAAGGCATGATTCTTTTTCGGTATAGAGGTTTTAACATTCTTATTTCTGGGTGCAGGTCTAACAGGTGTGGAGATGTTATGTTCTTTAGACTTAACAAATACTGTTTTGTTAGAAGATGATGATGTGTCCTTAAACCCTAGACCATGTCTAACTAAAGGTGATCTTTGAGACACAATGAGAGTATCTAAGCTCTCTTTACCCTTGTGAAATTTAGAAATGGAATTTCTAAGTTCTTCAACTTCATTTTTCAAAGTGTTATTTTCTTTTAACAGTGAAGCTGTTGAGGGTCTTGATGAGTATTCATCTAATGACTTTTGAAGAGATTCATTAGATAATTTAAGCTTTATGTTTTCTTTTTCTAAGTCATCTACCTTATTTTTCAATTTAGAGATATTATTTCTATAGATACTAAATTTAGTTCTATATTTCTCTAATTCTATATTTAATTCTTTTATTAGGCTTTCCTCATCATCATCATCATCACTATTATCATTATCACTACTATCATTATTGAAAGAGTATGAGTGTAGTGATCTTACTTTGTCCGAGACGTGATCCTCAATAGCCATGAAACATAGGTTGACCTCTTCACTTTCATTATCATCTTTTTCACTTGAAGTGCTTTCGTCATCCCATGTGGCTTTGTGACCTTTCTCCCCATTGTCTCTTTGGTATTTGCTCTTATGCTTCTTGAGCCTTGGACATTCTGGTTTGATATGTCCTTTCTTTCCACATTCATAGCATTTTACCTCTTTCTTACTTCTGTGTGTATCATTTGAAGTTTGTTTGAGGTTTCTTTGCCTGAATTTTCTGGAATTGCTCATCTTCTTTTCAATAATTCTTTTTAATCTCCTTGAAAGCATAGCGATGTCCTCATTTTCATCATCACTCATCTCTTCATCATCTTCACTTTCTTCTTGAGATTTTGAAGTAGAGGCTTTGAGTGCTAAAGGTTTTCTTTTCTCTGGCTCTGCTTCAAGCTCTCTATCTCTCTTTACTGTCATCCCATGTGTGAGAAGCTTGCCAATCAGCACATCAGTGTTCATGATGCTCATATCTTCATTTGCTTCTTCTATGCCAGCAACTCTTGAACCATAGTCTTTAAGAGGAAGACTTCTCAGGATTTTATTGTTTACATCTTCCAAACTCATATGCTTCCCAAGTTTCCTCATTCCATTTATAATGGATAGAAGACGGTTGGTCATGTCAGTGATTGACTCATTTGATTTCATCTTGAAGAGCTCATATTCTGAGGTTAGAAGTTGAATCTTCTTGGATTTGACATGCTTAGTTCCCTCATGATAGTTCTCCAATGTCTTCCACATACTATAGGCTGTTGAGCAGTGCTATATTCTCCCACATTCTTCAATAGATAATGAGCTTGATAGAATTGTCATTGCCTTCTTGTTTTTGAAATTTTCTCTTCTTTGGGACTCTGTCCAATCATCTCTTGATAGGATTTCCTCTTCACCATCAGCTCCTCTTCTGGTTGGTGGTGTCCATTCTTTTTGTACACTATCCCATACTTCAATTCCTTCACTATCCAAGTATGTCTTCATCCTAAACTTCCAATGGGCATAATTTGCTCTATCAAAGTAAGGTTTGAGACTCTGGAATCCTTCACTGTCCATATCATACTCTTTACTAGCGCTTTTTAGGCTTCAATGCTAGACAAAGCTCTGATACCAATTGTTGCCCAGATATTAGACCAAGAAGGGGGGTTGAATTGAAGTTTCAAGAAATTAAACTTTAAAGTGTGGAAATAAAATTGTTAATTTGGAAGGGATAGAGAAAATCAAACACAAAGATTTATAGAGGTTCGGGTATTAACAAACCCTACTCCTCTCTCCAATCGCAATTGGGAGTTTCACTAACACACTAAGTGTTACAATTGAGTTTTACAAGCTCACTCCCAACTATGGTGTTTCTTACAATGGCTCACACCTAACCCAGAAATCCCTTGTGTTTTAATGGCTCACACAATAACTAATTCCTTTGTGTTTTACAGGCTCACACAAACAACCTACACTTTGTGTTTTACAGGCTCACACAAACAACCTATACTTTGTGTTTTACAGACTCACACAAACAACCTTTTAATTTGTGTTTTGGAGGTTCACACAACTAACCCTTACAAGTGTTCTTCTCTTAACCCAAAACTACCCAATGCTCACTTGAGTAAAGATTACAGATAGAACAACTTATAAATCTTTATTGCTCAAATATGAGGAGCAATAAGATTTTTACAGAGAATGGATTTGTTCTCAAAGTAAAAAAGTACAAGATAGCTTGTGATTTTAAAGTATATGCTAATATTTTGTTTTTCTTATCATTCTCTTGTTTCTTAATGCATAAATGACTTCCATTTATACTCCCATGGATGAATATAGCCGTTGGGGTGCATTAAATAAGAAACTAGCCGTTATACCAACCAAAAAATCGCGCCTGACATTTTTCTCTTTCATTGTTCACGAGCGTGAATATGCTTGTCACGGGGGTGACAGTTCTTCCCAAGCCGTGACTGAAGTGGTGACCTTGGTCGTGAAGCTCTCTGGTATGTTTTGACATATAATGTCACAGGCGTGACATTAATCGGTCAAGGGCGTGACACTCTTTCCCAGGCGTGACACTCTTTCCCAGCCGTGACCCAAGTGGTGACTCTGGTCGTGACTGAAATGCTTACTTCACGATTTGTTTTTCCTTTATGGTCGTGAACTTCAAATGTTGGTTTTTGGTAACGGCTAGCTTTCTTCACGGGAGTGACTCCGAGAGTCACGACAGTGAACATGCTACTTCTTGCTTTTTGTTTCTCAAGGATTATTCTTCCAATTCTCCATTCTTGCTATTTTAATTCATGTCCTGTATAATATACTTACAAAAACAAGTATGTTAAATACAATATTGCTATATTATTTATTATCATCAAAATGACGGAAATACCCCTCAAGGTTAACAATGTGCATCAAAGAAATAATTCTACAATTTTGTAAAAAATAAAATAAAAAACTCATTACCTTATGCAATTTCTTCAAAATTTTTCTATATGATCCAACATTTCTAAAAAGTTAAAAGGGATAATTTCGGACCGCAACCAATTTTGTGCACTATCGAAGACCTCTACCATTCTAGTAGCTAATGAACTTAAAAAATTATCAATAATGTTTTCACTTATGCTAAAAGCGGATTTGAGACAACCGTTGAAATTGAAATTGTTAAGACATCTCTCGCAATTTTTGAAAGTATAGGAAATTTTGAAGTATTAAATTTTCACTAATCTAATATCTTATGTCTTTTAACTAATTATTCACAAGACTCCATCAAATATATACTCAGCTTCATTTTAATCTCAAATAATGACTCATATGCTAATATTTGAAAATTTTTTATTTCAATTTTTCTTTATGGAATATAAAACAATTATTAAAAATAAATACATATTTAAAATATTAGTTATATATATATATATATATATATATATATATATATATATATATATATATAAAACTAATATTGTGATTTGAAAAAAATATAAATCAATTCAATCAACTACAATTATTAAACCATAATTTAATTGCGGGTTAGTTCGGATTAATGCGATTTAGATAGATTGGACAGTTTATAAACACCCCTAGTGTCATTTAAGAGTAGAGACTGATAAAACATGTATGCTAGCACAGTGTCATTTCACATGGGCTTCTTTCATAGCTTGATGCGACGTTTTTTTTGGTGGTTTATGTAAGTGCCATTTTGGATAGTGCATTGTCCCAACTACAATGATAAACAGTAAAATGCTTCATCTTTTAATGTAAAGTATATATTACAATATTTGGTAGATATTTTCTTATCAACGAGCACATGACACCACCAATAATGTCCGCATTTTCCATAAAGATCATATGGAATAATTAGCAAGAAACATGAAAAATATGTTAAGGTACACTAAGGGAAAAAAATGAGTTCACCAATTAAAAGAAAAGAAATTTCAGAAGATATTATTGCTAAATCTTCTTTGGGGCAAAATTATTCTATAAAAGGACAATTCATAATGGCCTTTGTCCATTAAATTAAAGAGAATATCCAATAATAGAAGCATATATAATATTGAAGTTGAAGAGCATTGTAGCATAAATGAATATTTATTATTACATCTTTTTTTTTTTCTAATTTCTTCAAGGATCATTTGGGGTATGAAAAGGAAGAAATTGCAGAACTTTTATGCTTAAACAGCAACATGATGGATAGGAAGGTTGAAAGAATATCCTTGAGAGAAGTGGTGGAGTGTGTTCAGCTATCATGATCCTTGTATACGACATCCATCACTCGGACAATGTTTAGTATACAAGCAAGAATAGGCTTTAGGAATTTCATTTTCTTTGAGAAGCTCTTCGTTGAGAACCTTCAACATATTACCAACTACCTTGTTCAACTCTTTGTAGGCCTACCCTTTTGATATACTATGTTGCTTCATATAACACTCCACTGCTGAAGCAACATGTCCCATTTCTTGCTCAAATTGCAACCACATTAATTGTATTTTCACCATTCAAAATTCGATTATAAATATTAAAAAAATAAAAAACCTGCCAAGTAAATAACTTATGTGAGCTGATAAATTATTATATAAGAAATACTTAATTAGACTCAGTTTATCATGTTATCGATAAACTAATTCAATCACATTAATTGTTGTATTCACAACAACCAATTGATTTTGGCAATTTGCCATATTGTAGGTTAAACTATACATGCACCAGAAAGTGCAATAAATGACAATAAACATGGATGGTACATCTTTTGTTGAACCAATTAATAATTAGTTGACAAAATATTTGGTAGGTAAGATGGTTGATGGGGATTAATCTTAACTATCCATTTGGTGGGTGAAGATTAATCTTGATCATCCATTTGGTAGGTAAGACAGTAGGTAGAAAATGATCTCAACCATCCATTAAAATATATGAGAATTAATTTTGGTTGTTCATTGGGGAGGTAGAGACCTTTATATAGCCTTAGGAATTAATTTGTAAGGCATCCCATCCAAAAGTGAGAGAAAAAAAAATAAAAGGTTAGAAAAGCTTTAGTGAGGTTGTGAGTGTGAGTGTTTGTAAACACTTTGTAATTTGTTTTCCTTTACTAAAAGATTTGCAGCAGTTCGGAGACATAGGCATAATTGGCAAAACTCAGTTATCAATTTGTTTGTCTTATTATTTTACATTTTTTTTCGTTTTCTCACAAATCTGATTATAGAGAAATTGACATTATTTCTCAACAACTGGTATTAGAGCTTTGGTTGTGTTTCTTTTATCTTTTTCGAGTGATTACTATTCATATGAATAGTAATTTTTGGTTGGCGATACCAATTTATCCACAGAGGTATTTTAATATACGGTGGTTCCCAGAAATTGTGAGAAAATGATCCAAAGGAAGTCAGATTCAAGTGGGAGCGATGGTCACAAACAAAGGAAAAGGGAAAATTGAGAAGTTCGATAGTGCGAACTTTGGCTTTTGAAAAATACAAATAGAGGATTATTTGTATCAAAGAAGTTTATATCAACCTCTATCAGGGAAGAATATTGGATTCTTCTAGACAGACAAGTCCTCAGAGTTATCCGACTGACGTTATCCTGCAATATAGTTTTCAACATAGCAAAGGAAAAGACCACGACGAGACTTATGATGGCTCTCTCTAGTATGTATGAGAAGCCATCAACCTCAAAGAAAGTACATGTGATGAGGCAATTATTCAATTTGCAAATGATGGAAGGCCCATCGGTAGCTCAACATCTCAATGAACTCAACACAGTCACAACCTAATTGAGTTCATTTGGAATTGAATTCGATGAAGAAGTACTAGCATTGATACTTTTATCTTTTCTACCGGAAAGTTGGAATGTTATTGTCACAGTTGTGAGTAGCTTATCAGGAAGCACTAAGTTAAAATTTGACGATGTTTGTGATCTGGTTCTCAGTGAAGAGATTCGATAAAAAAGAGTCGGGTGAATCATCAACCTCTTTAGTTTTGCATACAGAGTCAAAAGGAAGAAATTCAACCAAAAGGAATGGACATGGCAGATTGAACTATCGAGGTAGATCAAAGGACAGGAGGTCCAAGTCCAGAAATCCCAGTAATTTCCATAGCTCAAAAACTATCGAATATTGGAATTGTGGGAAGTCTAGGCACTACAAAAATCAGTGCAAGAGTACACTGATGGACCAGGAAGTAAAGACAAAGGCAAATGTTACTTTTATCGCAAGAGGCAATGACTCATTGATATGCTCCTTAGAGAGCAAGAATGATTCTTGGGTGTTAGACTCTGGAGCATTGTTCCATGCTACTTCGCAGAAAGAATTCTTCGAAAGGTATGTCCCCGAAAATCTTGGAAAGGTATACCTTGGTGATGATCAACATTGTATTATTGTTGGTAAATGTGTGGTAAAGGTTAAGTTGAACGGGTCTATTTAGGAGCTGAAGAATGTCAGATATATTCCTAATCTGAGAAAAAACTTAATCTCAGTAGGGTAGTTGGCTAGCGAAGGCTACAGTATGATCTTCCATGGTGATGATTGAATGATTTCAAAGGGTGCAATGACGGTTGCTAGAGGCAAAAAAAAGTGGCACTCTTTACATGACAACAGGAGCACGTTGTTCAATTATAGTTGATGCTGGCAATGAAAATTCCAATCTATGGCACCAAAGACTAGGTCATATGAGTGAAAAAGGGGTGAAGATTATGCATTCAAAGGAGATAAAGATTATGCCTTCAAAAGAAAAACTTCCAGGTCCACATTTAGTGGAGATAGACACATGGAAAGATTGCATACTTGGAAAGAAGAAAAAGGTCAGCTTTCAGACAAGTGGTAGAACCCCGAAGAAAAAAAAGCCAGAGCTCATTCACTCTAATGTTTGGGGACCAACGACCATCTCATCCATTTATGGAAAGCACTACTTCATGACTTTCATCAAAGATCACTCTCGAAAGGTATGGGTTGACTTCCTAAAGTATAAGTCTAAAGTGTTCGAGGCTTTCAGGAGATGGAAAGCTATGGTTGAAAATAAGACAGGTCTGAAAATGAAAAAGCTCAGAACTAACAATGGTGGTGAATATGAAGACACTAGATTCAAAAATTTTTCCATCAACATTATATCAAAATGGAGAGAACTGTGTCAGACACACATCAACACAATAGTGTAGCTGAGCGCATGAACCAAATGTTGATAGAAAGAGCTAGAAGTATTCATATATAGTCAGATCTACCAAAACAATTATGGGTAGAAGCAATCAACGCAGCAGCTTACTTAATCAATCGAGGACCATACCATTGGAGAATAGAATACCATAGGAGGTATGGAGTCAAAAAGAGTTAAAATTATCACATCTAAAAGTTTTTGGTTGTATAACATATGTGCATATCAGTGATCAAAGAAGGAATAAACTTGATCTCAAATCCAAGAAACGCATTATCATCGGCTATGGTGAGGATGAATTTGGCTACCGTATTTGGGATGATGAAAATAAAAAGGTCATCCGTAATAGAGATGTAATTTTTGACGAAAGGATGATGTATAAGGACATGCATAAAATAGTTGTTAGCAACTCAGAATAGAATGAGTCAGTATTTGCAGATGCAGATGATGTCCCAGATAGTTCTGTGACAGAACTGATTGTAGCAAGTCCTCAGCTAGAGGAACTTATTGGACCAAGTAGTGCACATCAATCCGACACACCACAACCTCCTACAACATCTCTTGTATTAAGAAGATCTTCTCAGCCTCATATGCCTAACAGGAGATATATGAACTATCTCTTGTTGACTAATGGAAGGGAGCCTGAATGTTATAATGAAGCTTGTCGGACTGGAGGTGTTAGTAAGTGGGAGTTTGCCATGAAAGATTAGACGAAGTCTCTGATCTCTAACTAGACATGGGAACTAGCTAAGTTACCCATGAGGAAGAAGGCACTTCATAATAAATGGGTGTATCGGGTAAAAGAGGAGCATGATGGTTGCAAGAGATACAAAGCCTGACTAGTTGTCAAAGAATTCCAACAAAAGGAAGGAGTTGACTACACCAATATTTTTGCTCCCGTTGTAAAGCTCAATACTATTAGAACAGTATTGAGTATTGTGGCTATTGAAGATCTCCATCTTGAACAATTGAATGTGAAAATCTCATTTCTTCATGGAGACTTAGATGAGGAGATATATATGTGCCAACCATAAGGTTTCTCAGAAAAAAGGAAGGAGAACATGGTGTGTAGACTTAATAAGAGTTTGTATGGCCTAAAACAAGCCCCAAGACAGTGGTACATAAAGTTTTACAGCTTCATGCACAAGAAAGGTTTCCAGAAGTGCAACGCTGACCACTGCTGCTACTTCAAGAGATATAAATCCGGTTATATCATTTTACTACTTTATGTTAATGATATGTTAGTACAGGTTCAAATATGGATGATATCAGAAGGTTGAAGCAACAATTGTCAAAAGAGTTTGACATGAAAGACTTGGGTGCAGTAAAGAAAATTCTTGGAATGCAAATCACAAGAGATAAGCAGAAAGGGTTCTTGCAATTATCTCAGGCAGAGTACATCAACCGTATTTTCTAGAGATTCAACATCGGCAATGCCAAGCAAGTTGGCACATCCTTGGCCACTCACATTCGCTATCCAAGAATCAGTCCCCTCAAATGGAGGAAGAGAGAGAACTTATGGCTAAGATTCCTTATGCCTCAGTTATTGGGAGCTTGATGTACATTATGGTCTGTACAAGACCAAAAATTGGTCATGCAGTGGGAGTTGTTAGCAGATCTATGTCAAATCCATGGAAAGCTAATTAGGAAGCAGTAAAGTGGATTTTGAGATATCTATGAGGCACCACAGATAAGTGTTTGTACTTTGGTAAAGAAGAGTTAAAATTACAAGGCTACTTAGATGCAAACTTTTGAGGTGAAGTCGATCACCGAAGAAGCACCATCGGTTATATATTTATTGTTGGAACTACAGTTGTTAGTTAGATGTCACAAATACAGAAGATTGTCACTTTATCCACTACAGAGGCTGAGTATGTAGCAGTGACTGAAGCTAATAAAGAGATGATATGTTTGTTAATTGAGTTGGGAGTCAAATAGGAGAAAATTATTTTGCATAGTAATAGTCAGAGTACGATACATTTGGCAAAATATTTAGCATTTCATTCCAGAATCAAGCATATTGGGCTTTGTTACCACTTCATTAGATCTTTATTGGAAGAGTATGTGTTAATACTGGAGAAGATCCAAGGAAGCAAGAATCCAGCAGATATGTTGACAAAGGCGGTGACTATCGACAAACTGAAGTTGTGTTCAACTTCAGTTGGTCTGCTAGAGTAACAATACTAGAAAGGCAGCTGCATCAACCAAGGTATGAAGACAGATTGAAATCAATCTTCAAGTGGAAGATTGTTGGTCAAACTACACATGCACCAGAAAGTGCAATAAATAATAATAATGATGAACGGTTCATTTTTTGTTGAACCAATTAATAATTAGTTAATAAAATATTTGGTAGGTAAGATAGTGGGTGATGATTAATCTTAACTATCCATTTGGTGGGTGATGATTAATCTTGATCATCCATTCGGTAGGTAAAACGGTAGATGAAAAATAATATTAATCATCCATTAAAGTAGATAAGAATTAATCTTGGTCGTTCATTAAGAAGATGAAGACCTATTTATAACCTTAGGAATTCATTTGTAAGACATCACATCAAAAAGTTAGAGAAAAAAATAAATACTTATAAAAGCTTTAGTAAGAGGTTGTGAGTTGTGAGTGTTTGTAAATATTTCATAAATTTTTTTTCCTTTAGTAAAAGATCTACAGTAGTCCAAAGATTTAGATATAATTGGCCGAACTCCGTTATCAATTTGTGTATGTTTTATTATTCTGCATTTTTCTTCGTTTTTTCAGAAATTTAATTATAGAGAAATTGATATTATTTCCAAAGACATACATTATGAGACATGATGTAGTCTATGAGCCTAGCATATAAAGAATTTTAGGGTAAGTGAAGAGCCAATCAAAGACCACCTTTGATGCGATTTGATCCATACCGCATAAGGATAAGGTTATCAAGATGGGGTATGTGGAGCTTATCACAGCATTCCCAATATATTCTTCATATGTTGGAACATGATCATTGTTGAACCATATTGCTTCAATAATGTAGGCTCTGACTTGTTTCTTCACCTACACAAATCATTTCCTTGTCAAAACTGAATTTTAATTGTAGTATACATCGTATAGAATTAATTACAATAAAAATTTTCATTTAATTACCGCTTCCTTTGAATAGTGAATGCAGAATGTCCTCCCTTCCTTGCTTGTTTCTGCCTCTATTTCAGCATAGAAATCTAAGAATGCTTCAAAATACCACTTCATGTAATCTGGGAGTTGATCTTTCATCGATATATCCCAACTGAAATTCGGAATATTTTTATTGGATATGAACATAATTAAATTTAACAGATAACTAGATTCAAGAATGAATAATATAAAGAAAAATACATTTCAACTACTTGAGTAAGGAGCTCAAGTTCTTCAATGGTGCCATGAACGTCATAGATGTCATCCATAACAGAGCATAGCAATAGCTTTAGACAATACTCGTCTAGCGAAAGCATATTGTGTCTCAGAAAATGTTCCCAACGCCCAGAAAGAGCATTCAATCACTCTGTTTCTGACAAACGGTAGCTTTGTTTTGAAGTCCAGCTCCATCCACCACCTAAAATTGCATAAATCAACAATTAAAGACTAATACAAATTACACTGATTCTCAATTCCTTGAAAAACTAATTTTAATAATTCCTTTGTGATGCTGGTGAGCTCTTTCTGATGCAACTTTTGCACCATATTGAAATCCAACTTTGCCAGCTTGAGTAGAGGTTTAATGTGTGCCTCATCTTGCTCATAGAATGAGAAGTAATGCCATGCTTCTTTCCTGGGTAATCCCGAGCGGACCGGCCACTTTAAGGCATGATTGACTCGATCAGCAAGAGGAGAACTCAATTCGATCCCCATAAGGTGAGTTTTGCTGAATTCAAGAACTTCATCTAATATTTGTTCTCCTTGCACACTCAGATGTGAAGCTTTATACAAGCTTAACAAGCCTTGTGCATCATTGATTAGATTTTCCTTGAAGTTGCAATTGCAGTCCTTGAACTTTTTGAATATATCTGCTTCGTCAAAAAAAAAAATAAAAATTAAAAAAATTAAAAACTTGAAAAAGAATATGTCATATATATTCTTAATTTCTTATTACTGATTAGATAGATTGGGAATTTACCACTTGAAACATTGCAGCCTTCTTGTCTTAGTAGTCGAAATCGAAGAGCAACAGTAGAGAGATCATCATATTCATCATTATAATCTTGATAATTATAATAAATATGTTCCAGTGCTGATTCAATTTCTTTTTCAAAATGGTGTGCAATGAGTTTATTTGAATTGTAATTATGATCAGGGGCAGCAGAAGAAGCAAGCATCTTCCTCACTTCTTCTTTCAGAATTTTTGATTGCTCGGTCCACTCAGCTACCAATATCTGCGCAAACGTTAAGAACTATGTTAATGTATATAGTATAATGCAATCTTAATTAAACTGGTATAACTAATTATTTGCAGTACTTAGATTAACAACCTTATTGTCAGTTGCATTGTTGATGAAGTAATCACCCCAGACGGTTGGATGGAAGTCTGCTGTCCGGCGAAATTGAGCTCTTTTTGTTGCAGCTTGAAGGGCCATAGGCTTTTGCAAGAAAGAGGACAGACAGCAAGATAATAATAATAACAATGAGTTCACTGATTGAAGATATATTGCAAAAGAACTATGTTGTGCATGTATTTATACCGATTGTTCAAGTGATACCTCAAGTGGCATGAGTACCCTTTTGTATATTTGAATCAATCACATAAAACAAATTTGTTATTTTTTTTTCAGATGATGCATGGCCCCTGCCCATCTTCTATATAAAAACAAACTATCACATGGTGCCAGATAAATTTTTCCATTAAAAAAATTCAGTTGTAAAATATGAAAGAACTAAAAAAAGCATCACTCACTTAAATCACAATCGCAAAATTTTATTTTCCAATATATAATGATGCCTTACTCTCAAAGTACAACAAAATTATTTGATGTACATTTGCAAACGTTGTCATGGAAAATTCAAAAGAGGGGATTCTTTCCAAAAGAAAATCCAAATAAAGGATCTTTAATAGAGTTGTCTTTATTTGAGCAGCATCACACACTAGACACATTAAAACTCCATTAACAAAGCTTTACAATTAGAACCAAATAAGAAAAGAGAGAGGAAACTTTTCTCACATTTTTCACACTGAAATCGTAAATATTCCTATTATATATATGTATATACATGGGAAAAAATAATAGCTAAAAAAAAGGCTTTCCTTGGTACTTGAAGGGTTGTTATATCATAAACTCATATCTATGTTGCATTACGCACCTCCTTCTTCACACAAAAACTCCTTTTTTTTTTTAGAATTGAATTTTGGTAAACTAATGAATATAAAACATGTTCATCAGTTATAATTTGTAAGTTCATCTTTTACAAATTATTGTCTCAGCACTTACAGATTCATCGTTTATAATTTGTAAATTCATCGGTTTGAACTTTCAGCTCCATCCATTTGAAACTACAGATTCATTATTTAGATTTTACAGGTTCAATATTAACAGGTTAATCGTATACATCTTGCATGTTTATCATTTTAAACTTGCAAGTTTATCCTTTTAAAACTACATATTTATCATTTTTAAACTTATAGGTATCATTTGCAGATTCATATTTTTGAAGCAACATGTTAATCGTTTAGATTTTACATGTTTAAACATTTACAGATTCATTATTTACAATTTGTAAATTTATCATTTTAAATTTGCAGGTTAATCTTTTTGAAACTACAGGTTCATCATTTTTAAAGTTACATGTATCACTTGTACGTTCATCCATTTGAAATTATAGGTTCATCATTTAAATTTTGTATATTCAAATATTTATAGGTTCATTGTTTACAACTTGTAAATTAATCATTTCAAACTTGCAAGTATAAGTCCTAAAATAGTTTAAGATGAGAGTGAATTGAGATTTTAAAACTTTCTAGTCATTGTAAAATAAGTCACATTTTTAGAGTATTGTAACAGTATGCTAATATTGGGTTGATAATACACACAAAAATAATTTAAAATTTTCTTTTCAAAAAATTAAAATTTATGAACATAAACATTTATTAACCTTTAATTTCATTTTTTATCAAATAAATCGCATCTTTTATTTACAACTAAAACTTCTAACAAATTTAAGTACAAACAAGTTTTTGCTAAAATATTTTTAAACACATTTTCATGTAAAATCAACTTTGAGATTTTTCTAACAGATCATAATATTTAAGTCGAAAATAAAAAAAGGGAGAATAGTTTGATACATTTGAATTTATAATAATCTGACCCCTTACTTACATCTACTACTTAAAACTCAAATTTGAAAATTTCTATCCACTAATGATTATTTTTAAGAGCAAAAATCAAGTCAATTACAGTTCTAGAGTTCCACCTAACTATTTTAAGCTCAAACCCAAATTCTTATAAAGTAAAAATTGAAAACACTTGATTAGTTATTCAACATTGGTGCTAAACAATTCCACAACAAGTTTTAAAACTAAACTTACAAACTATAATAGAAAACAATCACTTACAAACTCAACAACAAATTACACAAAGAAGAACTAAACTCAAGATGGAGGATATCTAATAATAAAGGTCAATATTGAAGAAAAATAATTTAACGAGAATAGAAGACTTTTTCTTGTGAAATCTTTGATTTTTCAATATTTGAAATATTTTTTCAACAAATATTTATAGTTTTTGTGTTAAAAACTAGTCAATAAAAAAAATTCACATTTTACAAAAACTAGCCATTATTTTATTTTTTAGTGAAAAAATGTTAGTTATAAAATTATAAAACTAAATTAGAATGATCGATTAGAATATTCAATTAGAATACTCAATTAGAATACACTATTATAAAACTACTTTTCTGACTAGAGAAAAGTATTTTATCTTAAAAATTTTATATTTTGAATTTCACTTTTAGACACCAATAAATATGACTTTACATTTATATTCTAATATATCTCTTTGTTGCACATGTTCGTCTTTTCTTGAATATATATTTTTTACTTCCAATTATTGTATAACATAAACTGAAATTCAAATACATATATAACAAATTCTATTTTCCAAATCATGGTTTTGGAATCATCAAAATTAGGGATACAAGTATTGTAGCCTTTAAGCCAACATGTTTATCTTGTTAAAACTATATGTTCATCATTTTTAAATTTACAGGTATCACTTGCATATTCAACCTTTTGAAACTATATATTTATTATCATTTAAATTTTGCATGTTGAAATATTTACAAGTTCATCGTTTCAAACTTGTAATTTCAACCTTTTAAAACTACAGGTTCGTCATGTTTAAATTTACATATTCATTGTTTATAACTTATAAATTTATCATTTATAGATTTATTATTTTTATCAAATATATCATCTTCAACCTCCAATAACTTGATTTTCTCTCTTTATGTTATTCATTTTTAGTTCAAATATCTTCATTTTCAACCATATTTCTTCACAAAAAATCAAAATTAAATATTTTTATCCCAAATTAAAAAAATACAAACAATAAAATCAAATAAGCAAATTAAAAAAAATTCTCTCTCTAAAAAAACTTAAAATATACATAACTTTTTTTCTTTTATTTCTGTGAATAAAAAGAAGAATAAGAAGAGAAAAAAAAATCCGCTGAAAAAAACAAAAATACGATAAATACATAATCAAAAACAATATCGTACCAATTAATGGCACACGAAGTATCATACTCTCATGTCTATAATATAATTTGTAAGTACTTGAATTACTAACGTACTTGAACAAGATAAACTAATATTCTATTTTATATAATTTTCTCCTACACATTTTTCATCTAATAATCCATATTTATTATTTTTCGTATGATGTGATGTTCAAAATTAAAACTTATATCGTGTGATTGTTAAAAACTTAAAATGACATTATTAAAATTATAATAATAATAATAAATTAAAAAATCTGTAAATCTTCCGAGCATGGGCGGAAAATTGCAAAGTTTTATTGTTTATTTTTTTTGGAAAGTTGCAAGCATAATATTAGTAGTAGTTTACAAATATAAAACTTTTTATGTAACAGCCTCTCGCTCTATTAATAGTGAAACTATAAGGGTGGTATCTTTTAGAGACATACTCTGTCGGGTACATTTTCAGTTAAAGAGTGTTTATATTTTTCTTCGCTACAATTTGGGTAATACCCGTAATGGTATTTAGTAAAGGATCCGACGTGTTAAAGTTCCTCAATATTATTGGTATTTTGTTTTTTTTTTTTTTTGTTTTTTTTTTTTTTTTATGGCTAACTTGTCATGGTAAAATAATGACCAATGTTGAGCGAGCTTCTCGTGGTTTTGTTAAAGACACATGTTATTTTATTTGTCACAGTGACCCGGAACAGTGGTTCATGTGGTGCGTGATTGTCCTATTGCAGCTATGGTGTGGCTATCCTTAGTCAGTTATTCGAGATGGTCTTAGTTTTGTGTTTTTGAATTTCACGATTGGGTTAGGATTAATTAATTTGTTTGGTTTCATTGACATTGAGATTCGAGGTTTGTTTTTATTCCCTAGTGGTTGTGGGCAGGGTTTTAAATATAAGTTTCATGTAATATTTCGGTATCGGAATCAATGTAATATCGGTCCGAATCGGATTAAATCGTTCATTGACACCATAAATTTTAAAAAATAACTAGTAAAATTATTCAAATCAATAAAAAAATTCACAGTAAATTTTAATTTATAAATATTAAGTTAATAAACATTTAAATAAATATTATTTTTATTTAAAAATATAAATTGCATAAAATTTTCATAATAATAGCATAACAAATATTATTAAGTTAAACAATTTTATTATAAAATAATGTTTTAATTTTTTGATAAGCAAATAGATATTTTATTGAATATGAGAGGAAAAATTACCTTTATCAAAAAGAGAGAGATCATGAAAAAATTTCTACCTATAACTAAACAATATAAATCAAGATAAAAAATTACATTTATAAAAATATATGTACTGCATAACTAAATAATCACCACTAGAAAGAATGTCATGCATGATCATTGGTATTTTATTCATATGAAAAAATATCAAAAAAGAATTTGTTCCATCAAAAATATTGATTTCATAATTTTGAGAAGTGTTATTTATCTTAATCTTATATGTTATAAGAAAATTTTACCTGGGATATGATTCACCCCAAAGTTCATGTGGATATCCATAAAAAATTGGGAAACAAATTGATCAAATATAAGAATTGACTTCATATTCATGACGATAGAAGTATAACTACTTTCATCAATTTTAATTTTACATTCATGTTTTAAATTAATTATAATTTAATTTGAAGCAGTCAAAGTTAACATATTAAGTGTAAAAATTTAAGGACATGTAGTTGTATATATATATTAGAAATATTAAAGTGATTACATATGTTATAACAAATATAATTTCTCTGTAATTTAATAAAATAGAAAAAAAATTCATTCAAACAATCTTAAAAAAAATTTACATCCATAATTTAAATTCAAAATATTTAAATAAATTTTATTTTTTTAAACTATTACGTAATGTTCGTATTAGTCTATATCGTCTGTATTGCTCATAACGAATCATATAGCGATGTTATATTGTTATTTTCAATTAGTAAGAGTATATCAGTCTTGTATCGTATCGAAACTCTAAAAAAAGTGTTACTTAACGAGTGATATGTAATGTATCGGATGATATTTAAATCCATGATTGTAGGAATGGCACAATGCTAAGATTTTTAATGTTCAAGATGTTTCACTAGATGCGAAGATTCTTTTCTTCTGGCAACTATGGAATTAGGTAGCTTTGGAGTTCGAAAATCATTTGATGAAGTCCTCTGCTAGTCGTGTTCGGCATATTGTCTACATAGGTTTGCATCCTCTTGATTTTGAGTGGTGGAAACTTAATTACAATGGTGCTAGTAAAGGGAATCTTGTTGCCTCAAGTGGTGATGGCTTGTTTGGTGGTTTTATGTGTAATCTTGGGGTATGCAACTCAGTTTTTGTTGAACTTTGGGTTGTTTATCATGGTTCAAGGTTTTCATGGGAGAAAGGTTGTCACCGGCTGGTTGTTGAGCTTGATTCTCAAGTAGTACAGCATCTGGTGCTTGGTGTTTTCGAATGGATTGCATGTCTGCGCTAATCTTTTGTACCGTTGTAGGAGTATCTTCTAAAAGCTTGGAAAGTGTGAATTTGTCATACGTATTGGAAGGGTAATCGTGCAATTGATTTTTTTGGATATTTTCCTTGAGCTTGCCTTTAGGTGTTCATATTTTAGACCAGTCTCCTTTGTTGTGGCATGTTCATGATGAGGATATTATGGGTGTTAGTTTTCACAGGCTATTTTATGGGCATTATTGTCTTCCTCGAGATGTTTTAGATTAATGGGTTTTACCCCTCTGTTGTATTTAAAAAAAAAAAGGTGAAACTGAAAGGTAACAACTTAATATTGGAAAAATAAATTTATCTTGGCAAAAACATTCATAACATACTGTATTTAAAACTCAAAGGTGATAATATGTAAAATTTCATAATTAAAAATCCAACTAGATTATCAGTAAAACTTTTACATTGCAAAAGCCTCTAAAAATTTTGGCAAAGTTCTATCTAAAAACTTAATTTCCAAAATATTAAATGAGTAACTATGAGAACTCAATCCAATTGTATAATTAAAACCAAGTAGTTTGATTAGCTACTAATCCAGCAAGCACATATAATATCTCAACCATTCAACCCAAGATGTATGAACATATATATAAATAAATTATACAACCAAAATAGGTCAATTATACAACTTTCTTTTTCCCACATGCACCATGCACACATATGATTTAAATGACAAAAAGAACGGTGTAAATCCAAAATTTTCTAGTCTACAATCTTCTTCATCTACACTATATCTACTGTTTATCTACAACTTGCGAGTTGGAGAAACCAAATGCACTAAGCTAATAGTTTAATGGTGCACACATAAAGCTAGACAATCTTACCAATAGTTGTCCTTCAATATTACATAGACTAAAATTAAGCAAAATAATGTACTAGTATAACAGTGAATAGAATAATTGGTAGAAAACTAATATTTTTTTTTTATTTTGCAAGAGAAAAAATATTACATGTGTGATTATACGAAGTAGAAATTTGAGGGCAAAATTGACTAAGAACATTTATTCTGTCTTGATGGATGACCTAACCTATTATGACAAATGTCAATCTGTCAAGGTGTGAGAGTTGCTACCAAAGCTGTCTGAGAAGTTGAAGTGTAAGTAATTGTTGGTTTGGAAGGGAAAAAGAAATGGTAAAGGCCTTCATGCAACTCAGTTGTACTAATCATCTTTCGCAATGTGGAGTCCTGTATAAAGCATTGGGGTTCATTAAAAATGAAAAAAACAATGTAAAAATTAGGTTAATCTACTAATGGAAATGAGATTATAGGTGAAAGAGGGAATACAAAGAGCATTTTCAAGTAGAATATGTTCATTAAGTTGCATTTGACCAGTATGATATACCAAGACTAAAATGTCATTTGGCAGCTGCATTCTGTAATTATGAACAAGTTTATAATACAGAAAAAGTGAGCTATCATATATGATATGATGAGAGCCTCCTATGTCTAATATCCGTCTACAATGCTGCATTAGCTATGAAAAAAATAGTGGAAAACATATAGCATTTTGGCCATCAGATCCACTTATTATTGATGAGTGACAGTGTGTATAACTCTTAGCTACTTCTTATTTTGTAGTGGCCATAGTAGAATTGACTATTCCTATGTACGGTTAACTACTTGGTGGTTGGATTAGGGCAACCAATTAAGAGCCTTGCTTTTTGGTAAAAGAAAGGAAAATTTATTTTGTCATTGATTTTTCATGTTTGGACAGTAGAGTAGCCTATTCGGCTATACTAGAATTAGCAGCAAATTGAGCATGATTAACATAAGCGGTTGATGGCCTAAAAGTGTTTCCCCTTAGCTTAAACCCTTGAGGAAATAGATTTTTTTTTTGGTAGCATTTGTCTATAGTATGACCATTATCCCACAATAAGTACAAACTAGTCTCTTGTGCTCAAGATCGAAAGACATATTGTCCTAAGAATGATTATAAGTTCCATATTATTGTGTAGATGGTGGATTTTATGTGGAATTGTAGATTTTATATTGAAAATTGTAACTATAATTAGGCATTTCATGTTTTACAACGTACGCTACTGAATTCGTGCCATTTATTATGGATCTAAGCAAATTCAACAGCCTCTCATATTGAACAATTAAAGAAAACATTTTGTTTATAAAAGGCATCAAATCCATTAAGAGAATTTGTGATTTGACTGTTGAGAAATTATCATTTTATACCTCTGAGAAATTTGAAAATATGATTAGAATCTTAATAGCCTCTAATAACATTTGACACATTACACTCATAAGTTGGATTACAAATGCAGCTAGGAACTTACCTTAAATTTTGTAGCTCATCCTATAACACTTTCAAATGAGTATAGTATTTAGTGAAATAGATATCACCTTGAACAAATATTGTTATTTCTTGTAGCAAATATGAAATTTTGATAGAATCACCTTGTACATATCTTTAATCAAGATCTATACAAGCTTCTAATGTTGTGTTTATCCATATTTTGCTATTGGAAATTTGAGGCTCCACTAAATTGATTATCCAATAGAGGATCATGGTGTTGCACCTCTCTCAGGCTTCAAATATTAGATATGTTATAGATGGAGGCACAATCAAACCATCAACAAATGTGTATTTGTTTTTGTAAGAATTTTTAGGCAGCAAACACTTCCTTGTTGAGAATATGCGGTGTGTTTTCAATGCTTTGGGTATATCGGGTTACTAGAATCTGGTATCTATTTCACAGTCCGAATGCCTTGATTCAATTGAGATTGAATGGAGATGAAGAAATTCCTTTTCCGAGAATTTCCAAATTTCAGAGGAAGTTTTCTTATAGAAGTTACGTTTTGTAACTTATGGGAGAGCAGTTACTTTCTAAGAAAAACTTGCCTCTTATATATTAACTCCATTGGGATTGAGTTTGGGCTAGGTCAAGCCCACATGGGCAACCCAATATCTCCCACTTGCCCATAATGAGTTTGGCTCAATCCAAAAACGTCATCCCATATCTCAAACTTAAACAAATAATATTTCATACAGGAAAATGGACCGTGCAACCTGAAACACACATATTGTGGGAGCTCCAATATACAAACTTAATCATAGGTCATATAGGAGATATCAACCCAAAGATATAATTATTTTCGATAATGTACTTAATTACCCCAAGTATCTTTCTCAATACATTTAATTGAGCATCATTCAATCCCTCACGAATCCATACTCAAATTATTCTTACAATTACTTGTATTCTAACTTACTTCTCACTTATTCAAGCGTAATAACTCCAGCCGGTGAAAACAAGCAGCGAGTGTATAAGCTTTCTTTCGCCCTCACATCAATCATATTTGAATTAACTCACTTTTCTAGGAGTATTCCATTAAGTCGAATCATTCCATAACTATAGGATACATCCTAAGATAGTTAACATCAATTCATCACATCATGATATAGTCAAAAAACACAAAGGGTAAAAATTGTTTGAAATCCATTTCTAGGATTTTTAGGACTCACACAGCGAAAAAGCAGAGATCCATTCTTTCGCTTCCCAATAGGTCGTATAGCACATGCAGTATGAAATGCATGCTATGGGGGAGCTACTTTTTTTTGTCAAAGATGAAAAAGTGTATGTCTTGCTCTTAGTTCAAAATAAATAAACATCATATGAGTATTAGTCTTGTCACTCTGAATGCGCCAAACCTGAAACTTTTATTTTCACATTCAATAATATTAAACAATAAATTTCACACTTAGCTTTCTCTATATAGACATATGAATAGTGGGAAAGTCATTCATGTTGATTCTTATATATACGAAGAATCTCATCTTGACCCTCATTAAGGCGACCTTATAAAAAAAATGAATGAGACTAAGACCACTCCCACTACATCTTAGTCATTTTCTTAATGCCTCTACATTTATGCTCTCATCTTTGCTCACTCCATAGTGCTAGAGGCGATTACTCATGCGAGTGAGTCAATTTAAGTCTATCGACATACTTATTCAAATTGTGCTAATTGGTATTTACAATATACTCATATAATTGAAAAATTATTAAACAATTAAATCAAGATATCGCTTATATAAAACAAGTGATCTGACATAATATATATTGATTACATTTTACATAAGCCTAGGAATTTTACATGCCTTGCAAATGCATCCCTAGCTATTGGTTTAGTAAATGGATCTGCTACCATTTTATTTATAGAAATGTGTTTCAAAATCACTTCCTTTTCTGCAATCATATCTCTAACATAGTGATATCTAATCTAGATGTGTTTGGTCTTTTCATGATATTTTGGATCCTTAGCATAAGCTAATGCAGCCATACTATCAAAATGGATTGTCACAAGTTCAGATGTTGACTTGACAATCTTTAAGTGCTGCAAAAACCTTTTCAACCAAACAGCCTCTTGTAAAGCTGAGGAACATGCTACATACTTAGCTTCCATCATCGATAAAGTTATACAATATTGCTTCTTGCTACTCTATGAAATTGCACAATCATTGAGCAAGAATGCATATCTAGAAGTCGATTTGCGTTTGATCTATATCACCTCCCTAATCAACATCAGTATAACCAATTAAGCACAAAGCTTTCCCTTGATAGCACAAAACATAGTCTGAAGTTCCTTTTAGATATCTCAATATTCTCTTGACTGACATCCAGTGTTTTGAACCCGAATTAGATTGAAATATGCTTACTAGTCCAACGGTATAGCAAATGTCTGGATGTGTGCACATCATTGCATACATCAGACTACCGACAACACTAGAGTAGGGTACTCTAAACATTCGTTATTTTTCATCTGATGTCTTGGGACACATATCGAGACTAAGGCTCGGATTCCTTTCGACAAGGGTATCCATGGGCTTACATTCATGCATATGGTAATGCTCTAACATTTTCTTTATATAAGTCTCCTGAGATATATCCAAAAGTCTTTTAGAGCGATCCTTTAGGATCTTAACCCCAAGTAAATAGCTAGCTTAACCTATATCTTTCATTTCGAAGTTCGATGATAACCATTTCTTAGTAGTAAACCAACTTCTTATCATTTCCAGCTATTAAAATGTCATTGACATATAAGGACATAATTATAAAACCATCATTACAACGTTTAATATACACAAAATGGTCTTCCTCCATCATCGTAAAATGATCCTTTAATATGGTTTGATGAAATTTGAGGTTCCACTGTCTTGATGCTTGCTTAAGACCATAAATGGATCTTTTGAGCTTACAAACTTTGCGCTCTTGTCCTTTAAGTTCAAAACCTAAAGGTTGATCCATATAGATCTTTTCATCTAGTTCTCCATTGAAAAAAGCAGTTTTAACGTCTATTTGATATAATTTTAAGTTCATCTGATGCAAACCTGACCACAAGTGAGAATGTATCTTCATAATCAATTCCCTCTTATTGTGTGTAGCCCTTAGATACTAATCAAGCTTTATATCTTTCTATTTTGAGAACCCATTTGTTCCCAATAGTCTTATGACCAGGCGGTATCTCAACCAAATCCCAAACTTGATTGTACATCATCGAATCCATTTCCTCTTCCATAGCTTTAATCCCTTCTTTAGCTTTAGGACCCGAGAGAGTTTGTTGTACTATTTTAGGTTCTTCTTCATCTGGAGCAATCATAAAAGCTTCCCCCTCAATCTCAAATCAACAACGGGGAATCTTGTCACAATTACTACATTGAGGTTGAGATTGTTCATGGTCTTGCTCCATTGGAACAAAATCTGACATTCTTTCACTCGCACTTGCTTCAGGAGGAGCATTAAATTCTTGCTTTATGAGTGTTAAATCAATCATTCTTGCAATCCCACTAGTCTCAGGATCTTCCACTTCATAAAGTTGGAAATCCTTATTTATCTCACCTCTTGTAGGAAAATCCTCTTCTAAGAAAATGACATATCGTGACTCAACTTATGTTACTCTTCCATTTGTGTCTTCCCCAAAAAATACATATCTTTTGGAGATTTCTAAGTATCTTATAAAGATATACTTTTTCCCCCTCGGACCAAGATTTTCATATTCATAGGAAGTGTTGTGGATATAAGCTGCTCAACCTCATAAGCATATATTGCTTAAGTTAGGATTTTCGCTTTTCCACAATTCATATAGGGTGGAATGAACAGATTTTGATGGCACATGATTTAGAATATAGGCAGCAGTCATTAGTGCATCTCCCCAAAAAGAAATGGTTAAATTAGCTGGCGCGATCATTGACCTAACCATGTCCAATAGGGCTCTATTTCTGAAATGGATAAATTAGCTTGAGCCATTTTGTTGCGGAGTAGAAGGAATAGTTAGCTGCCTAGATATACCCTTATCATCACAATAATTTTTGAATAAATCAGATAGATATTCACACCATCGATCAGTCCGAAAAGATTTGATATTCAAATTTAATTGATTCTCAACCAATTTACTATAATGTATGAAGCAATCTAATGCTTTAGATTAATGGGAGATTAAATAAATGTGACCGTATCTAGTGAAATCATCTATGAAAGTGATGAAATAGTAAGCACCATGTCTTGCTCTCACATTCATTGGGCCACAAATGTCAGAATGTATAAGCTATAAAGGAAATGTGGCTCTTTTAGCTTTGGCAAATGGTAATCTTGTTGCTTTTCCAGCTAGGCAATGCTCACAAACAGGCAAATCTATTTTCTCAACATATCTTAAAAGGCTAGCTTTTGCTAACATTTTTAATTGATCTTGCCCAATGTGTCCTAATCTAGCATGCCATTTAACATCATCATTTAATAAATCATTACTAGAATTGCCAACAACAAATATATACTTATCAACATCCATAAAAATAGTATCTAGCAATACAAAACCATCTAGCATATATCCAGAACCATAAAAAACTTTATCCAAAAGTATTTTAACACAACCATCTTCAAAGATAATTTTGAAACCAAGTCCAAGCAGAACAATAATATAAACTAAATTTTATCGAATATCAGGAGCATAAAGCACATTATGGAGATAAAGCGTGTGACCTCCCTGCAGCACTAGCTTGTAGGTACTAATCCCAAGCATGTCAACTGAAGCATTATTCCCCATATAGATTTTTCTACAACACTTTGGAATCCAACGAAATTCCATAAAAGCATATTAGTCCATTGTTATATGGTCTGTTGCTGCTGAGTCTACAGTCCAATAAGGAACTATTTTAGCTAACATCAAGCAACTACTAACATATAAATCCGATGGACTAATTTGGTTATACAATACCTTTGGGTTAGTGCAATCATGAGCAAAGTGACCAGACTTCCCACAATTGAAGCAATTCATGTTCTTGCCTTTCTTTCCATAGCGTTTCCCACACTTGCGTTTATTTTTGCTAAAGTTGGCCTTGTTTTCTCCCTTGCCTTGATATTTGCCTTTACCCTTCCATTTTTTTTGCCTAGAGCCTGAAGCCCTTATGCCTCTAGACTTAGTCATATAAGTCTCTCCTTCAGGCTTATCAGTGAGAAGGCGATCCTTCTCTAGCTCAACATGTCGGGCAACATCATCAAAAGTTTTGATGTTGTCATTATGGGTAAGGTTGACACACATGTGTTCCCAGGATTTTTGAAAAGATCGTATCATAGCTTGGACCTGTTGCTCATCAGTCATCTCATGGCCAACACCATTTAGCTCACTTATCATGTTAGACATGATAGTAAGGTGTTGCCTCATTATATGATCAGAATTTTTCTTATAGCATTAAATTTCAGAGTTAACTGACGCAACCTTGTTGTTGAGGTTCCACCAAACTGAACCTTAACAACATCCCAAACTACTTGGGTTGAGTGGTGCTTCTCAAAACGTAGCATCAAGTCATTTTTCATGTTGTTCAACATCAATATGCGAGCAACTCTGTCCTTGCACTTATAGGCTTGATATGCCTCCATATCCCACCTATGTTGAGCAGTGCTTCCATGCTCAGGCTCAGCCATTGGTTGTGCTATAGTTTATAGCATATCTTGCTCTTCCAAGAGATACTGAATTTTGCGATGCCAAATGTTATAGTTTTTATCATTCAGCTTATCTCCTTAATTCAAGTCAGCAATAATGTTTTTTGTTGCAGTCATTTCAACTATTTAGAAACAATTATCATAATTAGGATTATCATATTATTATCATTCCATGCCACAATGCTTTAAATTAATTCATAATAACCTAACATAAGCAATAGAAACAAAAATACTATTTACACAACCCAATCAATTCCTACTGCCATAGTCTAGTTATCATTGTTTAATTTAAACATTTACCAATTAATTTTATATTAGATGAGATTCATTAATCTACCAATCTAATATTCTCACAATACATTCATCATCTCATGCAATATAACAATATATATATATATATATATATATATATATATATATATATATATATATATATATATATATATATATATATATATATATATATATATGCTTAAAATAAGATAAACATTCATTACAAGTCTTAAAAAAATAGAAATAACATATTGTCACATAAAAACTTAAACATTTTCTAATATTGAGTTCAATTCATTCATCATCTAGTTGAACCGGTGGTTTTCTCCCAGCAAATTCTCTTTTTGCCAATATACCAGACATCTTTTTCATCCATGGGAAACTATTCATTAATTTGCTAAACCGCCTAATACTATCTTGTACTCAGCGCTCCAGTTCCCAAGTTATATCTTTTTCAAGATTTTCATAAGTTAAGTCGCTTAATTTTTCTTTAATCTCCTTCCTTTCCTCTTCCCATGAATTAGGTAAGGAATCAAGAACTATAGACATTTGTTGTTCCACAGCTAAGTCATAGTCTTCACTAAACATCACATAGAAAGTTCACATTTTATAGAACATCTTATCAATATGTTTCTTAAGAGAATGTTCCATATCTTTCTTATATTCACATAATCGCTCCAAAGTGCGAAGCATCAAATACCTCAATACATGTTTGAATAAATTAAACCAACATTAGACACCATTAAATATGACATTTTTTATGTGACACTAAAAAATATACATATATATATATATATATATTTAATAATTATGTTCCAATTTGCATATTTTTCTCTAAATTCTTCATCAAACAGTCATCAAAAAATTTTGGAAATATATCCATTAAATTGGAAATTAAATTTTGAGAATTTTAAAAAAATGGACCAAAATACCTTTGCATGCGCCCCCATGCGCTGCATACGCCCTCACGCACCGTACGCGCTGCCACACATGCAATCACCCACCACGTCGACGTTTCATGGACCAACTGTCATGGACACGTGCATTGACACATGGACTAACACGTCAGCAAAACCGCTGCCATGTCATCAAATGGGTGAGCGCCACATGGCATATTCGTCCACATGTGCATGACGCGCTGAGGTGGTACACGCGCCGCCTTATGGTGGTAATTTTTCACTGGTTTTTCGAATTTTACAAGTTTTTTACAGGTCTAAATCTACTAGGACCACTTTTAGTCCTTTTTAAGGTCGTTTACACTATGGTTGGACAAGACATCCTCTATTCGAGAGTGGGATTTGTTTTTAATGATAGTTTCCAAACAAAAAAAACTAATTTCAATCAGAAACTTTGAAAAATCATAAAAAATCAACCACTCATCAGAAAATTATGCAAAAAAACTCGTTAGAAAGCTTGTGGTGAGAGCTTTCCAACCATACCAAATTTGAACTATGAAACAGAAGAATTAATTTCACAAAAAATGAAGAAATTTTGGATTTTCATAGTTAATTTCTCAAAAATCATCTCAATCATGATTTTAAGCACAAAAACACTCAAATCGGGCTATGATACTAATGTAAAAATTTGTGGGCAGCGGAAACTTATTTGTTAAGTGTATACGGTGTGTTTTCAATGCTTCAGGTAGATCATGTTACGAGAATCTGGTCTCTATTCCACAGTTTGAATGCCTTAATTCACTTGAGATTGAATAGAGATGAAAAAATTCCTTTTCCGAGAATTTCTGAATTTCAGAGGAAGTTTTCTTATGAATGTTACATTTTGTAACTTATGGGAGAGCAATTACTTTCTAAGAAAAAACTGCCTCATATATATTAACTTAATTAGGCTTGGACTAGGTCAAACCAATATGGATAGCCTAACAACCTCAAAACCTGACAATTTTTAGATCTCAGAGCAATCTTCATTACTCGACATCATGAGTAGTAATTTGAGCCATTCAACAAAAAAGAAACTAAAAAAACTAAAGAATGATTTTCATTAGAGTGAAGAAACTATGGACTAATAGTGAGATCATTTCGATTCATTTGAAATAGAAACTAGAATTTCAATCAAGAAAGGAATCTTTAGTTATGAAGAAAAGAAGAGAAAAATGCAAATTACAAAAGAAATGAAAAGACATTTTTGATACCATGTAGAATTTATGGAAAACTGAACGTTATAAGGTTTAAGATTTATGGTTTAAGGCTTAAAATTTAAAGCCTAAGATTTAGGATTTAGGAATTATGGTTTAAAGTTTAAAGTTTAGGATTTAGAATTTGGGATATGATTGAAGTTTAGAGTTTGGGGTATGATAATGGGAAAAAAGTGGAAATCTAAACCCTAAATACTAAACCTTAGAACAATTAGTTAAATATGGGGTGAATTTTTGGGCAATGCTTTAAATAATGCCCCAATATATATATAATCAACTACGTATTTGAAAAAATATCCTAAAAGATTTTGAAAATTTAGGCACATGCAATTATTAATCCACGGAACATGGAGGAAAAAAATTGGAACGTTTTTTTCAATTATAGGCGATAAATTTAATATATTAGAAAAAAACTTAATCTTTAAGGACATTTCTCATAGTTGGCAAAACAAATAATTAATTTGGGATGTTTCTATTTCATAGCTTTTAGTTATGTATATGTTAAAATATTTATTTTTTATATTTTTAGGGATAAAAAATAATAAGTTGAAAAAAAAATTGTATATAATTTTTTTATGGTTCCTTTTCTTAAATCTAACCTACCAATTTTCTTCAACTTTTTAGATTTCAGTAGAACTAAGCATATTCTTCCAAATCTAATACGGAAAACACCCATTTCCCCAAATCCTTCTCTTTTATAGAAATTTCGAAGGCGCAAACCTATAGTATAGAATTTTAGCACCACCAAATTTGAATGCATATTTTAAGTCCTTACTAGTTCAAATTGAATTGGCTTCTCGGGTATCTTGCAGGCCAAATATATGTCCCTCCTCCTCTCTCCCCTCTTCCCCCTTTCAATTCTGCAAAACTCAAGTATATTTTCTTGTTGGCGCAAATTTGTGTTCCTCATCCTCTCTCTTCCTTTCCTTTTTGTTGTTCTGCAAAACCTAGATCTCGTAGAAGTGTTAGAGCTTAGTCTTGGAGATTCTTATATGCATAGAAATAATGTATTTTCCCATCACGAATGGTAAAATCCCTAACCCTAATTTTAAATTTCTTTGTTTCAATGATTGTGATTTTATTGTTATCTGCTAGAAATTGAAATGTTCCATTTGTTGTGGTTTTATGTTATGGTTTTATGAGTTGTCTGCTCAAAGTTGAAATGTTTCCAAATATGTGTTCTCTGCTCGAAGTTAAGGTTTTATTGTAACACCCCCTCACCCTAGCAACATAAGCCTGAATAAGGGAGTGCTACGCTAGTTTCATTAGTTAAAATATCATTTTGTATAAATGGAAAATGGTGCATATATATATAACAAAGTACATTTTATATTTACAAAGCCATCATTTTTCCAAAATATAAAATTTCTTACAACCATATAAAAGAAAATCCAAAATGAATTACAAAATTTGTGTAACCCACAGTATTGGAACAAACGGCTTCACTTGACCCGGTCACTGTTAGTTTTATCTACCGACCTTAGCTACTCTTCATTATAGCTGCACGAAAGAGACTTCCACACTAAGTTCTAGGGTTAGTGGTGTATATAAATAAAGCAATAAACTAAATTGTACAATATGCAACTATATCCTAGCATGCATACATATCAATTCATATACTTATATCTCATGCTTATTTTATACCAATATATTATCATTTAACATCTATACCTATTTAGACTACCATTTCACATATAACAAACTCTCTTACTATTACTAACTTATTTATGTCCATAACACCTAAGAACCAATAATTAAGATAATGAAATTGTCCATCCTAATATTATAAAGTTGTCACTCGGGTATTAGGATATGCACATACAAGTGTCAACACAGACATTAATATATGTGTCATCACTGATATCAATGTATATATGCCATCATCGACATTCATCTAAGTGTAATCACCGACATTAATCAAAGTGTTATCACCAGTATTAATAAGAGTGTTATCGCTAACATTAATAGAGACCCTCTTATTGGCATGCCAAACTATCCAAAATTCTAGTTTTGAGCTAGGTGTTATCGGGCTTAATCCATGTTAATATTTCATTCATTCTTATTTCATCATATCATTCTCATAATTCATTTGTTTCCATCACTATATACTTAATTCATATTACACGGTTCATGATATATCTCACTCTTTTTTGTTCAAACATATAAATATTCACAATTTATTTGATATTTAGTAGCTCTTGATCCTTTTACCTAAACTCTCTCATTCATTGTCAAATAAATAATTTGTTAAAAACAGAACATTCACGATTGTGCCTCATTGTTCATGCCTATGAACCATTCAAGACACACTGCCTCACGGCCATAGTTGAACTATTCACGCTCGTTACCTAAACCATTTCTCTAACTGTGAATACTTCTTGAATGAATAGTGTCATTTTCCATTGAAAAGTCATGGCCGTGAGAATTTAGTCACACCCATGAACTTAGCAATTCACGCCCATGATGAAACTTCACGCCGATGACTAGTCGTTGAAAAATTACACTTTCACTTCTATAATCATCTAAAGCTCCCCAAACCAATTATAAACTTAGCAAACACACATACACAAGTTCCCAACTCTTTATATGATGTTATTACCACATTTATTGGTTTTTAACACAATCAAATTTCTAACATATATTACTTGGATCAATATGTCATGCAATATTATTTTCAAGAATCTGAACCTATAATTTCATGCAATAGTCCATTATCTAATGCATAACAAGCTCTATATATCATGATAAATGTTCATATCATAAACTTTTGTGTTAAGATATAGGCTATTTCCTTAAGTTATACACTAAACTTTTATCTTTCTCTTCTATCACTTCCTATGTAACACTCTCTCACCTAATCAAGGTTAACCCAGTTAAACGAGCAAGTGCCACACAACCTGTATGTGAAAACCTATGAAAATGTAAGACTTTTTCTTTGCACCATGGCTATGATGACTTGCGTAAAACATAAAGTAAAAATAATATTTGACTTAACATGTTACAATCACAATTTAAAAAAAATATGACTAACCTTTGTCCAAGGGTTTACAAAAATATATGCCTTTGACGTAGATTTCACAATTCTGAAATTTACAGACATGTATACAAGTAAACAACTCATTTTACAATGTCATGTACAAAATGCAAAACTGTGACATGAAATATCACTGACCCTTGTAGGGTCTGATCTGTTGTCTCTGATGTTAGGCTAGTTTCTCTTGATTAACTTCTACCTTTATTTATTAGCTCCAACCTATGTGGAAAAAATATTCGCATGCAAAACTACTAAAAGCTTAGTGGTAAATATTGGCTTAGAAATTCATTCATGCAATCACGCATCATGCGTCAAGTCATATACAATCATTTTATCGTATAAAATGTCATGGAAAAAGTGATAATCAGACTATCATGTAAAATTCCTTACCTCATAAGCGTGATAATTCATTAAGCTTTACCATATAAACAAGAGCATATAACATATCAATAGTTTATTCTTGAATACCTGCATTTTTTATAACCTCTGTTCTCATTTCATTTCATTTCCTAATCACTTTAAAATTATTGCCTAACAACTTTCAACATGAAGTATTGGATATGGGTTATGAGTAAGGGTGCTCATTCAAGCTAAGCCACCCTGTCACTGTCTATAATCATGTACTAGTCTAGGCTCTTCAAGTCAATGGTGCTCTTCAAGCTTAAACCACATCGACTAGGTAAATATATAACTTTTGCATGCAATATTATCGATCATCATGTGTGCCATTCCAGGCTCTTCAAGTCAATGGCGCTCTATGAGCTTAAGACATATTGACTTAGTAAATATATAAATACGATATCGTAAACCCCTTTAATGACATGTCACCTATCCTACTTTTAGTCTTAGTATTGAGTCTGGGCTTTACTTGTTCATATTATTCTCTCTATACTTCATCAATAATTTTTATGTCATAACTTATATATTTTGTTCATGTGTAACCCATCATATAACATCCATGTACTGATATTCATAGAAGCATGCATCAACATATCATCATGAAGGCATATGAATAGCCATTGCATTGTAAACATTTCAGGAAACAACATATATCAATTTATACAGGTTCATAGGCATGAACTATATATTCATGGCCATGAATACCTTAGTTATGGATAGTCTATCCGTGAACCAAATCATGAACTAAGTCGTGAAAGCTTTTGTCTATTTTCTACACTTTCTTCACATGCATGAATAAAAGTCACAGATGTTACCTTATTCATTTAATGAGATTCACAATCATGAACACTTGGTCATAGGCATGAATTTAGGTTTTCCTATAGTTAACAGCATTAAATCATGCATTTTTACAAAGTCACATAGAAGGTCTCTAATGGTTGTCCCATAACAACCTTTTCTTATTAACATTTATATCAAACATACATTAAGACATGCTAAATCATCAAATAACATATAATCACTCCATTAACCTTTTTTCATATTCACAAGAAATCTTATTAAGCATTTATGTTTCCATATGCATATAATCATTCTTACTTACCTATTTCACCCATTAAGTCATCATCATTCATTTCCATTTAACACATCTTTAGGCACATTTATTGCATGTAATACTATAAGAATCATCAATACTCATTTAAGGCATACTTACATTTTTCATACAATTACTCACATCTTATGGCATTAATTACATCATTGAACTTTGCACTTCTTCATGCTCTCTATTTCCCAAGAACTTGTTAAAACCTTGTTCTTTTGCTTTAAATTAGGTGTTTAGGGCTAGGAATAAAAAAACACATGAGACATTAGCCTCTAGTGTGAGGAAACTTCAAATTCTAGGGTTCCTTTTTTATTTTAGGTCATGAAAGAAAGAAAGAACAATTGATGAAATTTATATCTGATGATTTTCATGGGCATGACAACTATTGTCACGGCCGTAAATCTGCTTAAACCCAGAATTCCATCTCGCGATGGTTCACAATCGTGAAAGTATTGTCATAGGCATAAACCCTATGACATTTCACATTCTTGTATCTTTTCAACTCTCTTCTCATAACCCTTAATAACATATTTATATCTCTCAATCTATATTAATTACTTAGCATTAATTACGGGTGTTACATTTCTCTCCCCCTTAGAAGAATTTGTCCTCGAAATTACCTGTGGTACTCTATTGAAATAGTTAGGGTATTGTGCTTTCATAACCTCTTTGCTTTCCCACATAGCCTCTTTTGTTGTATGGTTTCTCCATAGGACTTTGACTAATGGTACTTGCTTGTTCCTGAGCTCCTTATTTGCTCGAGCCAATATCTCAATCGGCTCCTTCTTATATGTGAGATCTGGCCTCACCTCTATGTTCTCAATTGTAATGACATGTGAAAGATCTAAACTATACCTTCTCAATATGGAGACATGACAAACATTGTGAATTTTACTTAACTTTGGCAATAAAGCAACTTTATAGGGGACTTGCCCAATCCGTTCTAAGATTTTATATGGTCCAATGAACCTAGAGCTCAACTTGCCCTTTTTTTTTGAAACTTATGGCCTTCTTCCATGAAGAAACTTTAAGAAATACTTTCCCTCCCACTTTATATTCTATATCTTTTTTCTTAAGATCTACATATGATTTCAATCTGTCTAAAGTACCTTTAACCTTCCTTGTATAATCCTTACTTTTTCCTCTGTCTCTTGTACCAATCTGGTCTTACTAACTTCTGCTCATTGACCTATGTCCAATATAATGGTGTTTGGCACTTTCTATCATATAGTGCCTCATAAGGAGCCATCTAGATGCTAGACTGATAGTTATTATTATAGGCAAACTCCATTAATGGTAGATATTTCTCCCAACTTCCCTCAAATTTGATAACATAGCTTCTCATCATGTCTTCCAAAACATATTCAACCTTTATGACTGACCATCCATATATGGATAGAAAGTCATGCTGAAACTGAGCTTGGTACCTAAAGCTCGCTATAAACTTTTCCAATACTAAGATGTGAACCTAAGATCTCTATCTGATATGATGGAGACTCAAACTCTATGTAGTCGTACTATCTTGTTCACAAAACGTTCTGTTAGCTTATTTAGATAATAATCTCTCTTGATAGGTAAGAAATGTGTTGACTTCATTAGTCTATCCACTATTACTCAAGCGGGATTGACCTTTCTCGGAGTCATAGGAAACTCAATTACAAAATCCATTGTGATACGTTCTCATTTTCCACTCCACTACTGTACTCGGTTGCATCAAACCTGAAGGAACCTGATATTTTCTGTTGACTTGTTAACATGTCAAACATCTTATCATGAACTTTGTAATATCCTTACTCATTCTTTCCCACCAATACCTTCCTCTTAAATCGTGGTACATCTTGTTACTTTGGGGATGCATCACAAATTTGCTTTCATGCGCTGCCTTTAAAATCCTTTGCCTCAACTCTGTAATATTTGGCAAGCATAAGTAGCCTTGATAACATAAACTGTCATCTAAATGAACTGTCTACTTTGGTCTCTCCCCCTTGGAGACCAACTCAATGATCTCAACTAACTTGTTATCTTGTCTTTATGCATCTTTGATTTTCTGGTTAAGAGTAGGTTTAACATGCAACTCTACTATAGTCTTTCTTCTTAAAGCATTGGCCATGACATTAGCATTGCCTGGATGATAATTTATAACACAATTATGGTCCTTGATCAATTCTAACCATTGTCTCTGCCTTAAATTGAGTTCTTTCTATGTTTGAAGATACTTTAAGCTCTTATGATCGGTGTAGATGAAACACATTTTCCCATATAAGTAGTGTCTCTATGTTTTTAGAGCAAATACTGTAGCTGCCAACTCAAAATCATGTGTGTGGTAATTCTTTTAATGTAACTTCAATTGCCTGGAAGCATAAGCAATGACATTTCCTCCTTGCATCAAAACATATTCCAAACTGTTATGAGAAACATCACTGTAGATGACATATTCTTTATCGGGGATTAGTTGTGTAAGAACTGAAGCTTCTATCAATATACTCTTGAGACTTTCAAAACTAGCTTGACACTTGTCATTCCACTTAAACTTCATATCTTTTCTCAAAAGTCTTTCATAAACCTCCTATAGTAACCTTCCAAACTAAGAAAACTCTTGATTTCGGTCATATTACAGGGAGGCTTCCAATTCCATATTGCCTCAACCTTATTGGAATCAACTCTAATGTCATATGCTAACACGATGTGTCCAAGAAAAGCTATTTCATTGAGCTAAAACTTACATTTAGAGAGCTTGGCATTAAGCTTATGATCTATAAGGATATGTAACATTGTTTTCAAATGCTAATCATGCTCTACATGGTTTTAAGAATACACTAAGATGTCGTCAATGAAAACAACTGCGAACTAGTCCAAGTATGGCCTCAAAATTAGATTCATCAAGACCATAAAAGCTACTTGAGCATTAGTCAAACCAAATGGCACAACTAAAAACTCATAATGACTATATTTGGTTTTGCTAGTTGTCTTGGCTATATTCTCTTCCTTTATCTTCAACTGGTGATAACCCAACCTCAAGTCAATCTTAGAGAACACTTTTGCACCCTTTAACTAAAAAAAAAATCAATCTGTGATAACAGATATCTATTCTTGATAGTTACCTTGATCAGCTGCCTGCAGTATATGCACAACCTCATAAACCCATCTTTTTTTTTTACAAACAAAACCAGTACACCCCTACAAGATACATTCAACTTGATAAAGCCCTTATCTAGCAACTCTTACAATTGAGCTTTCAAATTTTTCATCTCTAAAGGTGTCATTCTGTTAGGTGGAATGTATATCGATGTTATGTCTGGTGTGGGCTCTATAGAGAACTCAACATCTCTACTCGGTGGTAATCCCAGTAGATCATCTAAGAAGACTTCTGGACCTACTTTTCTAGTGTCAAACACGTGAGCCAGATAAGCCTTACATCCCTTTCGAATAGTCTTTTCTGCCTTCATCATAGAAACTATATGTGGAGGTTGTGGAAACCTCTCACCTTCAACTATCACTTTTTCTTATTCAAAAGTCTTAAGAATAATTGTCTTAGATCGAAAATCAACAACTACCTCATATTGTGAGAGCCAATCCATACCTAATATGGCATCATATTTATGAAACAAAAACTTTATGAGATCTGAGGGAAACTTTTTCCCATGCACAACCAAAAGGCAACTTCTGGATACCCAACTCATAATAACACTATGGCCTAAAGGATTTGTGACCTCAATCTCAAACTCTAACTTTTATATGGTCATAGTGTGCTGACTAGATGTGCTCGTGCAAACATAAGAATGTGTAAAGCTTGGGTCTATCAAAGCATATAAATCCGAGTTGTGTAAATAAAACATACCCATTATGATGTTTATATCTCCCTGGTCCTCACATACCTTTATAGCATATGCCCTAGCTGACACTCTACTGGGTCTTAGCCTGTTTATTGTCTCTGAAATTGTCTGGCTAGGTCTTGTATGTCCTCCTCGTGACTGGTTCCTATATTGAACCGATACTGTCACTATTGTTTGTGTGGGTATAACATTTGCCAACAAATGACAATCCCTCATATGATATAGGGCTCTGCATTTGAAGTAAGCCTCTGAAGCTAATCGACATTCTCCTCAGTGATTTTTCTGACACATCCCATATAATGGAATAAGATCTCTAGCTGTATGAGTGATAGCGGTGGCTGAGGTAGTCTCTAAGGATGGTCCCTTCCTGAAAGAACTGGACTAAGTGTGATTCTATCCTTTACTCTGTCCCCTACCCTAGGTCTGTCCTGAAAAGAATCAGCCTCTCTTATCGGTAGTCTGTGCCACACTTGTTGTGGGTTTTCTAACATTCTCTTCTGCTCTTTTCTTTCTTCTCTTCTCTATACTGATAGTAGTAAACACAAGTGTAGAGAAGTCTTTAAGCTGTAGGAAAATAACATGATATCCTATGTCATCATTCAAACCGTCCTTAAAGCGGTGGCACTTATCACCCTCGTCCCTCATAAGACCAGTGGCATATATGCTCAACCGTGTGAACTCCTTTGCATACTTAGAAACTGTCATGCACCTCTATTACAAATTCAAAAAAATCCCTTCTTTTCTCATCTATGTAGACTCAGTGCATATACTCTTTCTTGAATTTTGTAATAAAATACTCCCAAGTCGGGGGATGTGGGTTCTGTGGCTTCTTCAAAAGAAATTTCCACCACTCATATCCATGTTCCTATAAAAGTGATATTGTATACTTAGCATTGTGCTCATTAGCACAATCTAACTCTTTGAAGATTCTCTCGTTCTTCTCAAGCCAAAACTCGACTACAGAAGGATCATCCTCACTTCTGCCCAGAAAATCAGCAGCCCTATATTTACAGAGCCTATCTATTTTCATCTTTGGTGCCTCTGGTGCTGGTAGATGTGGTGCTAGCTATAGCAGTGCCTGTGGTATAACCTGTGGTAAGGCCTAAGCCAATTGTTGCAAAATATCAGCCATCTACTGCATAATCGATATGACACCTAAATCCGCTTGTCCACTATATGGCTGTTGAGGAACTGTAGTAGCACCTGCACCTCGTATACTTGAAGCACTAGGCTGATTAGTAGCCCTCGGATCAGGAGAAATGTTGCTCTTGGTAACATCATGTGCTTTGAGCTCCATCTATACCTTATACTCCTACAAGTTGATAGAGAAAACCTGCATCATAGACATATGAGTTGTACTATGTATAAATGATAACCATTGACCCACTTAGGTATAAAAATGCTTAAGCCTAAACTCTGATACCACTAAATGTAACACCCTCTAGCCCAATCAGGGTTAACCCGGTTAAATGAGCGAGTGCCACACAATTTGTATACAGAAAACCTATGAAAATTTAAGACTTTTTCTTTGCATTATGGCCATAATGACTTGCATAAAACATAAAGTAAAAATAATATTTGACTTAACATGTTAAATCACAATGTCAAAAGAATATGACTAATCCTTGTCCAAGAGTTAATAAAAATACATGCCTTTAGCATAGATTACACAATTATGACATTTAGAGACATGTATATAAGTAAACAACCCCTTTTACAATGCCATGTATAAAATGCAAGTGCGATATGAAATATCACCGACCCTCGTAGGGCCTGATCTGTTGTCTCTGATGTTGGGCTAACTTCTCTTGATCAACTTCTAACTTTATCTACTAGCTCCAACTTGTGAGGAGAAAACGCTTGCATGCTAAGCCACTGAAAGCTTAGTGGTACATATAGGCATAAAAATTCATTCATGCAATCACGCATCATGCGTCAAGTCATATACAACCATTTTATCATCTAAAACATCATGGCAAGAGTGATACTCATACTATCATGCAAAATACCTTACCTCATAGACATGATAGTTCATTCAACTTTACCACATAAACAATAGCATTTAATATATCAATAGTGTATTATTGAATACTTGAATTTTTTTGAACCTCTTTTTCCATTTCATTTCATTTCTCACTTTAAAATTATTACCCAACAACTCTCAATATGAACTATTTAGATATGGGTTGTGAATAAGGGGCGCTCGTCCGAGCTAAGCCACCTTGTCACTGTCTATAATCATGTGTCAATCCTGGCTTCTTAAGTCAATGGTGCTCTCCGAGCTAAAGCCACATTAACTAGGTAAATTTATAACTTTTGCTTGCAATACAGTCCAGGCTCCTCAAGTTAATGGCACTCTACGAGTTTAAGCCATATTGACTAGGTAAATATATAACTATAGTACTGTAAACCGCCTTAATGACATGCCACATATCCTATTTCTAGTCCTATACGGGTTGTGAATAGGGGCACTTATCCGAGCTAAGCCACATTGTCACTGTCTATAATCATGTGTCAATCATGGCTTCTTAAGTTAATTATGCTCTCCAAGCTTAAGCCACATTAACTAGGTAAATATATAACTTTTGTTTGCAATACAGTCTAGGCTCCTCAAATCAATGGCATTCTACGAGTTTAGGCCATATTGACTGGGTAAATATATAACTACAGTACAGTAAACTGCCTTAATGGCATACCACATATCCTATTTATAGTCCTAGTATTGAGTATGGGCTTTACTTTTTCATATTATTCTCTTTATACTTCATCAAGACATTTATATCTCATAACATATATACTTTATTCATTTGTAATCCATCATATAATATATGTGTGTTGATATTCATAAGAGCATGCATTAACATATCATCATGAAGGCATATGAATATCCATTGTATTATAAACATTTAAGGAAACACCATATATCAATTTATAAAGACTTCACAGGCATAAACTATATGTCATGGTCGTGAATACCTTAGTCACGTGTAGCCTATCCGTGAACCAAACCGTGAACTAAGTCATGAAAGCTTATGTCCATTTTGTACACTTTCTTCACAAACGTGAATAAAGAGTCATGGGCATGACCTATTTATCCAATGAGATTCACAGTCGTAAACACCTAGTCACGAGCATGAATATGGGTTTTTTAGCAGTTGACAACATTAAATCATACATTTATTAACATGTCATCATGAAGGCATATGAATAGCCATTGCATTGTAAACATTTAAGGAAAGAACATATATCAATTTGTAGAAGCTTCACAGGCATAAACTATATGTTCACAATTGTGAATACCTCAGTCATGGGTAGCCTACCCGTGAACCAAACCATGAACTAAGTCGTGAAAGCTTATGTCCAGTTTGTGCACTTTCTTCACAGACATGAATAAAGAGTAATGGGCATAACCTTATTCATCCAATGAGAATCACGATGGTGAAAAGTTGGTCACGAGCGTGAATCTGGATTTTCTAGTAGTTAATAGCATTAAATCATGCATTTATTACAAGTCACATACAAGGTCTACAATGGTTGTCTCATAACAACCTTTTCCTATCAACATTCATATCAAACATACACTAAGACATGCTAAAGCATCAAATAACATATAATCACTCCATTAACCTTTTTTCATGTTCACAAGTTATCCTATTAAGCATTTATGTTTTCATATGCATATAACCATTCTTACTTGCATCTTTCACCCATTAAGTCATCATTATTCATTTCCAATTAATACATCTTTAGGCACATTTATTGCATGTAATACTACAAGCATCATCAATACTCATTTAAGGCATAATTACGTTTTCATACTTCATTGAACTTTGCATTTAGCATATAAAGCATACAAATTAATTATCACTTAATGAACACACAACATGCCATAAATTTTGGAATTTGACTGCATATATGTACATACCTCTAATGGAGCCTCAAAAATCAAGCTTCTCTTAAGCTTGCTTATCCTTTTTATGGATTTCACCATATCCTCTTTCAACTCTTATTACTTATAACATATCTATATCAAAATCTATAACACTTAAACTTAGCTTTTAAAGCCATAAAGATAAAAAAAAAAAAAATCTAACTTTAACCCTTTTAACAACCTTAATATCATATAACTCTTTACTAACACTTGTTATAAACTTTAAATACCTTAAAGAGAAGTCTTAAGCCATGAAAACTCATTAATCACCCAAAACCCTAACCCACTTGGAAATGGGTCTCTACCATAAGTGAACCATGCATGATTAAAGCTACGAAATCTTGTAAGAACAAAGGAAACATGATTCCTTACCTCTATCAAAAGAAACACAGCAGGAAAAGAAGATTTGACTCATCTTTTCCTTCTTTGGTTCAGAATCCTTAAGAATATTTCATGCTCTCTATTTTCCCAAGAATTTGTTAACACCTTGACCTTTTGCTTTATATTAGGTGTTTATGGTAGGAAATCAAAGGAAAACATAAGGTATTAACCTATGGTGTGAGGAAACTTCAAATTCTAAGGTTTCTTTTAATTTTAGGTCACGAAAGAAAGAAAGAACAACTGATGAAAATTATATCTGATGATGCTCACGGGCGTGACAACTACTATCACAGCCATGAGTCTTGTTGCCCAAATAATAAACCAAAAAGGGGGGGTTGAATGGGTTATATAAAAAAAATTCTTAACCTTAATTGTGGAATAAAATTAAATAGAGTGGAGATGAAGAGATATCACACACGAGATTTATAGAGGTTCGGGTATTAACAAACCCTACTCCTCTCCCCAATCTCAATTGGGAGTTTTACTAACACACTAAGTGCTACAATGGAGTTTTACAAGCTCACACCCAACTATGGTGTTTATCTCAATGGCTAACACCTAACCCAAAGATTCCCTTATGTTTTAATGGCTCATACAATAAACCAATTCCTTGTGTTTTATGGCTCACACAATAAACCCTTACAAGTGTTTCAATCTTAACCCAATATACCCAAACTCACTTGAGTAATTGATTACAATGAAAAACACTCACCAACCTATAATGCTCAGAAATTATGAGCAAATAGGTTTTTACAAAGAATAAAGGATTTGTTGAAAGTAATTAATGCACAATGGCTACAACAAGATTTTTGATTTAAAGTAATTGTTGTTCCCCTTGTTAGGATTCATAAATGTCTTGCATTTATACTTTCTCAATGAATTATAGCTATTTGGGTGCATTTAATGCGAAAATAGTCATTGAACCAACTCTGAACTCCGCGCCTGTCACATTTCTCTATCCTCATTCACGGGCGTGATTATGTGTGTCACGGTCGTGAACATTCTTTCAAGTTGTGGTCCAAGTGGTGACTCTAGCCGTGAAGCTTTCTGGAATATCTTGAAGTGTTTGATCATGGGCGTGACTTTATACTTTCACGGGCCTGAACATCCTTCCAAGCCATGGTTCAAGTGGTGACTCTGGCTGTGAAGCTTTCTGGAAGAGCTTGAAGTGTTTGATCACGGGTGTGACTTTATTTCACGGGCATGAAAGGTTTGATCATTCATGGTTGGTATGATCCTTCATGTCTGTGAACTTTGAATGTTGGAAAGTTGGCGTTAAGTTATATCATGGGCATGACATAAGTAGTCACAAACATGAATATGCTATTTCTTTTTGTTTTGATCTTCAAGATTTGTCTTTCATTTTTGCATCTATTTCAATCAAGATATATCATGTTCAACAAACTTAGTAGATATATTGTTAAATACATTATTGCTATTTTATTTGTTAGCATCAAAATGATGAAAATATCCCTCAAGTTCCTCGAGGTTTAACAAGTCTGATTACACCCAGAATTCCATCTCGCGATGGTTCACGGTCATGAAAGTCTTGTCACGGGCATGAACCTTGTGACATTTCACATTCTTGTCTCTTTTCAATTCACTTCTCATAACCCTTAAAGCCCTAATTACCTGTTACATCCTAGGTTGTTTTCTCTTTCCCATTATTCCCTTGAGCTTGATCCTTCTCACTTTTAACTCCTAAAACATATAAAAATATCATAAGAACCTTTCTTTCATAACAACTTCTTTAAACCCTATTTACTCTCTCCTAAACCCTAAACTCTATCTCTTCAAACATAAGCTCTAATTGAGCTCCAAACTTCACTTTCCCTTAAAAAATATTATAGAAGAGGAGAATAACATCTTACCTCAAGCTTTTTCCATTATATAACCACAACTTTGAGATTTTCTCTCCTATCTTTTTGTTTGTTTCCCTTTCTTTTTGTTCCTATAAGCTTCCTTAGGTCTTGTTATTTACGAAAATACATTTTCCTTGACTTTCTCTCTCTATCGTCTCTCATTCTCTTACTTGACAAGCTATTGGCTATGAAGGAATGGTGAGGGATGGCTAAGACTAGTTCATAATTCAAAAAATGAAGTTGAATTGAGATGAAAAAGAAGAAGAAGAAAAGAAAGAAGAAGAAAGATCAAAATTTCAAAGATGGGTCCCACCATTTGATCTTATGCTTGATATTTTGAATTAATTAACATATTAATCCTCTTGTTTCTTATGGTGGTTGGCCAACTCATTTTGAATGTCTAAAAATTATTCTTTTAATTCTCAAACATCTCATTTGGTCCTCCAATTTTTGGTAAATTACAATTTGGCCTTAAAACTTTCCAAACTTTGCAATTTAGTCATTTACTGTAAACTAACATTTTTACATTCTTAATATGTTTTATTTATAATTTTCCATTTAATTTTTCTCCAGTTAAAAATATGAATTTAGACTCTGGTTAAACTGACATGTCAACTTTGTAACACGTGCAACTCAGGGCCTAAATTAATGGATATGACATTCTTTCTCCCTTAAAATAAATTTTGTCCTTGAAATTTTTACATGTTCATTCTATGTTGAACAACTGGGGATATTGTCTCTTCAAAACTTCTTCACTCTCTCACTTGGCTTTCTTAACTGCGTGGTTTCCCCATAAGGCTTTAACTAAAGAAACTTTCTTGCTCCAAAAAACTTTCTCACCAATTCCTCTTCATATGTTAAATTTAATTGCACTTCTCTCTCCTCGGCTACAATAACACGAGTCAAGTCTGAGCGATATCTTCTCAACATTAAAATATGAAAAATATTATAAATTCTCTCAAGCTCTAGTGAAAGTGCAAGATGATATGCTACTGGTCCAATTCTTTCCAGAATCTCATTGGTGTTAGATAAGTGCTCTAAATGCAATCACCTTTAGCACCTATTATACAAATTTATTTGATTAATAAAAGGCTTTTTCATTAATTTGATGTTCATTTGATATATGAATTGATAGTGATCTTAAATCAATTAATGAAGACCTTGATACATAACATAACATGAAGAAAATCACGATGAGATCATGATATTGAGATTTTTATCATATGTAATTATGTTAGTATCTAAATTATCCCTAATCATAGGATTAATGAGACGGTATACTATAAATCTGGATAGACTAGCACATGTTACACTCTTTGATTGGGTAGATCTCATAATTTATAAACATGAGATATTTAAAGTTAACATGTAGATGCTTGCTAAGTGTAGCTAAGTACATTGGATGACCTGCTATGAGACAATCATATGAATAATATTGTCCAAAAAAAACCAAGAAGGGGGGTTAAATTGGTTGGAAATTAAAATTTTGCTTGAAGGAACATGCTAAAATAATAAATTCAGAAAGGAAGAAGAATATTATGCACACAAAATTTATAGATGTTCGAGTAACAAACCCTACTCCTCTCCCCAATCTTGATTGGGTATTTCACTAACACTTGAAGTGTTACAATGAAATTTTTTCAAGCTCACTCTTAACTATGATGTTTCTCTCTTGGCTAACGCCTAACCCAGAAAAACCTTTATGTTTAATGGCTAACACAACAACCAAATTCTTGTATTTTTATGGCTCACACAATAAACCCTTAAAAGTGTTTCACTCACAACCCAACTCACTCAAAACCACTTTTAAGTAATTGATTACAAGTAGAAAACACTCACCAACCAGAATGCTCAACAATTATGAGCAATTATGGTTTTACAATCAAATAATGAAAGTTTGTTGAATCAAAGTAAATGCACAAGGCTATAGAAGATTAAAGATTAAATGATTATATTTCTTACTATTTGGAACTCATAAATGTGTTGTATTTATACTTCCATCTCAAATATAGTCATTTTGGGGTGCATTAAATACGAAACTAGTCGTTCAACAGCTTTCCCATTCACGCCTATCAAGTTTCTCTCTCCAGGACCATAGGTGTCATATCTGCTAATTTAGACCTAAGTCACGTGAGTTGTTAAATCGACTCGTCGGTTTGACCGAAGTATAAATTTGGATTTTTATCAAAAAAATAATTAAAATAATGGCAATTAAGTATGGAGATTTTCTAATGAAGTGTTTAAAATATCTAAAGATGTTAAAATTTGGTAAAGGACTAAATTGCAAATTTTGAAAAGTTTAGGGGTTAATTTGTAATTTACCAAAAATTGGAGGATTAATTGGGATAATCATCAATTAAATACATGAATTGGGACATAAAATGCATGTGGAGGCCAGCCACACCAAGTTTCAAATTAAGAAGCAAGTAACATACATGCATTAGATATTAAATGTAAATAATCTAAGGTGTCTCCATTAATTAATTAATTTTGTCTTCTTCCTCTTAATTACTCATCCTTCCTTATCTCTTCATATGTAGAATTTTCTATCATTAATTGTCCCCCACATTTTCTTGAAGCACAAACCAAATGGCATACAACAATTAGTCAAGTGATGTGCATGAATGAGGCATTAATGAAAGTTTCTAGATGATGCTTAGGTGTCCTCTATCTTAATGGCCTTTGTCATTTTCTTCTTGATTGTTTCTTCTTCTTCATGATCTTCTTTCATTGAGAAATTTCTGCCTCCCAAACCAGCCCATGTTTTCCCTTGTTCCTCCATAGACAAAGCTTAGTTTTAGTGAAAGAAAGTAAGAAAGAGAGAAAAAGTAAGGAAACATTTTATTTTCATGCTCAAGGTAGCTTAATAAAGTAAGGAGAAAGAGAGAGATTAAGGTTTATGAAGTTTTAATAATCTGATTATAAATTTTAGAACTCAAATTGACAAGGAGCTAGATCAAATGAGCAAAGAAAAGGAGAAACAGAAGTAAAGAGAAAGAAAAGAGAGGTTTGTGCATAACCTAAGGCAATAGCCTATTTTATTTTTTTATTTGCATGATTTAATTATTTATCATATTGATGATTCTGAATTAAAATTATTTTGTGAAGAAAATCTTGGGGATGCATGTTTGCTAGATTTATGATTTAATTTGGTAAAAATTGAATGTGATAAATTAATTTGGATGTATGTCCTTTGCTGGAAATGGATGAGCAGTTAGCACTTAAACTGTTATAAGTTAATTTCTGGAACTCATTTTTGCATGTTGTTTGTTGCATTTAAAAGCTAAGAAATAGGGCTATAACTTTCATTCAGACCATAAACTCTTAATATGTTTATAATTGTCTAGAAAATTTTTTAAAGCTCAGATTTAGAATTTATCCAGAAAATTTTGGCCAGAATTGTTAGTGCCCAATCAGTGTTCATTTTATCATATCTTTTGATACAGAACTCAGAATTAAGTGATGTAAGTTGAATATTAAAGTTAAGATCCAGACCTAAAATGTTTAAAAAGATCATGTAACTAAATTCAGAACATAAAGGGAACAAAATTAAAGTCCAAAACAGAGAACAGAATCTGCCAGTGACAGAGCAGCATATGAGTTGAGGAATAAAATGAGTAAAATGATATGAACCTTGTTATATTATGTAAATATTATTTTAATTGAGTGGTTATATGATTATTTTGAGACATTACATGCATGAAAAGTGTGAATATAATTGTTATGAATTTTAATGAAAAGAACCAACTTAGGATAGTTTGGCATGCCAAATAGGGGGGAGTATGATGAAAATAATTAAATTCATTAATGGTGTGATTATCTATGCTGGGTTTGACATTGCTATCTACGCCGGGTTTGGCATTGTTATATATATCGGGTATGACATAGTTATTTACGCCAGTAATGACATTTATATGCGTACATCATATTGTCCGGGTGGCACTCCTAAGTGCCTGGATGACAACTCTGTTATCCTAGTCAGTGGTTCATAGGTGTCTTAGTAATAAATGAAAACATAAATAAAGAAGTTATGGAACATGAATGAATTATTGAAAATAAAAATGGAATTATGAATTGTGACATGGACAAAAAGAATATTTAGTGTTATGGGCAATGAAAAGCTATGGATAATAATGATTTGATAAAGTAAAATAAATATAACATATAAAAGAATAAAATTTATGAAATGTAAGTTTCATGAAAAATGATTGAGTATGATTTGTGGCATGCATTAATAGATGATTGTGTGTTGTGGACATTAACAAATTATTGAAAATAAAAAGGGAATCATGAATTGTAAAATGAATAAGAATGATGATTTGATTATGTTAAACAAAAATGAGATACAATAAAATAAATTAATGTTATGCATACTAGAATATTAGAAAATGTATGTTTGCATGATTTGATTATAACTTAATATATGACAATTCATATGTCATTAAAATAGTTTATTGCCTTATTTATATGCACCATTAAGTCAAGGACTTAGCATGGGAGTTTCTCTCATGCAAGTATAGCAAAGAATAAGTAGACAGTAGTAGATAAAGCTAACAGTGACCTGATCCGTAGAGCAGCATATTTCAACCACTGTGGATCACACAACTTTTGTATATTATCTTTTGAATTTTATTTTGTAATATTGATAAAATAAACAGTATGTTTTGTAAAGAACATGTTATTATCTAAAAATATAGTTTATCTTTCATGTTATATTTCTTTTATACTGCAAAGTAAATAAATAGTAAATAAAGAAAAAAATTAAATGAATGATTTTCATGTATACAAAATTAAAAAAAAATGATATTTTAACCGATGAAGTCAGCGTATCCCTCCCTCATCCGGGCACAAGCTGCTGAGGTTAGAGGGTGTTACAATAGGTGTGACGGATTCTTCACAGGTGTGACTATTCTTCTTAGTTGTGAATGAAAGTCGTGACTCTAGCCGTGATTCATTCTGCCTAAAAATGAATGGTTGTTCACGAATGTGACAAAATCTTCACGGACGTGACTTCATCAATCTTCACGATTGGGCGAGTGCTTTAGTGTCGTGAACATTTGAATGAACAGTCTTAGCTCTTACTTGTTTCATGGTCATGATTCGGTATTCACGGGCGTGAAGAGCTATTTTTAGGAGTGGTGATCTTGCACCACGGGCATGAAATGGGTCACGAATGTGACCTTTTTGAATCACAGGTATGACTCTGCATTTTAACAATGTCTTAATCTATAATTCTTTTCTTTCAACTTGCTTCATGATTTTGGGAATGCATAACCTATCTAGCATACTTGGAGCACAAAAATTGATTAAATTCCTTATTACTTAATTATTTTTTATCATCAAAATGGTATAAATATCCCTCAATGTTCAACAATCTCCCCATTTTTTATGGTGACAAATAATTAACCAATATGAGGGTCTAAAGAGAAATAAAATTTATCCCCCTCAATTTGTGCTAAACATGAATCAATAAGAAGTACAAGATGCTTCAAAACAAATTGAAGTAAGCAATAGTCATAGCATTTGTATCAAGATAAGCAAATTATTCAAGCAAAGTATATGAAGGTTATATTGCAAGTTGATTAGCCCAAGTCATATGAACAAAGTGTTTAAATTGATTACTTATTCTCCCCCTTTGTCATAATCAAAAAGGAAAAAACAATAAAGAATAAAATAAAAGATATATCATTGCATAAACAAAAGTTTTACATGTCATATGAGTTGTAAAATAAATAAAAGAGACTTGAACCTAAGAGAGTACTGTGATAACACGATCCTAAAGATCCTAATACATAAAAAGTAAACAAAAGATAATGACAATCATGGCTTCAAGCCTGACATCTGCTTGCAAATATGAGCTACCTTCTTCTCAAAGCTATCAATCCTAGACTCCACGAAGTCCTTAAGGTTTTCCAGTTTTGCATCAACAAACTCCTGAAAAGTGTTTATGCTTTCCTGAAGCATGTCAAAATAAAGAGTTAGCAGTGTGGCAATTTGCTGTGCCAAGTTTGGTGGAGGTGCCGAAGAGGTATCGGTGGTAGGAACAACATTTGGAACAACTAGAGGTGGAGTCATAACACAGGCTCTCTTCCTCTACTAGAGTCCTTGAAGTCCTAATTTGAATTCCTCAGAGTCTTCAGGCTCCCTTGCCATTTCTCCTGTTGGGGTGATGAAGCGATAAGATACTTCATCCTTATAGTGGACTCTCACTACTACTCCCATCTTGATAAATGACTCAATGTCAAGTCGGTCTTTGGGAGAAGCTGGAATGATATTGTAAACATTGTTATCGAGGTCCAAAATTCCCAACTCTACCCCCAAATGAGTCATATATCCTCCATTAAGAATATCTATTGAAGGCTTAGAAGCAACACACTGTAGGTGAGAGGCAAACCATCGGGATAGTGTGATGAGCTCATTCTTTTAAGCCATATCAAATATAAGCAATTTAGACTTCTGAGTTGAGCCATTGCTATCATCCTAAGCAAAGACGTTGTAGGTGAGAAACCGGTGAATGTAGCGAAGCACTAGTGATATCAGGTGTATGCTCTTTGTCTTCTTCACATCCCAGTTATAGTCACTGCCAAAATATGACCACGTCATGAGGATAAAATCCAACCTCATTGTTATGGATCAATCCCTCATGAGAAAGCTTGAAAATCTCCTTAAATTCAGCGGCGGTCAGGGTTTTTTCCTTCTTGCAGAGTCAGAATGAGACTTTGCCAATCGAAAAGACCTGCAATGTGCTGAGGAATTTCAAAGTTGGCTCCCGAAAGGTGGGTTGATAGATGTCAACAAACTCTAGCAAGCCGCACTTTTGTAACCAAACCTTCATGTCAGATGTAAGGCCCAAAATCTTGACACACCCCTAATCGAAGGTCCTCATCGATAAGAGAGGCCTTTTTTTAGGCTGGCATATTTTTTATGACAATGTCGGTGTATGACATTGAGTAAATAATCTAATTGTATTTTTGGTGCCATACTCTTCTTTTTCCCCTTGATTGGCCAAAATCGGAAGCCATTTCTGAAATGGAAGCTTGAGAGAGAAAGGGTAGTCGAGCCTAAGGTTTGGAAATTTCACCAAAACTTGATAAAAAAAAAGGCGGATGAAGTGTTTTGTAAATGATTTCGGCAAAGATTGATGGTGAAATGATGATTTAAAGGTCGGAATTTGGCCGGAAAATGTGAGAAGATGCATCAATTTAAAGGTTGAAGAGAGAGAAATTGAGAGAAAACAGTGATTTTTAGGTTTTATTTCGATTGATTCACGGGCATCAACGATCGTGTTCACAGTTAGATAGGTAGGAACTTAAATTGTGACTCAGTGCATGAATGATACTACCTAAAAATTGAGGCATTTTCACAGTTGTGACACTGGACAATCACAGGAGTGAAACAAACCTGTAATAGGATCAAATTGTGATCCAAAGTGTGACACAAACCGTGATTGATTCTGTTGGTTTTGAAGATTCACATACATGAATACCTAAAAGTTTTTTAAAAATAAAAATAAGTCCCATTCAAAAGCATGTGATATCTAAATGATTCCTAAACATTTTAAACATGTTTTTCAATATAAATAAACACTCTATCACACATTTTGATCTTGTAAAACATCAAATAATCAAAATATCACTCAAGATTCATAATTAATCAAGATATACAAAAAAACATATCATCTAAGACAATGTGGTTCCACCAAGCATTCCAAGCTCTCTTTTTATAAAATAAAACCTTTCATCATTGAGAGGCTTGGTAAAAATATTAGCCAATTGGTTGTTTGTGTCAATGAATTCTAACATATCATCTCCATTTTGGACATGATCGTTTTAGGAAATGATGTCTAATGTTTATATGTTTGCTCCTAGAGTGCTAGATAGGTTCTTAGAAAGATTAATAGCACTAGTATTGTCACATTTGATTGGAATATGATCCATAATTTGACCATAATCTTTAAGTTGTTGTCTCATCCAAGGAACTTGAATGCAACAACACCCTGCTGCCACATATTCTACTTCTGTTGTAGATAATGCAACTGAAACTTGTTTCTTACTAAACCAAGAAACTAGGCATTCTCTAATGAAGTGATAAGTACCTAAAGTGTTTTTTCTATCTAATAGACTACCGGTATAATCAGCATCTAAAAAACCAAAGATATGAAAGAAGAATTCCTAAGGTACTATAAACCTAGATGTAGAGAACCATATAATATTTTAAGATCCTTTTAACAGCATTCAAATGTGATTTTTTATGACATGATTGAAATCTAGCACATAAGCATACACTATACATAATGTCAAGTCTAGAAGCAGTAATGTATAGAAGAGATCCAATCATACCTCTATAAATTTTTTAATCTATACTCTTACCCTTCTCATCTTTGTCCAATTCAGTTGATGTGCTCATTAGAGTCTTTACAATCTTACACCCTTCCATTCCAAATTTCTTCAATAGTTATTTGGTGTACTTGGATTGGTTGATGAAGATTCCATCATTGCATCACTAGATTTGGAGACCAAGGAAGAACTTTAGCTCACCCATCATGGTCATTTCAAACTCACTAGCCACACACTTAACAAATTCTTGGCAAAGCAATTCATTAGTAGACCTGAAAATGATATCATCAATATAAATTTGAACAATTAATATATCATGCTTGTGCTTTTTAATAAAAAGAGTTGTATTTATATGTCATTTTAGAAAAATCATTTTCTAATAGAAATGCATTAAGCCTTTCATACCAAGCTCTTGGAGCCTGTTTTAAACCATATAAGGCCTTAGTGAGCTTAAACATATGATTTGGCAATGAATAATGTTGAACCTTGAAGGGTATTTCTGTTATTTTGATGATAACAAATAAAATGGCAATAATATATTTAACAATGTTTGTTCTAAGTGTGTTAAACAAGATATACCTTGATTAGAACATGATGCAAGATTGAAACACAAACCTTGAAGATTAAAATCAAAGACATAGCAAAGTCATGCCTCCAACATTCAAAGTTCACGACCATCAATAATCAAACCAACCGTGAATGATCAAGCAGTCACGTCCGTGACCAGAACATATCGAATTCTTCTGGAAAGCTTCACAACCAATGTCACCACTTGGACCACGACTTGGAAGAATATTCAAGCCCATGAAATTATTATTCATGCCCGTGATCAAGTACCTCCAATTCTTCTAGAAAGCTTCACGACTAGAGTCATCACTTAGACCATAGCTTGGAAGAACATTCATGACTGTGACACATATATTCACACCCGTGAATGAGGGTAGATAAACATGTTAGGCACAAAATTAAGAGTTGGTTCAATGGCTATTTTCGCATTAAATGCACCCAAATAACTATAATTCACAGAGGAAGTATAAATGCAAGTCATTTATGAATCCCAATAAGAAGTTGAATCATTAATCTTGTTATAGGCTTGTGCATTAATTATTTTTCAAAAAAACCTCTATTCATTGTGAAAACCTAATTGCTCACTATTTTTCAGAAATCGTAGGTTGTTGAGTATTTTCATTGTAACCAATTACTCATAAGTGGGTTTGGGTATTTCGGGTTAAGAATGAAATATTTGGAAGGGTTTATTGTGTGAGCCAAATAACACAATGAAATTTTTGGGTTAGGTGTTAGCCATTAAGAGAAACACCATAGTTAGGAGTGAGCTCGAAAAAATCCATTGTAACACTTAGTGTGTTAGTGAAACACCCAATTGAGATTGGGGAGAGGAGTAGGGTTTGTCAATACCCAAACCTCTATAAATCTTGTGTGTGATATCTCTCCTTCCTTGCTTTATTTAATTTATTCCACACCTTTAAGTTAAGCAATGTTTTAGTTGCTAACCAATTCAACCCCCTTTTTGGTTCATTGTCTAAGCAACAAATAACTTTCAAAACTAAGAGGTTATTCAACATAGACTTCCTCTTCTATAAAACCATTTAAAAATTCACTTTTTATATCTATTTGAAAAATTTTAAAGTTCATATGACATGCAAAAGCTAAAAGTATTCTAATAGCTTATAGTCTAGCGACCAAAGCATATGTTTCATCATAATCTATGTCTTTCTCTTGATTGTACGCTTTGGCAACTAATCTAGCCTTATTTCTAGTTATAAGACCTTATTCATCGAACTTGTTTCTAAACACCCATTTGCTACCAATGATTGGATAGTTCTTAGGTCTAAGAACTAAGGTCCAAACCTTATTTCTCTCAAATTGATTGAGTTCCTCTTGCATAGCAATCACCCAATTTTCATCATTTAAAGCCTTATCAATATTCTTTGGCTCAATTTGAAAGAAAAAAGCAAGATTAGAATCTAAAATTTTAAGATTAGATCTAGTACTTACACCCTTAGAAGGATTACCAATGATTTGTCTTATGGCTTGGTTTCTTATGAATTTCCACTTCTTTGAAAGCTCTTGGGTCTCTTGCTCTTAAGCTTGAGATAGAGAAATATCTTGTTGTTTCTCCTCTTGTTCACCATCATCTTTCATTGAGGTTTCATCATCCTTCTCATGATCAAGATCAATTTTTTCCATTGTCCCTAAAATGTCATCAAAACCACTACCTTTCACAAGATCAAGTTTACTAGATTCATCAAAAACAACATGCATAGACTCTTCTACAACAATTACCTTTTGTTAAACACTCTTTAAGCTTTGCTGGTTGTGAAGTATCCGAAAAAGCTACCTTCATCAAATTTAAAGGCAAATTTTCCAAGGTTATCCTTGGTGTTTAATATAAAACACTTGTATCCAAATACTCTAAAATATGAGATCTTAGGTTTTCTTCCATTCCATAACTCGAAAGAGGTTTTTTTTAAAAGATGTCTTTTAAAAACCTAATTAGAAATATAACAAGTGGTATTTGTGGCTTCGGCCCAAAAGTAGGTTGGTAAACTATACTCATTGATCATTATCCAAGCCATTCAATTAGAGTCCTATTCTTCCTTTCAACTACCCCATTTTGTTAAGGTGTTTTAGAAGTTGAAAAATTATGAGAAATACCATATTCTAAACAAAAGTTTTCAAAGTTTTCATTTTCAAATTCTTTGCCATGATCGTTTCTTATTTTAGAAATAAAATATCCTTTTTTCATTTTGAACTCTTTTGGCAAAATTTTTAAAGGAATAAAAAGTATCACTCTTTTAAGCTAAGAAAATGACCCATGTGAATCTAGTGCAATCATCAACAATGATAAATGCATAATATTTACCTCCTTAACTAGTAACTCTAGTAGGTCCAAAAAGATCTAAATGCAAGAGTTGTAATGGTTTAAAGGTACTTACAACCTTTTTAGACTTGAATGATGTTTTGTGTTGTTTTCCTCTTTGATATGGTTCACATGTCTTATATTTTTCAAATTTGACCTTTGATAGTCCATTTACTAGCTCTCCTTTGCTGAGGCTTTAAATTAAATTCATGCTTGCATGACCAAGCCTTTTATGCCATAGCCAAGACTCATCACTAATAGTCATAAGACACTTAGAGGATAGGTTAGATATCTTGTGTAAGTCTATTATATAAGTATTGTCATCTCTATCACTTTTGAATATCTTTTGGTCATTTAGAGTGCTTACAAGACATTCATTAGAGGTGAAAGTGACTTGGTTTCCCTTATCACATAATTGACTTACACTTAATAGGTTGTGTTTTAAACCATCAACAAGCAAAATATCTTGAATTAAAGTTGCACCATTTAAACCAATAGACCTAATGCCAATTACCTTACCCTTTGCATTGTTCCCAAAAGTTACCTTACCACCATCAATCCTTTTGATATTGGTGAATAGTATTTTGTTACTGGTCATATACCTTGAGCATCCACTATCCACTAGCCAAGCATTTTTCTTTGATGTGATTTGAAGCATACCTAAAAAACCATAATTTAGGTTTGGCTTTTAGGTACCCAAATGAACTTGGGTTCTTGGGGGTTATCACTTGAAAGTTCCTAATGAGCCTTCCTTATAAAACAATTTTTGTTTATATGTCCAATTCTCATGCAATAGTGACATAGTTTAGACTTATGTATGCTTTTCCATTTTGTCATGTATTTAGGCTTTGTTATCTTTCTAAGTGGTGTATGTGCACAATGGCATAAACATGCATTTATGATAGGTGTTTTCCTAGGTGCATGCTTCTTGTATAAAAAAGTATGATTGGCTTTTTGAGGATTCTCTCTTGAGCCAAGTGACCTTTGATTACTCTTCTTTTGAGTAGAGGGTTTTGTGTGTGAATTGCCTTTAGCCCTTAGGGCTATTACCTCAATTGTAGATGTTTATGGTGTGCTAGATTTGACAAATATGGTTTTAGGTGAGGAAGATGATGGTGCTTCTTTGAAGCCTAAACCATGTCTCATTAAAAAAGTTCTTTGTGATATAATTAAAGAATCTAAACTTTCTTTCCCTTTGTGAAATCTAGAAATAGAATTTCTTAGCTCCTCAACTTCATTTTTCAAAACATTATTTTCTTTTAAAAGAGAATTTGTTGAGGGTTTTGAAGAAATTTCATCTAATGATCTCTTTAAAAAGTCATTTGAAGTTTTTAGCTCTTCAACAACCTTTTGAAGGTCATTCAAATCATTTCTAAGCTTTGAGCTATTCTTTCTATAAAGATCTAGTTTCTTTTTATATCTTTCTATTTCAAGGTTTAAGATTTCAACTATATCATCATCATCATCATCATCAATTAAATCATGTAAATAATCACAATGTTAGGATATAGAGCATACCTCATCAATGAGGTCATCCTCAATAGCCATGAAGCACAAGTTAGCCACCTCATCTTCCTCTTCTTCTTCAATGAATGAGGAGGAGTCATCATCCTAAATGGCTTTGTGACCCTTCTCTTGATCTTCTTTATTGGGTCTCCTCTTGTACTTTTTGAGCTTGGGACACTCCGATTTTATGTGACCTTTCTTCCCATATTCATAGCACTTTACCTTCTCCTTTCCTTTATTGGATGAGACATTTCTAAGGGTGAACCTTGAAGTCCTTTGCTTATGGTTCTTGATTGAACCATGTTTGTTAAAGATCAATCTCTTGATCCTCTTTAAAAGTTGGGCTATTTTCTCATCTCCTTCATCAACTATTTCTTCATCACTTAGAAGATCTTCATTTATAGGCATGGAAGTTGATGCTTTGAGTGCAATGGGCTTTCTCTTCTCTTTTTCTCCTTCATTTTCTTTATCTCTTACTAGAGTCATCTCATGAGTGAGAAGTTTGCCAATTAGTACGTCGATGGGGATCATACTTAAGTCTTCATTTGCTTCTTTTATGCTCGTAACGCATGAGCCATATCTTTCATTAGAATACTTTTTAAAATCTTATTATTTATGTCTTCCAATCTATAGCATTTTCCAAGCTTTCTTATGCCAATGACAATGGAAAGAAGATGATTTGTCATTTCGGTTATGGTCTCATTTGGCTTCATCTTAAAGAGCTCATATTTGGTGACAAGAAGTTGAACCTTCTTGGACTTAACTTGTTTGGTGCCTTCATGGTGGTTTTCCAAAGTCTTCCAAATAGAGTAGGCGGTAAGACAATGTAGAATCCTACCACACTCTTCAAGAGATAAATAGCTGATTAGGATAGTCATGGATTTCTTATTCTTACCATTTTCTCTTTTCTAAATTTCTGTCCATTCATCCCTTGGTGTGATTTCTTCTTCTCCTTCAAAATTCCTTCTTTTTGGAGGTGTCTATTCTTTTCGAACGAACTCCCAAACATTTATTCCTTCACTATTAGGATAGATTGCAATCTTGAATTTATAGTTCACATAGTTAGTTCTATCAAAGAAGGGATTGAGACTATGAAATCCTTCGTTGGTCGTAGTTTGATCTTTACTAGCGCTATTTAGTTTTGATTGCTAGTCCTAGCTCTAATACCAATTATTGCCCAAAATAATAACCAAGAAGAGGGGGTTGAATTGGTTGGCAATTAAAATTTTGCTTGAAGGAATATGCTAAAATAATAAATTGAGAAAGGAAGAAGCATATTATGCACACAAGATTTATAGAGGTTCGGGTATTAACAAACTTTACTCCTTTCCCCAATCTCGATTGGTGTTTCACTAACACTTAAAGTGTTACAATGGAGTTTTTCCTAGCTCACTCCCAACAATGGTGTTTCTCTCTTGGATAACACCTAACCTAGAAAAACCCTAGTGTTTTAATGGCTAACACAACAACCAAATTCTTATATTTTTATGGCTCACACAATAAACCCTTACAAGTGTTTCACTCACAATCCAACTCACTCAAACCACTTTTGAGTAATTGATTACAAGTAGAAAACACTCACCAATCAAAATACTTAACAATTATGAGCAATTATAGTTTTACAACCAAATAATGAAAGTTTGTTGAGCCAAAGTAAATGCACAAGGCTATATAAGAATAAAGATTAAATGATTGTATTTCTTACCATTTTGAAGTCAAAAATGTGTTGTATTTATATTTCCAAATCAAATACAGTCATTTTGGGGTGTATTAAATGCGAAAATAACAGTTCAACCTCTTTCTTGCTTGCACCTGTCAAGTTTCTCTCTCCAGAGTCACAGGCATGACTATTCTTCATAGCAGTGAATGAAAGTCATGACTCTAGTCATGATTCATTCTGCCCAAAATGAATAGTTATTTCACGAGTGTGACTTTATTAATCTTCATGGTTGGGCCAGTGCATCACTGCCATGAATGTTTGAATGAACAGTCTTGGCGCTTACTTATTTCACGATCGTGTTTTGGTATTCATGAGTGTGAAGGGCTATTTTCACAGAGGTGGTGATCTTGCACCACGGGCCTGACCTTTTTGAATCACGGACGTGACACTATGCATTTTACCAATGTCTTGATCTTTAATTCTTTTCTTTCAACTTGCTTCACGATTTTGGGAATGCATAACCTGTCTAACACACTTGGAGCATAAAAAGTGATTAAATTCCTTGTTACTTAATTATTTGTTATCATCAAAATGGCAGAAATATCCTTTAAGGTTCAACAGTTAATCTATTCAAATGTCAATCATAGTCTCAACATAGCAATGGTGCAAATATCCTTAGACTTGAGGTACTCAAAGTATCTTAGATATTGATTCTATATTTTGACACTATTCCTTATTGCCTCAGGAAGGTTACTCATAGGGTGATGATTGGATACAGCTTGAGGCATTCAAAGGTAATTGGGTAACCAACAAAGGATTCACCACTGTTGATAGAATGAGTGTATACCCATGTCCTTTTTTCGGGGTCATTACTCGGGAATATCTGGCTGAAGTGGAAATGTCATAAACATTATTTTCAATGACATGTCTAATAGAGTAATGAGCCTTAAGGAAAAGAACTAACATTACTTGAACTAACATTACTTGAACTAGATATGACGTAGTCAGTCTACTAGAAGTTGACATATGTCTATACTCTGAACCAAATGGGGTATAGAATAGTGAAAGGAATAATTGTACAGAAATTGTCTATTGAAAAGTTCATAATCAAACCACTAACTTTCTAGTCAATTGGGGGTATTGATATGTTACTAGATACCACTCATGACTTGCTTAAATTAATTGTTAATTTAAGTGGTCAGCATAACCAGAAACCTAATGGGTCACACACATTGGAGATATAAAAAATGAGTAAAATGGTATTGGATAGGATCCAGAAATATGAGAGAATATTTTTGGAATGGATCACATGGAAATATTATTGGGAGGGGGTCACGAGCTGCTAGGCTACTAGCCTAATTGGCCTTAATTGGCCAATTAAGGCTAATTAAGGCAAAAACCCCAAAATCCCTCCCCTTGTCTTGTGCATTTTGTACCTACACTATTTTTGGGATAAAAATATTTTTGAAAAGTTTAAAAGTATAAAAATTACTTTAAGAAATAAAGAAATTCAAAAGCAGAAAAATAATAGTTATTTTTCATATTCTCTCAAATTGAGCATACATCATTGCTAGCACTTTGAGGTATACTTAACTATTTCTCTTGTAGTTTCTCCTCATATTTTTGCATGGATTAATATTAGAGACATCTTAAAGTAAATTTTTGTGGTTTGCAATAATCCAACAAGGTAGAAATTTGAAGAATAAATCAATAAATTACAAGGTATAATTTCTTATCTCTATATTTTGATAAATTAGTTTTAATGCCACAAGAAAATTCATATTTCAAATTTATAAATTTTATTTTTTCACTGCATTTTATGAATTAGATTCGTCTTCAAATCCCAATGGTGGTATCAGAGCCCCCTTGTATCCATTAAAATTAATTTTAATTAATAATGCAATGGAATTGTATGGTTTTAATGGTTTTACATCAATAGGTTTGAATAATTGAAATTAATTTATAAAATTTGTTTTACATATTTTTATTTCTTTCATATGATTATGAGATAATTAAGGATGATTATTTTGATTGAAAAGTGGATTGAATGTGATTTAAATAATTAATTTTGGATTTATTTCAAAAATATTGAAAATTGCTTTGTTTTTTAACATGTGTTGTTATTTGAATTAATTGATAGGGCTGTTTATATTTTTTTTGTAAATTGATTATGGAAAAATTATTCATGAAGAATGTGCTTAAGCCTCTAGAAGTGTCCAATAATTAATTAAAAATTATTGTAATTAATTTTTCAAACAAACACAAAAACTCGTTTTAATATATTCGGTGCACTGTTTTATATGATTTTTTTTGTATATGATTATTTTGTTTTCAGTACCTTAAAATAATTTTATATAATTAAAATATATTATTTTAATTCTATATTCATGTCAAAATTATTTTTCTCGAATTTAAAATTTATGAAAAAATTCTAGATGCCGAATGAGTTGTTTTGAGCATCTAAGTGTATTTGTTCATTTGTTTTAGTAATTTTGGCTTGTGCCAAAAATATTTTGATGAACTTGAGCTGACCAAAGATACTTAGAATGATGATTTAAAATTTTTTAAATCTTTGTAATTTTTAAAAATTAATTTTGATTTAATTTAAGTTGAGCAATGGTAATTCTAATATGACTAGAAATTGGTATGTATATTAAAATTAAATTGTTTAATTTTGACAACTTAATATTTTTTTTAAGATGAATTAATTTTTAATTAATTCTGGAAATATGGAATTTAATTTAATTTGATTAGATATTAAATTCCACATTAAAATGATATACAAATTAAATCAACCGAAACAATACTAGTAGGCAGTTTCGATTTAAGCGTTGAATTGAATTTCAAATTGAAATTCAGAATTGTCATTATTTTATTTTATGCATTAGAGAATGTATGTTAAAGATGTATGAAAAGGCATGATGGATGATTATGGATTTAGGCATAATGTAATTGAGCAGGCATGATATTTTTGTTTTATGGTGAATAGGATATGCGTGTCCCTACCTCTCTATCTTTCCCATGTATTTCTCTTATCATCTTACTCCTCTCAAATAAAAATTGAGATTTTCTATATTTTGAAATATGCAATTAGATTACATAGGATTATAATATAATAGAGATACAAATGAGTAAGAAGCAAAGAAGGTGGTGTCATAAACAAGTAGACTTAGAAATATGAATTTCATTTCTATTTTGGGTTGTATATTCATGCATATACCTAGGTAAGACCTAGTCAATTCCTCTTTGGCTCAAGAGATTGACTTTAGTATGTTCACAATCATGCCATGTAGTTAATGTAACTATCTTTATATTTTCATGTGATGAATGTATGATATATAAAGCATGCACTAATAACATAATGAGACTTAACAAAGAAATCTCTCGCTAAATTAGCAATTAAGTCTTACGTCTTCCATTAATATAGGGAGAACCGGAGTTCTTCTAGAGTTAAGGTTATTGAGTTGCCTCAAGCTCACTCTATAAGAATATGTTCAAACTATTGAAATTTGATTTAATGATTAATGGATTAAACTTAACCGATATCATTAACTTGTTGGATTTGCGCCAAGGTTAATGTGCATTGGAGGCAAAGTTGGGTTAGTGTACATGAGATGTACACATATCAAGAGTTGATAATCCAATCTATGTGCACACATCAATTAGTTGATAGTATAAGATTCAATAGTTGCATTAATAATGCGATTGGTATGAACTAGATACCTACCAACCAAACTAATGATAGCTTATTGAGTTGCCTCAAGGTTATTCTTAGCTAGTTGGATATCGATCCACTAGAAGACTTTCCATATAGGTTTTCTCAAATTCATAGTGAGAGTTATGGATTCGCAATAAAATAATGGGAGACATAATATGATTTATTAAAGATCTAATAAACATGCAATTTTATGTACATTCTAACATGCTCTATTTTACATCTAGGTTGCTAGAATCATCGTCATGTCGGCAAGTGTGAATTTGTGATCACTGATGGAGTTAAATAAGTTGACTGGGTCTACTTTTTTCGATTGGCTAAGGAATTTGAGAATAGTTCTCAATCTGAAAATATTAGCTATGTCCTAGATGGTACTCCTGAATCCCCATGCTGCTAATGCTGCTGAAGATGTTCAGAAGGCATATCAAAAGCATCTCGATGATAGTGAGATGGCAAGTTGTATAATGTTTGCTACTATGTCAGCTGAGTTGCAAAAGTAGCATGAGGCTATGCATGCTAATTCCATAGTCTACCATCTAAGAGAGTTTTTTTATGAGCAAGCACGTTCTGAAAGGTTTGAAACTTCAAAGTTGCTCTTCTGAACTAAGATGGTTGAGGGGACATCTCCAGTGAAATATGCACTAAAGATGAATGGCTATATTGAGAGGTTGGCCTCCTTGGAATTTGTGATAGATCATGAATTAAGTATTGACTTCTTTCTAAGTGGTTTGTCTGATAGTTTTTCACATTTTGTGTTTAACTATAAGATGAACCAAATCTCCACCACTATTCCTGAGCTGATCAACATGCTCAAGACAACCGAGTACCTATTAAGAAAAACAATAAGGTTGTGATGCTTATGGACTTTTTTGGTTCTAAGAAAAAGAATTTTAAGAAGAAGAAAAAGTCTATGAAGCCTAAGGGAGGCATGACCAAGAAGAAGGCTAAGGAGACTGCCCCAAAGGAAACATGCTTCCATTGTGGCAAGGATGGCCTTTGAAAGAGAAACTGCAAGGCCTACTTGGAGTTCATAAAGAATAAGGCATCTGATGCCCCATCTTCTTTAGGTATTTTTTCATTAAGATTAATATTCTTTCCATTAATAATATATGAGTATTAGATACCGGTCGTGGCCCACACATATGCACTAATATGCAAGCCCTAAGAAACAGTAAGCAACTCAATAAGGGAGAGTCAGACCTGTGCATTGGAAATAGAGCAAAGGTTGTTACATTAGCCGTAGGAACTTATGTATTGATCCTCCTTAATGGGCTTATGTTAAATTTGGATAATTATTTTTATGTACCTATTTTAACTAAAAATATTATTTATGTTTCTAGTTTAAATAAGGATGGTTTCCATTTAGCTTTTAATAACAATTATTGTTCTATTATGTTGAATGGTATTCTTTATGCTAGTGATACATTATGTAATGGGATATACATAATAGATATGTAGAATCCAATTTTTAATATGAATGATAATAAAAGGCAAAAACAAGATATGTTAAAATCATCTTACTTATGGCATTGTCGCATTGGTCATATAAGTGAGAAACACATGGCTAAGCTATACAAGAGTAGTACTATAGGGTCACTTGATTATGAATCATATGACACAAGTGAATCTTGCTTATTAGGCAAGATGACTAAATTACCCTTTAAGGGAAAGGGTGAATGTGTTAATGGGCTTTTGGACTTAATACATTCGAATATATGTGATCTAATGTCCACACACGCCAGAGGTTGTTTCATCTACTTTATTATTTTTATTGATAACTACTCACGATATGGGTACATGTATCTTATGAAATACAAATTTGAAACTTTTGAAAAGTTCAAAGAATTCAGAAATGAAGTAATGAAACAACTTGGTAAAAGTATTAAAACACTTCTATCATATCGAGGAGGTGAATACTTGAGTCAAGAGTTTGTAGATTATCTTAGGGATAATGGGATATTATCTCAATTGACTCCACCTTATACGCCATAACATAATGGTGTGGCTGAAAGAAGAAACTGAACCCTATTATAAATGGTAAGGTCTATGATAAGGTTTGCGAAACTCCTTAAATCCTTTTGGAATTATGCACTGGAGACTAACATTTATATATTAAATGGAGTCCCTTCGAAGTTAGTTGATGTTACTCCATATGAGATATGGAATAACAAGATGACCACATTATCATCCATATTAGTTTTCTTTTTGGGGTTATCCTACATATGTGAAGTGGACAATGTCAGATAAATTGGAAGCTAAGTCTGATTGATGTCTGTTTGTGGGATATCCAAAAGCATCATATGGATATCAATTTTACCACTTCTTGGAACAAAAGGTATTTGTTTCAAGACATGTTATCTTTTTAGAGAGAAAATTGCTTCTAGAAATAGATTATGGGAGCAAATTTGAACTTGAAGAAGTTCAAGATGCTCAACCAGACGTTGATCAACTGCCGAATCCAGAGCCTATTATTCATACATATGATATAGTAGCTCAACCTTTTGAAGCACAAGAGTTTCGTAGGTCAAGTAGGATACGTACTATTCTAGAGAGATATAGATTTCTCATTAGTGAACAGAATGATGTATTGCTCCTAGAAAACGATGAGCTTATGACCTATGAAAAAGTTCTGAATAGTTCAGAATCTGACAAATGGCTTCAAGCCATAAAGTCAAAAATTGATTCCATGTATGAAAACCAAGTATGGACTTTGGTTGAGCCACATGAAGGGATAAAGCCTATAGGGTGCAAATGGGTTTTCAAAAAGAAAACTAATATGGATGGTAATGTGGTCATCTATAAAGCTAAACTTGTAGTTAAAGGTTATCGTCAAAGACAAGGAATTGACTATGATAAAACTTTTAGCCCAGTAGTTATGCTCAAATCCAGAAGGATACTCCTGGCCATTGTTGCTCATTATGATTATGAGATATGAAAAATGGATATGATGATGGCTTTCCTTAATGGAAATATGACCGAGGATGTGTACATGACATAACCAGAAGGTTTCATATCCAAAGATGGAAAAAAGGTATCCAAGCTTCAAAGATCCATTTATAGATTAAACCAGGCATCCAGGAGTTGGAATATTTGGTTTAATGAGACAATCAAACAGTTTGGTTTCTTACAAAATTCGGATGAACCTTGTGTATAAAAGAAGGTTAATGGGAGTGCAATCATATTCCTTATGTTATATGTAGATGACATATTGCTAATAGGAAATGATGTCTCAGCCTTACAATCAATCAAATTTTAGTTATCCAACAATTTTTTTATGAAAAACCTTAGAGAATCAGTGTATATTTTGGGGATAAGGATCTATAGAGATAGATTTAAAAGATTTTTTGGTCTTTTATAGTCTACATACATAGACAAGATGCTCAAGAGGTTTAGCATGGAGCAGTCCAAGAGGGCATATATTCCTATGACCCATGGGATTATTCTCTCAAAGTCTATGTGTCTAAAGACACAAGATGAGAGGACACACATGAGTTTAATTCCATATGCTTTAGCTATAAGATCAATCATATACGCTATGATATGTACAAAACCTAATGTCTCATGTGCTCTGAGTGTCACGATTGGATACCAATCGAATCCTGGTGAGAGTCATTGGGTGGCTGTCAAGAATATCCTTAAGTACTTGAGAAGGATTAAGGATGTATTCTTAGTATATGGAGATGGAGATCTTGTTGTAAGTGGGTATACCGATGCAAACTTCCAATCTGACAAGGATGACTCAAAATCTCATTCAGGTTATATATTCAACTAAATGGTGGAGCAATCGGCTAGAAAAGTTCTAAACAGGAAATAACTGCTAATTCCACAACTGAAGCATAATACATTACAACTTCTGAAGCAGCAAAGGAAGTAGTTTGGATAAAGAAATTCATAATGGAACTTGGAGTGGTTCCTAGCATTCTTGATCCGATATAATTGTATTGTGATAATAATAGAGCATTACACAAGCAAATGAACCACAGTCTCATCAGAGATCCAAACATGTACTTAGAAGATACCATTTTATTAGAGAAATCATTGGTAGGAATGATGTAAAGATAGAAAGAGTGTCCACTAATCAGAATATTGTTGATCCTTTAACTAAGTCACTTCCCCAAAATAAATATGATTCTCATGTACTCGCCTATGGAATTAAATACAAAGGCAATTGGCTTTAGTGCAAATATGAGCTTGTTAGAGAATTGCTCTAAAGGCAATCACCTTTAGCACTTGTTGTACAAATTAATTTGATTAATAAAAGACTTTTTCATTAATTTGATGTTCATTTGATATAATGAAATGATAGTGAACTTAAATCAATTAATGAAGTCCTTGATACATAACATAACATGAAGGAAATTATGATGAGATCATGATATTGAGATTCTTATCATATGTAATTATGTTAGTATCTAAATTATCCCTAGTAATAGGATTATTAAGAGGGGACATTGTTAATCCAGACAGACTCTAGCACATGTTACACTCTTTGATTAGATCAAGCATTAGATCTCATAATCTATAAACATGAGATGTTTAGAGTTAATACGTGAATGCTTTCTGAGTGTATCTAAGTACATTGGATGACCTACTATGAGACAATCATATGGAAAATTTATTAAAATGTCAACGACAGTCGCAACATAGCAATGATGCAAATATCCTTAGACTTGAAGTACTCAAAGATATCTTGGATACTGATTCTGTATTTTGACACTATTCCTTGTTGTCTCAGGGAGGTTACTCATATGGTGGTGATTGGATACAAATTGAGGTATTTAAAGGTAATTAGGTAACCAACAAAGGATTCACCACTCCTAATAGAAGGAGTGTATACCCATGGCCTCTTGTCGGTGTCATTATTTGGGAATTTCTAGCTAAATTGGAAATGTCATGAAGATAGTCTTCAATGATATGTCTAACGGAGTAATGAGCCTTAAGGATAAGAACTAACATTACTTGGACTAGACATGACGTAGTCAATCTAATGGGAGTTGACACATATCCATACTCTGAACCAAGTACAGTATAGAATGGTGAAAGGAATAATTGCACATAAATTATCTATGGAAAGGTTCATAGTCAAACCACTGAATTTCTTCTCAATTAGAGGTCATAATGTGTTGCTAGATATCGCTTATGATTTATTTAAATTAATTGTTAATTTAATTGATCAACATAATCGGGAACCTAATTGATCACATGCATTGGAGATGTAAACAATGAGTAAAATGATATTGGATGAGATCCAAAAATATGAGAGAATTATTTTGGGACAAATCATGATGAGATTGCAGGGAAAAATTGTTTGGGCGAGTTATAGTCCGCACAGGCTCCTGGCCTACCAAGCAAGCCAACTAGCCTAATTGGCCTTAATTGGCCAATTATTGCTAATTAAGGCCAATTAAGGCAAAAATTCCAAAATTACTCCCCTTGTCTTGTGCACTTTATACCTAGACTATTTTTTGGAGTAAAAATATTTTTGAAAAGTTTAAATGTCTAAAAATTATTGTTGGAAATAAAGAAATTCAAAAAAATAAAAATAATAGTTATTTTTCATATTCTCTCAAATTGAGCATGCATCATTACTAGCACTTTGAGTTGTGTTCAACCATTTCTCTTGTAGTTTCTTCTCATATTTTTGTGTGGATTAATATTATAGACATCATAAAGTAGATTGCTGTGGTTTGCAACAACCCAACAAGATAAAAATTTGAAGAATAAATAAAGAAATTACAAAGTATAATTTCTTACCTCTATATTTTGATAAATTAGTTTTAATGATACAAGCAAAATTGTTGTTTCGGGATTTAAAAATTTTATTTTTTCGCTACATTTTATGAATGATATTCATCTTTAAATCTCAACAATTGGGACTAATGAACTTCAGACTCAATTTTTCTTTCTTACCAAACCTCAATACTTTCTCCCAAAGAGAAACTTTGAGAAACACTGTATCTCCTATGGCATATTCAATGTTTCGCCTTTTGAGGTTAGCGTATGACTTTTGTCGATCTTGTGTTGCCTTTAACCTCTCTTTGATAGTCTTAGCTTTCTCTTTGATCTATTGGATTATCTCTGGTCCTATCAACTTTTTCTCACTTAACTTGGTCGAACAAACGGGTATCCCACACTTCCTTCCATACAATGCCTCATAAGGAGCCATACCTATGCTCATATGATGGCTGTTGTTGTAGGCGAACTCCATAAGAGGTAAATATCGATCCCAACTTCCTTTATTTCAAGTACACAATTTCTCATCATATTTTCTAATAGTTGAATAACTTGTTTTGATTTTTAGTGTGTCTACGGATGGAAAGTCGTGCTAAAATTGAATCGAGTTCACAAACCCTACTATAAGCTCTTCCAAAACTGAGACATAAATCTAGGACTCCATCAGATATGATGAACATTGGTACTCCATGGAGTCTTAAAATCTCATCCACATAAATCTTTTCCAACTTGTTTAATGGGTAGTCCATCCTAACTAACAGGAAAATGTGTTGACTTCGTCAATTGATCCACTATTACCCACATAGTATCATGTCTCTTTTGAGTCATTGGAAATCTCGAGATAAATTCCATAGTGATTCTTTTCCATTTCCATTCTGGTATGGGTATTGGTTGCAATAATCTTGAGAGTAATTGGTGTTCGGCTTTCACTTACTAAAAAGCCAAACACTTAACCACATATTCGGTGATATCTTTCTTCATTCTTGGCAATCAGTACTGGGCTTTCAAATCTTAGTACATTTTATCCCACTTGGTTGTATAGTAAACCTTGTCTTATAAACTTCCCTTAAGATATCTGACTTCAGTCCTTCCTCACTTGACACATAAATTTTGTTTCCATAATATATTATGTCATCTTCTTTCATTGAATATTCTAACTTTTCTCCTTTTTCTACCGTTTTCATTATCTTTCTCAATCTTTCATTTTCTTTCTAAGCCTCCCTAATCCTTTGTATCAAAGTTGGCTCCACTCACATCTTAGCTAACATCTTTTGGCCTAAGGCATTACCCACCACATTCACTTTTCCTGGCTGATAATTGATCACACAATCATAATTTTTAATCAATTCTAACCATTTTTTTTGCCTCAAGTTTAATTATTTCTGTGAGGGAAGATATTTAAGACTCTTATGGTTCATGTAAACACAACATCTTTCTCCATATAAATAATGTCTCCAGATCTTCAAAATAAAAACAATCGTCATTGTAACACCCCCTTACCTCACTATAGTTCAGCAAGGTAAGTGAGCATTATCCGTCTTACTGTTTTATAAAATTAATGAAGTGAAGTAAATTTTTTTTTTCCGAAAATATTGCATAAACTAAAATAAAATTTCATACAAGCCCAAATATTAAAACTTTTATTTATTTATAAAGTACATTAATTTACATTCAAATCATGTTCTTTTACATGGTGACTCACATATTTAATACACATGATACGAAATAAAAACGATACTTTAATTTACAAAGTTTTTAACGACATATACCGAAAATTAAACCCAAAGCTTTTTGCTGCTTTCCTCCGGGTACCCTTCTTCTTCTGACAGTCTATTTTCTATGGCTACACTTCTAAACCTGCGCGAGAGGAAATCACCCGCGCTAAGCTACTAGCTTAGTGGTGCTTCAATGATAAAAATTTTACATACATATATATTTTCTCACATATTAAGTACCCATTTAATAAATAAGACATAAAATAAAGAATTATATAAAATCAATAAATTTCTGCAAACACTCAATATCTAATAACTTTAATTCATATAACATTTATAAAAAAAAATCACATACTTCGATATTATTATTATTATTATTATTATTATTATTATTATTATTATTATTATTATTATTATTATTATTATTATTATTATTATTATTATTATTACTATTATTATTATTATTATTATTATTATTATTATTATTATTTATTTGTGCCCATAACACCTATAACCGAACTAACTAATAGGAATAATGGGATTTCCATTCCCGGCTTTCATAATATAGCGCCGAGCGCTTTTATAATAATGTCATTACTGGCTTTTGTTATATTGTCATTACCGGTTTAATAATTTTGTGCCGAACGCATTTATAAATTGTCATTACCGGCTTTTATATTTGGCACCAAGTGCCTTAAATCCCCTGATTGGCATGCCAAACTATTCTCTATTCTAGTTCTAGACTAGGTGTTTTTGGGCTTAACTATTTTTATATTAATTCACTATATTTCAAAAATGTCAACATTATTTAACTATCATAATTATGCTTATTTATTTTTGTTCTTTATTTCCATTATTATTGAAATAAAATCTCATACATAAATAATTTGTTAAACATTTATAATTACCATCAAAGTAAATATTTGCATGGATTATTACATATAGTTATAACAACACATGCAAAAAGCCCAATATTGTATGTTTTTACCTATGGCAGATTTCAGACTTATTTTTGGGCTTCATGTTTAGCCCATATATAATTCAACTTGGAAGTTCTAGCCTTCTAACCATTTTTGGTTTATTGTCTTAGCTTTCAGATGCATCAAAAATCACATAAATCCCAATTTTTTATCAAAAGTTATGATTAATTCACTACTGCATCATCACAGAATTTTCTGCCCCAGAATTTTTCTGGACATATTCTAGGTTTAAACTTCGTGCATTTAACTGGAAAAATCTAGACATAATTAGATATTATAGTCTAAATAAAAATTAAAGCCCTGTGTCTTAGCTTTCATTTTCAATAAAGAACATACAAAACAGAGTTCCATAACTCAAGTTATCATCAAAATAGACAGAGTTGTTCCTGAAATTCTGTACCCAAGCAATCAATTGGCATCAATCCATATTTCAACCACATTCATCATTTGCATTCATTTTAATAATAAAATTTCCAGAATTACAAATACATTTATATGTCTGAATTATTTCACACCATTTGGTCTTATTTCCATATATAATATTAAAAGTCACAACAAAACACATAACATCTCAACAACACAAACATAACAAACCTTAATATATAATTCCATACATATTAACAACATGCAAAATTTTTATCAATGAAGCACATACCTAATCAGCCTTGGTTCTTCCCTTAATCCTTCTTTTTCTTCTCTTATTAGCTAGCTTTCTTCTTGCCTTTGTCACCCTCTTGAGGGCCTCTCACTTGTTCACTTATTTTTCCTACACAACCATACCATAACTCAATTCCAACATTCGATTTCAATGCTTTTCATGTCTACATAATATTCTAATGCTCCTAATATGTTTTACACCTTAATTGAGCTAAAATGTACTAAGGTTAAACTTCCTTCTTCACATGTCATAGCTGCCCAAAAATCATATCCTAGTTCCCAATTTATTTTTTTTCAATTCAACACTCAATTCACCCTTAATCTATCACCAATTGTGGTGTTTCTATGTTAATTTCAATTTTTTCCAAATTTATTTAACTATGGCAGCCCCTCCTTCATCCTTCAACATTATATTTTCTTCAGTTTTTAAGCCATAAAATAATTACCTAACATCAAATACCATTAATTCAAAGTTTAATTACACTTCCATCAACTAATCACAAACTTAAATTTTCTAAGTTCAATCTTGCAACATAACCTATATCTACCAACCCTAATCACATTTATCATCAATATGGATCCCAAATGGAAGGAAAAAGGTTAAATTTAAGAAAAATAAACTCACCTTAATGGAGTTATAGGGCTGGTCGAATCTGCCCCAAATTCTTCTCCCTTTCTCTTCTTCTTTCCTCCTTCCTTCTTGCTCCTTTGGTACCTTTGTAATAAGAACTCTTAAATTCTGATTTTTCCTCTCTCAAAACTAATTTATTTGCTCACTTTTTCAAGATTAATTTACAGCAAAATGGTGGCTTTTGGGATGGAGAAGTGGACGGCCAAAATGGAAGAAAAGATGAAGAAGAGAAAGTCATGGAAGAATGTGGAATTTGTCTTCCTTTTTGACTTTTATACCTAAATTAAGAAGTGGGTTCCACTAATTAAAATTAATCTTAATTCTTATTGGTTCATTAAGTTAATTAATCTTAATTAACATTTAAACTTTAATAAATTCCATATTTGCCACATCTTGCTCCATATTTACAATTTTTCCCCAAACAATCTCCATAATACCAATTTTGTCCATAGGAAATTTTATTTTTTTCTAATTCTACCCCAAATCTTTTTAATTCCCAAATAATAATACCCTTAATTATTTTCTCTTATTATTAGTCATTTTTTTTATAGGTTTAAATTTAGACTCCGATTGAACCAGTGGACCCCACTACGGTCACGCACAATCGGGGCCTAAATCACTGAATGTTACAGTTACTAACTCCAAATCATGTCTCAAATAATTAAGCTCGTGAAGCTTAAGTTGTCTAGAGGCATAAGCAATTACTTTTCCTTCTTGCATGAGAACACAACCTAAACTATTATGACTAACATCACTATATACTACAAAGTCTTTTTCTAGAGTAGGCTGAGTCAATATCAATGCTTCCGTCAACATCGACTTAAGTCGATCAAAACTTATCTGACGTTTATCCATCCAATCAAAATGGACATCTTTTCTTAACAATCAGACAAAGGATTCACTATGGATGAAAATCTTTTCACGAACCTCCTACAATATCCAACTACTTCAATAAAACCTCTCACTTCTATCAAATTATGAGGTGGTTTCCAATTAAAAATAGCTTTAATTTTACTAGGATCAACTTGAATACCTTATGCTAAAACTACATGACCCAAAAAACTAACTACTTCAAGCCAAAACTCGCATTTCAATATCTTGGCATATAATTGTTTTCCCCTCAGTGTTTATAGAATTATTCTAAGATGTTGATCGTGTTCTTTCTATATCTAGAGTATACAAGGATATCATTGATGTACACCACGACAAATTAATCAAGATATGGCCTGAACACTCGATCCATCAGGTCTATAAAAGCCGCTGGTGCATTTGTCAATCCAAATGGCATAAACAGGAACTCATAATGACCGTAAGGAGTCTTAAATGTCATTTTAAATACATCTGACTTCTTAATCTTTAGCTAATGATACCCTGATCAGAGATATATCTTTAAGAACACTCTTGCACCCTTCAACGGATCAAATAATTCATTGATTCTCAATAGTGGGTACTTATTCTTGACAGTCACCCTGTTAAGTTGCCTATACTCAATATAGAGATTGAGGATGTCATCTTTCTTTTTCATATAAAATACCGGAGCACCCCATGGTGATACACCGGGTCATATAAAACCTTTATCTAGCAAATCTTACAACTACACCTTTAACTTTTTTAACTCAACAGGTGTCATTCGGTATAGTGGGATGGAAATATGAGAAGTACTACGTACCAAATCAATTTTAAACTCTATCTCTCAGTCAAGTGGTAACCTTGGCAACTTCTTTAGAAACACATATGGAAATTCACAAATAGTACACATGTTCGCCAACTTCGAGTTGTTTTTCTTCATACAAATCACATATGCTAGATAAGCTTTACATCCCTTACTAATGAGTTTTCTACCTTTCAGAACCGATATCATATTATTAGGATATCCTTTATTTTCACCCATCATAACTATATCTTTTTGCTCTGGAACTATGATGCTTATATGTCTCTTTCCACAATCCACTATCACTTCATGATGAACTAGCTAATCTATTCCCAATATTACATCAAACTCATAAAATGGTAGCTTTATGAGATCTATTGGGAATTTTCTACCTTGTATCTCAATTGGGAAACCCTTAAATACTTTGCTAACCCTCACAATATGCCCTAAAGGGTTAGTCATAAGAATTTTAAATTCTAAAGCCTTTGGTACTAAACCCTTTCGACCCAGTGGTGGTGTGCATATGTATGAACGTGTTGAGATTGAATATATCAATGCATATTTATCAGAAACAAAGAGAAGGAATTTACCATTTATAACATCAAGCGCATCCTACTCTTCACAACCCCGCATGGCATATGCTTTTACTATAGTTGCTCTACTGCCTTTTGGCCTCTCTATCGACTTTGATCTAAACTGGCTAGGCCCTGCTCAGCCTCTTCTGTCTTGTCCTCAACTTCAACCTCTACCTTATCTTGAATCCTATATTTGTACTGGTTTAGTATTTTATGAACCTCTACCATAATGTAGTAATGGACAGTCTCTTCTCAAATGGTCTTCAGAGCCATGTCTCAAACAAGCTTTCGTCATCCACTAACACTCTTTTAGGTGAGGATGACCATAATGCTTACACATTGGTAAAGATGCAGATCATGTGGTACCTGCATCATTGCAGTAACTACTAATGAAACAGATCTTGCAGGTTGTCCCCACCTATAGAAAAAAGGCCTACTGGAAACCCTAGCCTAAAATTGACCACTAAAAAACTTGGCCCTCTTGCCACTCAACAATCCTTCACTTGATTATGGCACGGGTCTACTAACCCCTCTATCTTGTACTAGCTATTGTATTGCCAAGACTCTTTCAACTGTTTTAGAATATGCTCATAAACTAGGGAAGTTCATCAAATGTAAAGTTGAGGTCTGTAGCTTGATCAGGTCCCTCAACTCATCTTTAAATTATAGGCAATTATCAGCCTCAATGGATATAATGCCACTAACATGCTTGCAGAGATGTGTGAATTCTCTCTCATATTCTATTACTGAGATGTCGCCCTATTTCAACATTAGAAATTTCCTCTTCTTGTCATCTATATAGATAAGGAGAATGTATTGTGTTAGAGGAGTGCTCTAAAGGCAATTACCTTTAGCACTTATTGTACAAATTTATTTGATTAATAAAAGGCTTTTTCACTAATTTGATGTTCATTTGATATATGAATTGATAAGTGATTTTAAATCAATTAATGAAATCCTTGATACATAACATAGCATGAAGGACATCATGATGAGATCATGATATTGAGATTCTTATCATATGTAATTATGTTAGTATTAATCCAGAAAAACTAGCACATATTACACTCCTTGATAGGATCGAGTAGTAGATCTCATAATCTATAAACATGAGATGTTTAGAGTTAACATGTGGATGCTTCCTAAGTGTAGCTAAGTTCATTGGATGACCATCTATCAGACTATCATATGGATAATCTATTCAAATGTCAATGATAGTCTCATCATAGAAATGATGCAAGTATCCTTAGACTTGAGTTACTCAAGGATATCTTGAATATTGATTTTGTATTTTGACACTATTCCTTGTTGCCTCAGAGAGGTTGCTCATAGGGCGGTGATTGAATATAGCTTGAGGTATTCGAAGGTAATTGGGTAACAAACAAAGGATTCACCACTCCTAATAGAAGGTGTGTATACCTATGGCCTCTTGTCATGGTCATTACTCGGGAATCTCTAGCTAGAGTAAAAATGTCATAAATATAGTCTTCAATGACATATCTAATAGATTAATGAGCCTCAAGGACAAGAACTAACATTACTTGGACTAGATGTGACGTAGTCAGTCTAGTGGGAGTTTACACATATTCATACTCTGAACCAAGTGGGGTATAGAATGGTGATAGGAATAATTGCACAGAAATTTTCTATGGAAAGGTTTGTAGTCAAACCACCGACTTTCCGGTCAATTGAAAGTCATGATGTGTTGCTAAATCCTGCTCATGACTTGCTTAAATTAATTGTTAATTTAAGTGATCAATATAATTGGGAACCTAATGAGTCACACACATTGAAGATATAGAGAATGACTAAAATGGTCTTGGATTGAATCCAAAATATGAGAGAATTATTTTGGGATGGATCGCAATGAGATCGCATGAAAAAAATCATTCGGGAGTCTCACGGGCCCGCGCGGGCTAGTCAGGCTGCTGGCCAGCTAGCGGGCCAGCTAGGCTGCCCAATAGCAGCCTGCAGCAAGCCCAGTGTGCTATTGCCTCCCTCCCATTGGGCAACACTACCGCCTCCCTCCTTTGGCCAACAGCAGAATTTGGCCTTAATTACGCCAATTATGGTCAATTACTATTCATTCATTTCCCTTTTCTCCATTTTTTACTTTTCATCTTTTCTTTGAATTTGATTCAAATAGAAATGACAGAAAATGACAGAAAATAGATATAAAAATATTTTTTGTGAAAAAAATATTTTTAAGATACAACAAAATTCTCTCAAGAACACTTTTAAAGCTAGCACTTTGAATTTGTTCAAACCATTTCTTTTGATAGTTCCTTCTTCATTTTTTGCATGGATTATCATTAGAGACATCCTAGTGTGGATTTTTGTAGTTTTCTATAACCCAACAAAGTGAAGATTTGAAGAATAAATAAGAAATTACAAGGTATAATTTCTAATCTCTATATTTATATAAATTAGTTTTAATGGCACAAGTATGATCTTTTGTTTCGGATTTTGAAAATTTTATTTTTCGACTATATTTATAAATATGATTCATTCTTCAAAACCCAACAGTAATATTAGAGTCCTCTTATGTCCATTAAAATTAATTTTAATTGAAAGTGCAATGGAATTGCGTGGTTTTGATGATTTTGGATCAATAGGTTTTGAAAAATTGAAATTAATTTGTAAAATATGTTTTATACATTTTTCTTTCTCTAATCTAATTATGGGATGATTAAGGATGATTATTTTGATTGAAAAATTATTTGAATGTGATTCAAATAACTAATTTTAGATTTATTTCAAAAATGCCTAAAATTGTCTTATTTATGAACATGTGTTGTTGTTTGGCTTAATTGATAGAGTTGGTTATATTTTTCTTGTAATTTAATTATTTTGAAATATTGAGAATATGTTTATATCTCTGGAAGTGTCTAATAATTAATTAAAAATTATTTTAAATAATTTTTCAAACAAATATAAAAAGGGGACTGTTTTAGCATACCCGGTAGGGCTGTTTTGTTTTATTTTTTTGTATGTGTTTATTTTATTTTTAGAACCTTAAAATATTTTTTATGTGATTAAAAATATGTTATTTTGATGTTAGATACATGTCAAAATTATTTTTCAAGCATTAGAAATTTTAAAAAAATTCTAGATGTCAAATTACTCATTTTGAGCGTCTAAGTGTGTTGGTTCGTTTGTCTTAGTAATTTTGGCTTGTGCCAAAAATATTTCGATGAATTTGAGCTGACCTAAAGATGATAAGTTTTTAAAATTTTTAGAATTTTTGGAAATTAATTTTGAATTAATTTAATTTGTGCAATTATAATTCTAGTATGACTAGAAATTGGTATGTATGTTAAAATTAAATTGTTTAATTTTGACATCATAATATTCTGATTTTAAGGAGAATTAATTTACAATTCATTCTAGAAATATAGAATTTAATTTAATTTGATTAGATATTAAATTCCACTTTAAAGTGACATACAAAATTAAATTAACCAAAAAACACATATAGGCAATTTCGGTTCAAGCATTGAATCGATTTACAAATTAAAATCTAAAATTGTCATTTTTATTTTGTGCATTAGAAAATGGATGTTAGGGGTGTATGAAAAGGCATGATGGATGATTATGGACTTAGGCCCAATGTGATTGAGCATACATTGAATTATTTTGTTTTATGGTAAATAGGGTCTGCGTGTCCGTACCTCTCTTTCTTTCTTATGTATTTCTCTTCTCATTTTACTCCCCTCAAATATAAATTGAGGTTTTCTATAATTTGAAATATGTAATTAGATTACATAGGATTAGGATAGAATGAAGATACAAAGGAGCAAGAAACAAAGGAGGTGATACCACAAATAAGAGACTTAGAAATAGAAATTTAATTTCTATTTTGGATTGCAAATTCATGCATATACCTAGGTAAGACCTAGTCAATTTCTCTTTGGCTCAAGAGATTGACTTTAGTATGTCCATAATCATGCCATATAGTTAATGTAACTATCTTTACATATACATGTGATGAATGTATGATATATAAAAGCATGAAATAATAACTTGATAAGACTTCACAAAGAAATCCCTCGCTAAATAAATAATTAAGTCTTACGTTTTCCATTAATCTGGGGAGAACCAGAGTTCTTCTAGAGTTAGGGTTGTTGAGTTGCCTCAAGCTCACTCTATAAGAATATGTTCAATCCACTGAAATTAGATTTCATGATAAATGGGTTAGACTTAACCGATATTATTAACTTGTTGGATTTGTGCCATGGTTAATGTGTATTGGAGGCGAAGTTGGGTTTGTATACATGAGATGTACACATATCAAGAGTTGATAGCCCAATGTATGTGCACACATCAATAAGTTGATAGCACAAGATTCGATAGTTGCATGAATAATGCAATTGGTATGGATTAGATACCTACCAACCAAACTAAGGATAGCTTGTTGAGTTGCCTCAGGTTATTCTTAGCTATTTGGATATCGACCCAGTAGGAGAACTTCCATATAAGTTCTCTTGGGTTCATAGTGAGTGCTATGGATTCACAATAAAATAGTGGGAGCCATAATGCGATTTAATAAGGACCTAATTAACATGCATTTTATGTACATTCTAACATGTTATATTTTACATCTAGGTTGCTAGAATCATCATCATGACAAGTGTGAATTTGTGATCACTAATAGAATCAAATAAGTTGACTAGGCCTAATTTTTGGATTGACTAAGGAATTTAAGAATAGTTCTCAAATCCGAAAAGATTGGCTATGTCCTAGATGCACTCCCTAATCCCCCTACTGCTAATGCTTCTAAAAATGTTCAAAAGGCATATCAAAAGCATCTCAATGATAGTGAGATGCCAAGCTGCATTATGCTTGCTACTATGTCAGCTGAGTTGCAAAAGCAGCATGAGGCTATGGATGCTAATTCCATAGTATACCATCTAAGAGAGTTTTTTGATGAGCAACCACATTCCGAAAGGTTCGAAACTTCGAGGTTGCTCTTCCGCACTAAGATGGTTGAGGAGACATCTCCAGTGCGATATGCATTGAAGATGAATGGCTATATTGAGAGGTTGGCCACCTTGGGATTTGTGATGGACCATGAATTAAGTATTGACTTAATTCTAATAGGTTTGTCTTATAGTAATTCACTTTTTGTGCTTAACTATAGGATGAACCAAATCTCTACCACTATTCATGAGTTGATTAACTTGCTCAAAACAGTTGAGCCATCTATCAAGAAGGACAGTAAGGCTATGATGTTGGTGGACTCTTCAAGTTCTAAAAATAAGAATCTTAAGAAGAAGAAGAAGAATAAGAAGAAGAAGTCCATGAAGCCTAAGGGTGGCGTGGCCAATAAGATTGCTCCAAAGGGGACATGCTTCCATTGTGGCGAGGATGGCCATTGGAAGAGAAACTGCAAGGCTTATTTGGAGTCATTGAAGAATAAGGCATCTGATGCCCCATCTACTTCAGGTATTTTTGTCATTGAAATTAATATTGTTTCCAATAATAATATATGGGTATTAGATACTGGTTGTGGCTCACACATATGCATTGATATGTAGGGTCTAAGGAACAGTAGACAACTCAATAAGGGATAGTCAAACCTACGCATTGGAAATGGAGCAAGGGTTACTGCCTTAGATGTAGAAACATATGTATTGACCCTCCCTAGTGGGCTTATATTAAATTTGGATAATTGTTATTATGTACCTGCTTTGACTAAAAATATTATTTTTGTTTCAAGTCTAAATAAAGATGGTTTCCTTTTAGCTTTTAGTAACAACTGTTGTTCTATTATGTTGAATGGAATTCTTTATGCTAGTGGTACATTATGCAATGGAATATACATATTAGATATGTCAAATCCAATTTAAACATCAATGATAATAAATGGCAAAAACAAGATATGTTGAAATCATCTTACTTATGGCATTGTCGCATTGGTCATATAAGTGAGAAACGCATGGCTAAGCTACACAAAAGTGGTAGTTTAGGATCATTTGATTATGAATCATATGACACATGTGAATCTTGCTTATTAGGCAAGATGACTAAATTACCCTTTAAAGGAAAGGGTGAACGTGCTAATGCACTGTTAGACTTAATACATTCAGATGTATGTGGTCCAATGTCTACACACGCCAAAGGTGGTTTCATCTACTTCATTACTTTTATCGACGACTACTCACGATATGGGTACGTGTATCTTATGAGATACAAATCTGAAGCTTTTTGAAAAGTTCAAAGAATTCAGAAATGAAGTAGAGAAAAAACTTGGCAAAAGTATTAAAACACTTCGATCATATCGATGAGGTAAATACTTGAGCCAAGAGTTTTTAGATTATCTTAGGGATAATGGGATTTTATCTCAATGTACTCCACCTTACATGCCACAACACAATGGTGTGTCTGAAAGAAGAAATCGAATCTTGTTAGATATGGTAAGGTCTATGATGAGTTTTGTGAAACTGCCTAAATCCTTTTGAGGTTATGCACTAGAGACCGCCATTTATATATTAAATGGAGTTCCTTCGAAGTCAGTTGATGTTACTCCATATGAGATATGGTATAACAAAAGGCCCACATTTTCTTACATGAGATTTGGGGTTGTCCTGCTTATATGAAGCGAACAATGTCAGATAAGCTATAAGCTAAGTCTGACCGATGTTTGCTTGTGGGATATCCAAAAGCATCATATGGATATCAATTTTACCACCCCTTGCAACAAAAGGTTTTTGTTGCAAGACATGCTATCTTTTTAGAGAGAGAATTCCTTCTAAAAGGAGATAGTGAGAGCAAAATTAAACTTGAGGAAGTTCAAGATGCTCAAACATATGTTGGTCAATTGCCTGAACCTGAGCTTGTTACTCATATAGGGTGGATATTGGATACAACTTGAAGTATTCGAAGGTAATTGGATAACCAACAAATGATTTATTACTCCTAATAAAGGAGTGTATACCCACGGCCTTTTGTCGTGGTCATTACTCGAAAATCTCTGGTCGTAGTAGAAATGTCATAAAGATAGTCTTCAATGACATATCTAATAAAGTAATAAGCCTCAAGGAAAAGAAGTAACATTACTTGGACTAGACGTGACGTAGTCAGTCTAATGGGAGTTGACACATGTTCATACTCTGAACCAAGTGGGGTATAGAATGGTGAAATGAATAATTGCACAAAAATTATCTATGGAAAGGTTTGTAGTCAAACCACTGACTTTTCGGTGGGGGTCATGATGTGTTGCTAGATACCGCTCATGACTTGCTTAAATTAATTGTTAATTTAAGTGGCCAACATAACCGGGAACCTAATGGGTCACACGCATTGAAGATATGGAGAATGAGTAAAATAGTCTTGGATAGGATAAAAAATATAAGAGAATTATTTCAGAATGGATTGCAATGAGATCATACGGAAAAAATCTTTCGGAAGGGTCACGGGCCCATACTGGCCCGCGCAGGCTAGTCAGGCAGCTGGCCTGCCTAGTGGGCCAGCTGGCCTATCCAGCGGCAGCCCACAGTAGGCCCAACGCGCTGCTGCCTCCCTTCCATTGGCCAATGACAGAATTTAGCCTTAATTAGGCCAATTTAGGCCAATTACTATTCATTCATTTCCCTTTTCTCCATTTTTGAATTTTCATCTTTTCTTTGAATTTGATTCAAATAGAAAAGACATCAAATGGAAAAAAATAGAAATGAAAATATTTTTTTGTGAAAAAAATATTTTTAAGACAACAAAATTTTCTCAATAACACTTTTACAGCTAGCACTTTGCATTTGTTCAAACCATTTATTTTGATAGTTTCTTCTTCATTCTTTGCGTGGATTATCATTAGAGACATCCTAGTATGGATTGTTGTGGTTTGCTACAACCCAACAAAGTGAAGATTTAAAGAACAAATAAGAAATTACAAGGTATAATTTCTAACCTCTATATTTATATAAATTAGTTTTAATGGCACAAGTATGATCTTTTGTTTCGGGTTTTGAAAATTTTATTTTTCCGTTGTGTTTATGAATATGATTCATTCTTCAAAACCCAACATATTGCTCCTTGAACTTCACCAAAAAGAACTCTCATGTCATAGGATCAGATGCCTCTAAACTTTGTGACTCCAACCTCCATCAGTCATATGTATGATCTTGTAACAGAGATACCGCATATTCATACTTTTGCTCATTAATCCAGTGTAACTGGTCAAAAACTCTTTTAGCTTGCTCTAACCAGAACTTCGACACAGAGGGTTCATCTTATCTTTTACTATAAAAATTGAGTGCCCCTAACTTCCTCAGCCTTTCATATTGCAACACTGATGGAGCTGGGTGTGATGCTCTCTGTAGCAAGTCTATTATATTCCTCAAAAGCTATGTATGTCCCATACCAGTGACAAACTATTCACTTGATGAATTGACACTGGTTCTCGAAACAGCAACTCAACGATGACTTGGTCGCGATGAAGTCTTTGTTTTTGTAGGATTTGTTGGGTTTTAAAGAATGAATCAGATTCATAAAAGCAGCGAAAAAATAAAATTTTCAAAATTTGAAACAAAAAGATCATACTTGTGCCATTAAAACTAATTTATATAAATATAGAGATTAGAAATTATAACTTGTAATTTCTTATTTGTTATTCAAATCTTCACTTTGTTAGGTTGTAGTAAACCACAAAATCTACACTAGGATATCTCTAATGATAATCCACGTGAAGAATGAAGAAGAAACTATCAAAAGAAATGGTTTGAACAAATTCAAAGTGCTAGCTTTGAAAATATTCTTGAGAGAATTTTATTGTCTTAAAAATATTTTTTCACAAAAAAATATTTTTATGTCTATTTCCTGCAATTTGATGTCTTTTATATTTGAATCAAATTCAAAGAAAAGATCAAAAGCCAAAAATGAAGAAAAGGGAATTGAATGAATAGTGAATTATGCTTAATGGCTATAATTGGCCTAATTAAGGCCAAATTCACCCATTGGCCAATGGGAAGCACCAGCGCGCACGGGCCCGCGACTCTACCGAATGATTTTTCCAATGCAATCTCATCGCGATTTATTCCGAAATAATTCGCTCATATTTTGGATCTCATCCAAGACCATTTTACTCATTCTCTATATCTTCAATGCATGTGACTCATTAGGTTCCTGATTATGTTGGCCACTTAAATTAACAATTAATTTAAGCAAGTCATGAGCGATATCTAGCAATACATCATGACTCTCAATTGACCAAAAAGTCAGTGATTTGACTATGAACCTTTCCATAGACAATTTTCATGCAATTATTTCTTTCACCATTATATACCCCACTTAGTTCAGAGTATGGACATGTGTCAACTCCCACTAGACTGACTACATCATGTCTAATCCAAGTGATGTTAGTTCTTGTCCCTGAGGCTCATTACTTTATTAGATATGTCATTGAAGACTATCTTTATGACATTTCCACTCCGGCTAAAGACTCCCGAGTAATGACCACGACAAGAGGCTATAGGTATACACTCCTTCTATCAGGAGTGGTGAATCCTTTGTAAGTTACCCAATTACCTTCGAATACCTCAAGTTGTATCCAATCACCACCGTATGAGCAACCTCCCTAAGGCAACAAGGAATAGTGTCAAAATATAGAATCAGTATCCAAAATATCCTTGAGTACCTCAAGTTTAAAGATACTTGCATCATTGTTATGATGAGATTATCATTGACATTTAAATATATTATCCATATGATTGTCTCATAGTTGGTCATTCAATGTACTTAGCTACACTTACCAAGCATCCACATATTAACTCTAAACATCTCATATTTACAAATTATGAGATCTACTGCTCGATCCAATCAAGAAGTGTAACATGTGCTAGTTTATCTAGATTAATAATGTCTCGTCTCATTAATCCTATGACTATGGATAATTTTGATACTAACATAATTACACATGAGAAGAATCTCAATATCATGATCTCATCATGATTTCCTTCATGTTGTGTTATGTATCAAGGACTTCATTAATTGATTTAAGATCACTATCAATTCATATATCAAATGAACATCAAATTAATAAAAAGCCTTTTATTAATCAAATAAATTTGTACAATAAGTGCTAAAGGTGATTGCCTTTAGAGTACTCCTCTAACAGGCTTATTACTTTCAACTTTTTCAGCCACTATATGTCGTGATTTAGAATCCATATCCTACCTATATCATAAAAGTAACAACCCTAATCAGTAAGAAACAACTCATTTACTCAATTATGATTACACATATATTATAAATATATTTAAAACTCCTTTTGAAAACCAAAAACTGCCCAAATAGACTCTGATACCAAAATCTATAACACCCTCTCACCCCAGCAACACAAGCCTGAATAAGGAAGTGTTATGCTAGTTTCATCAGTTAAAATATCATATCATATAAATAGAAAATGGTGCATATATATATATATATATATATATATATATATATATATATATATATATATATATATATAATCATAATAAAGAAACAAAGTACATTTTATATTTACAAAATAATATTTAAAACGCCATCGTTTTTCAAAAACATAAAATTTCTTACAACCATATAAAAGAAAAACCAAAATGAATTTCAAAATTTGTGTAACCCACAATATTTGACCAAGTTGCTTCACTTGATTGGGTCATTTATCTACTGACCTCGGCTACTCTTCACTATATCTACGTGAGAGAGACTCCGGCTAAGCTCTACATTTAGTGGTGCATATAAATAAGGCAATAAACTATATTATGCAATATGCAACTATATCCTAGCATGCATACACATGAATTCACATACTTATATCTCATACTTATTTTATACCAATATATTATCATTTCATATCCATATATATTTAGACAACCATTTAACATATAGCAAACTCTTTTACTATAATCAACTTATTTAATCCCACAACACCTAGGAACTAATAATTAGGATAATGGAGTTATCCATCCAGACATTATAAAGTTGTCACCCTAGTATTATGGTATGCACATACAAGTACCATCACCGATATTAATATATAAGTGTTGTCACCGGCATCAATGTATATGTGTCATCACCGGCATTAATATAGATCCCCTAATTGACATGTCAAACTATCCAAAATTCTAGTTCTAATCTAGGTGCTCTTGGGCTAATCCATGTTAATATTTCATTCATTCTTATTTCTTCTATATCATTCTCATGATTCACTTGTTTCCATCACTATATACTTAATTCATATTACATAGTTCATGAAATATCTCATTCTTTCTTGTTCGAATATATAAATATTCACAATTTATTTGATATTTAGTAGCCCTTGATCCTTTACCTAAACTCCGTCATTAATTGTCAAATAAATAATTTGTTAAATATAGAGCATTCATGGTTGTGCCTCATTGTTCACGTCCATAAACCATTCAAGACACAATGCCTCATGGGCATGGTTGAACAGTTCACGCTTGTGAACAAGCTCACGTACGTTATCCAAACTTTTTCTTAAGTCGTGAACACTTCTTGAATGAATAGTGTCATTTTCCACACAAAAGTCACGCCTGTGTGAATTTAGTCACTCCCATGAACTTAGCAATTCACATATGTGATGAAAGCTTCACACCCATGACTAGCTACTGGAAAATTATACTTTCACTTCTATAATCATCTCAAGCTCCCAAATCAATTATTTATATAACACATATACACAAGTTACCAACTCTATATATGATGTTATTACCACATTTATAGGTTCTTAACACAATCAAATTTCTAACATATATTACTTGGATCAATATGTCATGCAATATTATTTCCATGAATCTAAACCTATAATTTTATGTAATAGTCCATTATCAAATGCATTACAAGCTTTATCTATCATGCCAAATGTTCATATAATATACTTTTGTGTTAAAATATAGGTTATTGTCTTAACTTATACAATAACCTTTTATCTTGCTATTTTATCACTTGTTAGGTTGTTTTCTCTTTTCCTTTATTCCTTTGAGCTTGATCCTTCTCACTTTGAACTCCTAAAACACATAAAAATATCATAAGAATTTTTCTTTCTTAACAACTTCTTTAAACCCTATTTACTCTCTCTTAAACCCTAAATTCTCTCTTTTCAAACATAAGCTCTAATAGAGCTCCAAACTTCACTTTCCCTTAAAGAAGATTATAGAATAGGAGAAGAATATCTTTGCTCAAGCTTTTTTCCTTATATAACCACAACTTTGATATTTCTCTCTCCTATCTTCTTACTTGTTTCCCGTTCTTTTTGTTCCCCTAAGCTTCCTTAGGTCTTATTATGGATGAAAATACATTTTTCTTGACTTTCTCTCTTTTTCTTCTCTTTTTCCCTCACTTGACAAGTTATTTGGCTATGGAGGAATGGTGAGAGATGGCTGGGATTGGTTCATATGCAGAAAATGAAGTTTAATTGAGATGAAAAAGAAGTAGAAAAGAAGAAAGATCAAAATTTCAAAGATGGGCCCCACCATTTGACCTTATGCATGATATTTTGAATTAATTAACATATTAATCCTCTTGTTTCTTATGGTGGTTGGCCAACTCATTTTGAATGTCTAAATTTAATTTGCAAATATCTCATTTGGTCCTCTAATTTTTGGTTAATTACGATTTTGTCTCAAAACTTTCCAAACTTTACAATTTAGTCATTTACAGTAAACTAATATTTTTTACATTCTTAATATGCTTTATTTATCATTTTTCATATTTATTTACCATTATTTAATTTTTCTCTAATCAAAAATTCGAATTTAGACTCCAATTAAACTGACGCGTTAATTTTATGACACATGTGACTCATGACCTAAATTAACAGATATAACATTTATATTGTTAACTTATGAGTTTTTTTAATATTAATTTATGAAACTATTGTTTTGTTGAAGTGGAATCAATATTATAGATTGAGGAATTTTATTGTTGTCCAATGACAATCTAATTTACGATTATTTGGGCATGTAGTAAGAAATTATACATAATCAATGTTAGTGATTAATCAGAGCCATGTGAGAGGTGGTCACAGCTGGAAATGTAGAGGAGAGAGTGTCTTCTTTTGATGGAAATAATGATGCAAATTCATATATGTTTTAATTATTAGATGATCGATGTGGTGGAGTAGAATTATTTGATACTTGTTGTGGTGGAGCAGAATAATCTCAGTAATAGTTGCATATTTTTATTGAAATCAATTTGTGTATTTGGAGAGCATTTTTCTATGGATTAGGCAAACAATGAGATATTGAAGTCACAAACAGAATTCATGGCTTGTCAACTTTAATTTAATCTGGACTTACATAGAAATTATTAAGCATTACCTAGTTATGATCCTAATTATTAACCTCTATTAATGATTTATTATCTTAATTTAACTTAACTGTTGGTTTTTGTTCTAATGTACCAAATTCTGGAAGATCTCTACATATAATGATGGAAAGAGTAAAAATTCCTAACAAGTCAAAGATATGCAATTTTTTCGCATTTTGCAACATTAAAGATTTAACTCTATAAATCAATTTCTTCTATTTTTGTTAGTAGCACAGATTATCTAAGTATTTTTTTTATATATTAAATGTGTTTTTATTATTAGCAGCAATGACTTGCACTTTTATTTATAAATATTTAATGTTCACTTTTATTTAAATTATATGTTAATTATAATTAATTTTAATGTATCTACACCTTTATTGTGATATAAGTTAAATATATTTATTTTTTATATATGGAATGAAAAATAAAAAATAAAAAAGAATTTTAAAAAAATAAATAAATAAATAAATAAAATTGAAAATGGCCTAAAATATGTAAAATTGTGGCAAAAGGCCAAAAATATGTCGCTAAAAGTATTTTTATGGGACAAAATATGCTTCCCCTATCATTTTTTAATTGTCGTCAAACATATTTTTGGGATGATATTGCAAAATATCCCAAATAACTATAAACACAGCGTTTCAAAATATGTCCTAAAATGAATAAAATTTGGTGATGTTTTTCTTCATTGCCTAAATTATTTTATATATAATAATGAAATTAACTATAGGGAACTATTTGAGTTTTTGGGATGTTTTTATAACAAATATGGCACAAATAAGATAATTATAGGGGGACGTTTTATATATTTCATCGCATAGGAAAATTAGCAACGTTGATTTAGCGACATATTAATTTCGCTCCAATAAAATTTTAGCGACGAATCTTTTATATTTTGGGACGAAAGTTAAAAAACTTTAAATAATTTCACCTATTCTAGGCTCACTATTACTCAATAATAAAAAAAAATAATACAGAAATTAACAAATTTTTATTTGCCGTATTGTCTTTTTTTAAAATTAGAAGAAATTAACTAATTTTAAAATGTTTGCCATATTGTTTTTAAGAAATTACGAAAAATGAAAAGGTAAAACAACAGGAACCAGACAAAAGTGGCTGCTTAATAGGAAACCAGGTGCGACTAGATGAACTGTGAATCCATTTTTAAGATTGAAGGTGCAGTTTCACTGGTGTCAGCCATGGATGAATCTGGCAATACCAACAATAAACAAAACACTACTGGGGTCGGCAATTCAAATCGTAAGGGCGGCGACGGTGGCATTGGTGGGCCTGTGGAGACTAGCAGAGCAGATAAAGCTGTATGGCTAATGAAATGCCCTACTTTGGTATCTCGATTTTTGGAGAAAAATCCATCAACAGATGATTCTTCTCGCCCTGTTGCCAAAGTCATTCTCTCTATAGACCCTCTAAATTCCACCGACGATAACTCTTCTCATCAGGTTCATATCACCACTCTGTCCCTCTCTTTATCCCATTCTTCTTTTTCCTTTGACGACTTTATTCTTCATTCGTCTGCATTTCGATCATGTGTTTTATTTCTGGGGTTTTTTTGGGTATCCATCGTGTTTTCTAGGGTTTTTTTTTTTTATTTGGGTCCGTTGGATTGATTTTTTTTATTTATATTTTAAGATTTTAAAGAATAATTAAAAAATATTATTTATATGAAATTATTTCGTTGCTTTCATAATTTTTTTGTGGTGTTGTTTTTCTATATCCATGCATTCTGAAATTTTACCAATTTTATCGTCATCATCAGTTTAATATATAACCAAAATAATATTTATATTTGAAAAACAAAATCTTTTATGTATCTTAATTTTTCAAAAACTATATATATATATATATACCTAATTTTCAATTTTATTATTATTTTTAATCCATAAATATTTCCCATCCAAGTCACTTTATGTCACGTCAACTGAAAATACTTTCATGCTAAGTAAAAGTGTTTTTTATAGTCTATCTTTCATAAGTAGAAAAATAAAAAAATAAAAAAAATTAAATTTTCATCCTCATTAATGAGGTTTATTCCGTTGCTGGATGAGGAAGTAGAGCTTTTCTCGGAAGTTGTTGAGATTTTTCACATTAAAATATATTAAAGAACAGTATTTTTAGATTTAGTCAGATAATAAATTAGAAAATATAGAAAGTTAAAATTCAGAATTTCAACTCCGTGGAAGTAAAATTCTATTAATATTTAACGTATTGGTATATGTGAAAAATATTATATTAAATATATTTTATACATAATTATATATTTGAAGTATTAATATTTATAATTTAAATTAATAAATAATTATATTTAAAAATATTTTCAAATATAATTTTAATAAATAATAAAATTAATTAATTTATATATTTTTTAATTTTTAAAAGGAAAATAGAAAATAATTTTTAAATGTTACATTAATGTATCAATTATATCAATTTATGTAATATTTTTTGATAGAAGTTAAAATAATTTAAAAAGTAATTTTTATGTAAAATTTTGTAATGTTGTATAGTAATAATTTAATAATGAAAATATAAATATTGAAATTCAATTTTATCAAATATACATGACTCTCAAATAATGTGAATAATTAAAATCAATATATTTTATGATATATATATATATATATATATATATATATATATTGCTAATATTGTTAATATCAAAACTTTTTGGCAAGAAATATCGTTGTTTATAGATATAATTCATTTCTAAATTAAAATAATTTTTTAAATTAATAAATATAACTTATACTAAAATTTTTAAAAATACATATTACTAATAAAAAATAAAAATAATTAAATAAAAATTTATCAATTATATATATTTCTTATGTAATATATTCTTTTAATAATGTGAATAATATATATAAAAAAAAAACTATCTATCTCTGTATCTTTTTGAAGCATTTTCCATAATCAAATTGACCCCAAAAAAACCGTTCGAATTGCACTAGGTTGAGCGGGGTAATCCGGTCGGGTCACCATTTTCCTTTTGAGCTATTCCTCTCGGTTTTAAGCCCCAACTCGTCCAGCTTGAGAGCTAGCTCAGTTAAACCATTCGAGCCGAATTAACTGAGTTTGATAACAACAAATGTAAAAAGGAGTGATTCTTTTTAAATCATATCTTTTGGAGAGTTAGATAAAATAAATGGTTGAGAATGAGCTCATTTTCATATAAATTAGTGTTATGCTTATAAAGCGAAAAAAATTGAGAGTGGGAGAGAGAGAGAAAGTGTAGAAGTTTGTAAAAGTAAATTACAATGAAGAAGAATACATTGGTATGTGTTCTATTTCAATTTAAACTCTCTCATTTTTAAGTTTATTATGTTTTTCTCTCTCCAAATCCTTATTCTTATAAGTGATAAATTTTATCCTTCTATTTTTTTTTATCTATGTGTTATTATAGCAATATACAACTACTGTTTGATATGTTTTTCAGTCCTTGTTCTATTTCGTGATCTATTTTATTTTGTTTTGATCTGTAGCAGTTTGCAGCTATTGTTCTATTGTAATATTTTGTGAAATTTATGTTTTATTTTTTTTCAATGTGGTATTAGAGCAAGTTTATTAAGGGGATTGTGTTTGATTTTTAAGGCCTTTTTAAAGCTATTTTCTAGTTGGTTTAAAAACTCTCCATGATCTTGAAATTTAAAAACTTTAAAAATGAGAGTTGGATAAATTTCTTACTCAAATCTTTAAAAAGGTTGCTAGTACTTTTAAACTCTTGGTCTTTTTTTTTTTGGTTGTGGAAGAAACTCCTCCTATTGGCAAAGTTTTTTTAAGGACCTAAGTATGTCCTAAAACTGTAAGTTTGTTTATATTTCGTCCTCAAACTGCAAAATTTGGAGAGATCAACATGTCTATAAATTGTAAAAATATTTCAAGAATCCGACACGTCTATAAATTGTTAAAATTTTTTTAAGAGACTGACATGTCTATAAATAGTCAAATCATTTTCTACATACCAACAAATCTTTAAATATAAAATTATTTTCATATGATTTGCAAAAGGAAGAATTTTCTTCATAAAGATCAGTTTACTTGAAGGAGCCTGCTGCAAAAATATTTAAAGTATTCTAGCTTTTACAACTGCAATTTGGGAGTAGTTTGGTTGAATAGATGAATACTTTTGGAGAAAATTGACTTTACAAGACTCTACATATTCCAGTCTTTTGTCCAAATCTTGAATGAGAGCAAGTTCTTGTTGTTTATGTTGTTGGTGCTTGAAGAAACATGTCTCTATGACTTCGAGTTTAGCAAAAATCTCATCGAAGGAATATTGAAGTTGTTGAGATTTTTGACATTAAAATATATTAATGAGAGTTGTTAAAATATTTTTTCTTTAGTTAGAGATATTTGTGTAAAAAGGAGTGGTTCTCCTTACATAAGATATATAGTTGTGAATGAATCCATTTTACTATAAAATCAGTGTTCTGCTATAAAATTAACAAAAAAAATAAGTGTGTAGGAGTAAATTGCAATGAAGAAGAAAAAGGTAATTTTTGTTTATGTATTTTGTATTTGTGTTTTATTTTAAACTCTTTCTTTTTTAAGTTTTTTTTTTTTTTGTTTCTTTCCAAATCCTTAATGATATAATTGATATATTTTCTATTTCTAACTTTTTTCTTTTATATGTGTTATTGTAGCAATTTACAATTATTGCCTAATTTGTTTTTCAATTCTTGTTCTATTTCATAGTTCTATTTTATTTTGTTCTTATCTATAGCTACTATTCTGCTGCAATATTGTGTAAACTTTATATTTTATTATTTTTCAACATGTTGAAAGAAAGGAATCCCGCATTGGTGGAATAAAAGAAAAAGGTACAGCTTATCAAATAAGGTAAATATCCAAAATGACCTAAGCCATTTTAGAAATTATACCTCTAATACATGCTCAAATTTTAGTTTGCTCATCACTCTCCCAATACAAATTTAGACCGGGCACATCTCTTAACAACAACGTTATTAAAGTCTAATAGTCTTGCAGCCTATGAATGTCCAAAGTTTGATGAAAAAATGGCTCTTGCAACCCATGAATAACAAACAGGTTGGGTTGGCAAAATTACAAGTCCAGACTCATTTGAAGACCCGTAGCCTATGAGGTTCAAAGAACACAAGCTTAGAGTAAGATGGAAAGCAAATCTCAATTGGGTCAGGTCATTTAGACTTGAGAAATAGTGTTGAAAAAAAAATCTCACATCAATGAGATAAGACAAAACTGGGCAATTTATAAGCAAATAAGACAAATATCCAAAATGGCCAAGCTATTTTAAAAATAAGTCTTCTAATGCATGTCCAAATTTCAGTTTGATCCTCACTCTTTCAATCCACATTTGGACCGGACTCATCTCTTAACAATAACTTATTACCCTTTCCCTTGGGCTCATTTTTTTGAATATTGCACAATGTTATTCACAAAATTCAGATATGAATTTATGTTTTTATTTATAGTTTTTATTATTAAAATAGAATATAAATCGATTTGCTTTGGTGAATCTTACGAGTTGTATAAATGATGTTCAGTTCACCATGGAATTGACTGACAATGAATCTGGAAATGCCCCAAAATCTTATTCCATGGATATGTCTGAAGACTTTATCCCTATGTCTGTGTTTTCTGAGTCATCTCAAGGTAAGTATGCATCTCTTTATGGTGTTTTAATTCAATACCTGAAATGTTCATAGTAAATTTTCCTTCTTTTACGGTGTTTTAATTCAATACCTAAAATGTAGTTCAATTTTATAAGACCCTTTACCATGATCAACTCTATGGAAAAACAAGACCTCAAGACTTCAATTTTATAGAGTTATACAATTGTTTTGTTGATGCTATATTTCACTCTGTGTGCTTCAATAGTAGACATGGGATGTTCTTTGTTGTCTTAAGAAATTTAGTGTTCAAACTGAACTAAGCCAATGATAAATTACTTTGTTTTACAGGAAAGATTTCTGTGGAGGGAAAAATACTGTATAAATTTGACATGAGGCCTCACAATGAGAATCTTGAGAATTATGCAAAAATTTGTCGAGAAAGGACAAAGAAGTATATGACTAAGGAGAGAAAAATTCAAGTATGATCTTTTAAACTTAACGTCTATTATTATCTTCGTGGATGTATAATTAATCTAGTATCGTAATTCATTATTTGGTTCTAATTTCAGGTCATCGACAATGATACAGGAAGTCATATGAGACCAATGCCATTGATGATTGCTTCTCATGGATTCAGTGTACTTATGCCTAACTTACAATTAATTTTCATAAGTGAAATTAACTTAATCTATTTCATGATAAGATCAGAATACAAATTAATGCAGTATTTGCATACTATCAAATATACTTTGGGGAAAACTAAAGGGATGTTTCTGTTTTTATTTTCAAATTTTTATTAGTTTTTTTTTGTTTTCTATTTTCCAAATAGAAAACAGAAAAATGTTTTAAAATAGTTGTAGAAAACTATGTGTGTCAAATTGGAAAATAAACTTACTCTTATAAATAAAAATAGAAAATTATCTTTTTTTTTAGTTTTCTGTCTATTGCTTATAACCTAAAAAAATTTTGAAAATATATTTCTAACTTTCCAAATTATAAAATAATACAACGAAACAATAAATTTTATTTTCTAGTTTTATTAGAGTAATTTTTTGGAAAACTAATATTATTTTTCACAACGTAACACCATCTAAAACTTTTCGAGTAGGATAAGAAGAAAGTGCCAGCAAAGACAACCGATGTGAAAAGAACAAGAAGAGATCGTGGAGAAATGGAAGATATCATGTTTAAGCTCTTTGAAAGGCAACCTAATTGGACATTAAGACAATTGATCCAACAAACTAACCAACCTGAAGTATGTACAAATTTTTTTGTGCTCTCTTAATATTTTAATTTTAAAATTATTTTATTTTTATTTTATTTTCCTGTTTATTGAATAATTGCATGTCTATACAGCAATTTCTAAAAGATATTCTTAAAGAGCTGTGTGTCTACAATAACAAAGGAAGTAATCAAGGATCATACGAGCTTAAGCCAGAATACAAGAGAACAGGCGAGGACCCACAAAATAACGAAGGAAGTAATTGACAGAGCTTAATTTTTCTCATTCTTTTTACTTTAACTATTTTGCTTTTTATTTTTATTTTTATTTTTATTTTTATTTTTTCCTCTGTCTAATAACTCGTAGTTGCTAATTTTTTCTCTAATTGTTTTTTTTATGAATTCCAAATTTTGCTGCATGTTTGTAGCAGATAATTGCCATTTGTAATTTTGAAAAAATTTTCATTATGATCCACTCAAATATTATTTCATGACCAAAAATTGATAATAAAAAAAATAATCCCACCAAAAAATCATTATCATTATAAAATTAAAAATTGTATTTTATGTTATTATTATTAAGTGTTGATATGGGAATAAACCGTCATGCTTTCAAATGGCTCGTGGATAAATAATTAATGGATAAGGACAGAAATACCCTAACTATCATAAAAGGTTGTTGAAGATGGAGTCTATGGATGAACTAATATCTATCCATTCGTCATAGGTCGATAGAATTTCATGGACGGTCGAGATATCTTAAGCATCATACTCGTTGATAAAGATGCATAGTAGAGTAGAGAAACCACTCTATTTACTTTTTTCAATTTTCTTTCTGAAAAGAGTGATCAGAGAGTGTACAGTTTTCAACAGTCTCAGCAGTCCATTAACAGTTGGTGCCGGAGCTCCGCTGTGTCATCACTTATATCGATAAATAAATAATAAATAATAAATAAAAGACATTATTTCTGTCTTCTGTTTCCTCCGTGCAATGTGCACTGAATTACAAGTTTTGATGTAATTAGAGACACATTCAAACTTTTAGTTGTTCGATAAAATTATTATTTTTCTTTTCCCACTTTGTTTGGTTCTGTCAGAGGGGTTATAATTTTGTTACTCTGCCAACGTACACTTTTGATTAGCTAAACATTGTTTTAATGGATTTTCAATACTTTTTTTTTTCTAATCCAGTGGCTTATTAAAGTATTAACCACACATTGTACTAAAAAAAATATATATTAACCACATTAATTAAAATGATGATATTTGCATATTAAAATGGAATATTCTGTTGATTATTTATGTTTGGAGACAGAATTTTACAAGTTAATAGTATAAACTATTCCCAAATAGTGAATTCTCTTTTTATATTTATCCCACAATTAGCATTGCAAAAATGTAATAAATCTAGAATCCTAGTGCAATTTCTCCTTAAACTTCTTAGTATTGAATGAAGCTTGCACAAATATCTATTTTTTTAAATAAATTCTTATTTAAATTAAATTTATGTACTTATGTTATAAATTAATACAATACTTATAAATATAAATTTAATTAGGACAATTGCTTTTTTAAGTGACAATAAATATTGTTTATTTATATATATATATATATACACACTTTACATATACTAAATATATATTTTATATATACTAAATATATACTTTATTTATATCTTACATATACTTATGATACATTTTTTACAGTACATTTAATTATTCTAAGTAAAACACATATAAATCATATATTATAAATATAAGTCGAATACGCCTTTATACTGGGTAACAATATTATTTTAGTAATTAGAAGGTAAAATTTCGAATTAAATTTTAATTTTAATCCAACCTTAAGTATGAAAAATAAATTGGTATAGCTATTTCCTATAATCTCATATATAGTTTTGTAATTGTAAATAATTTGATTTATTTAGAAGTAATTGAAAAATATGATTTGGTTTAATTTGAAGTGGTATGCATATTGTATTATTAAGAATAGTTTTTTCAGATCATATTTTATAGAAAAATAAAAATATATATATATCAGTTGTTACATTGCATCACTCTATGTAATGTAACTTAAATGTTTAGTATATTTATATAATATGTGCAATATATATATATATATATATATATAATATAATATAGTATATGTAGGTTATATGTTCCTCCAATAATACATTTTGGAGGTTGACCATATTTTTCATATACTATCTTCTATTTTCATAATGAATTCAAAAACAAAAAAGAATAAACTTTGAATCCGACTGAGATCTTTTCCACTATAGGTTAGGAAAAAAGGGGCTTTCTACAGTGATAGCTTAGTGTGGAATGAAATAGTTTCTCAAATGAGGAGATTTTTTTTTACAGGGTTTCAAAATATGATCAAAAGCAGTTCAATTAGCGAACCAAAAAGTATTTCCTACATATGTGTGTGGAACTGCGATTCTTATAATTTTTCCAAGTTGGGGTAGCATATCTTACCGGTGCTAGCTATGAGGAGCGATTGTTTGAAAGAAAAGGTTGCCTAGTTCAGATAACAAGAGAAAGTATCAGAAATAATCTCTAACTATATAGGAGAATGTCACATGTCTATTAACTTAAAATTTGATTCAATTTAAATTTGTTTCCATCTTAGTTATTACCTTATCATTTTTTTTTTAAAATTTCACATGATAGCAATACACCATCCAATTAATTAATTTATTCTATATATAGAATCGACAAACTATGTCTATAATACAAAATATATATTTGGACTTTTATTAATCCGATATTTACAAAATACATATAATTCAAATAACATTACATATTCTTATTATAAAAAGACATGTCCAATTTTTGAAAATCATAATTACACCCATAGCATGTAGACAAGAACAAAATGTATATCATGTAAAATATCGATCCTCTTATGTGAATTTACTTTATTTGACTTTGTATGAGCTTGCTTCTCCTTCCGTCAACTTCTCTCTATAGGTTCTGAATCTCATATGGAAAAACACTCACAAACTAAGCAACCAAATGTTTAGTAATACATATGTGCACTTGCACGTTAAATCACAAAATAATATAAATATATGTGCATCTACATGATACCAAATTATATTTCTTTTTGTAATATTTCCATATATTACAATAATTTTCATAACAATATTAAAAATCAATTCATTATATATCAATTGGGGATATTGCATACCTGGTTTACTAGTTTAACACATATACATATCATAATTTGCAAAGTAAATTCATATATCCATAAGCATACAACAACTATGACATATAATACCATTTTTTTTCATTTATCTAGTAACTATTTTTTTATATTTTATAGCCCAAAAATCTAAATCCAGACTATTTGAATGCGGGTTATGAAAAATAACGGCTCTCACCTGAGGTTAAATCACTTTGACTGAATAAAATAAATAATTGCATGCAATTAGGATCAAGAGTGTTCTCACTCGAGTTTAAGTCATTTTTTCTTTATAATAATAAATTTTATATTATCATAAAATCATACGGTACCATAAACTCTTCAATGACATGTCATATATCCTATGTCAAGTCCTAGATTAGAAAAATTATCTTTCATCTTTTATTTTTTATATTATCCATATAACTCATCATATACATACACATATGATCAAAATTATAACATTTCTACAATCATATACTTTTATGACATCATGTTTTACATCCATAATGCATGTCTCTATGTACATGTCATGTCATGTTATTTGAATCAATAACATAGTATCTCATTAAATATATAATTATAATGTCATTTCATACATATCTCTTAAGTATTTCAAAGTCTCATACTGAGTCTTACCTTTCGAATCTTATACATTCATTAACTCATCTACATACCAAATTAACTTAGCCAATATACCACAAATTTTTTAAAGATAATTACTATCACATTATTCACAATTAAAATACATATATATGTCACAAAATATTTGGAAGACTAAATTACTAAATTTTTATGTATGGACAAATTCTTGTCCTGATCTTAGGTCATATGTTTTACCTACTTATATTTTGAATTTGAACTTATGATCTTCTATAAAATTTTAGTTGTCTTATCTTTCATATACAAAAAAAAAAATCACATAAATCTGAAATTTCTAACTAAAGTTATGGTCAAATAATCATATAGTGTTCAGTGAAAATTATACTCAATATTTTTAGGTACCTCCAGGTCAAAGATTTTGTAGCCAAATTTAGGTCTAATTTAATCATAAGCGACATTTACACTCTTCATAAGAATTTTATATTTATATATTTATTTTTATTTCCAATTAATTTCATCTCAATCTAAGTTTTATAACAGAAGATATGACTAAATTACCATGTAATATTAAATGAAAATTCACTCAGTATTTTCTGGGTATTTCTAGATCTGAGATTTTGTAATAAATTTTAGCCAAACTTACAATCAGATTTAGCACTTACACTCTTCATAAGAGTTTTATATATATATATATATATATATATATATATCTACTTTTATTTCTAACTAGTTTCAACTCAATCCAAGTTTTATAATAGAAGATATGGTCAAATTATCTTGTAGTGTTCAATAAAAATTTGCTCAGTATTTTCTAGATATTTCTAGATTTGAGATGTTGTAGAAAATTTTAGCTAAACTTATAGTCAGATTTAGCACTTACACTTTTTATAAGAGTTTTAGATCTATGTGTCTATTTTCATTTCCAACTAGTTTCATCCCAATCCAAATTCTAAAACAAAAGATATAACTAAGTATATTAAGATTATTCTAGACGAATTTTAGCAAAATCATCAAACACATCTAAGTTGCTTGTTCAATTATTAACCAATATCAAACATCATTTAAATGCAAATAAAACACACAAATGAATAAATATTCTCATATATACAAACCATGATACAATAGAGCCTTAACCTCTTCAAACCTTAAGCTTATTGTTAGGTTTTGGAGAGAAGAAGAAGTAGAAAAATGGTGGAAAAAAAGAGGATTTTATGTATAAGGGAGTAAAGTGGTGGCTAGGGTTTCTAAAAAATGGAAGAAGAAGAATGAAAATAGTCATTTTATACTCATGACAAATATCATTTTAGATTCCTCCTTTTTTTTTACCAAATACTCATTTAAATCCTTGATTTTTACTTATTTCTTATTAACTTACCCAACATTTCTATCTTTTTTATTAAACACGCATAACTTAATAAAATTCACTTATAAATCTTTTTATTAGATTTAATTCCCGAATTTAGATTCTGATAATTTTGATCGCAACCATTTGGCATACTAATTATTTGGGTCTAAATTAATGGGCATTACATTTTTCTCCCCCTTAAGAAATTTCATCCTCAAAATTTTCATAATTATTTATGTTGAAGTGATTGGAGGTGTTGTGCCCTCATCTCATCTCACTTTCCCATGTCACTTATTGTGTTGTATGATTCCTTTATAATACATTAACTAGTGGTACACATTTGTTCCTTAACTCTTTGACTTCACTAGCCAAGATCTCAATTGGTTCTTCTTCATAGGTCAAATCCAGTCTTACTTCGATGCTTTCAGTTGGAATAATATGGGAATGATCTGATTGATATATTCTCAACATAGAAACATGGAAAGACATTATGGATCTTGCTCAACTCTAGTGGTAGAGCAATTCTATAGACAACTGGTCTAATCTTGTCTAAGATCTCACATAGTCCAATAAATATAGGGCTTAACTTGCCATTTTTCATGAATCTGAGGACCTTTTTCCATAGGAAAACTTTGAGAAACATCTTGTCTCCCACTTTGCACTTTATGTTCCTCCTCTTAAGATCCGCATATGATTTCTATTTGTCTAAAGATGCTTTCAAATTTTCATATATAATCTTCATATTTTCTTCTATTTCTTGCACTAACTTTGACTCCACTAGCTTGCTCTCAATGGGTTTTGTCCAACTTAATGGTGTTTGACATTTTTCTACCATAAAGTTCCTTATAAAGGGCTATTTTAATGTTTGACTAATAACTGTTGTTGTAGGCAAACTCCATCAATGGTAGGTAATTGTCCCAGCTTCCTGGAACTCTATTACACAACTTCTCATTATGTCTTCCAATATTTGAATCACCATTTTTTATTGTCTATCAATCTAAAAGTGAAAAATTATGCTGAAACTGAGCTTGGTATCCAAAACTCTCTATAAACTACCCAAAAACTGAGAAGTGAACCCAGGGTCCTTGTCTGAAATAATGGAGATTGACACTCCATAAAGACATACTATTTCATTTACATATTGTTGGGTTTTGAAGAATGAATCATATTCATAAACGCAACAGAAAAATAAAATTTTCAAAACTCAAAACAAAAGATCATACTTGTGTCATTAAAACTAATTTATATAAATATAAATGTTAGAAATTATACCTTGTAATTTTTTATTTGTTATTCAAATCTTCACTTTGTTGGGTTGTAGCAAACCACAAAAATCCACACTAGGATGTCTCTAATGATAATCCACTCGAAGAATGAAGAAGAAACTGTCAAAAGAAATGGTTTGAATAAATTCAAAGTGCTAGCTTTGAAAGTGTTCTTGAGAGAATTTTATTGTGTCTTAAAAATATTTTTTTCACAAAAAATATTTTTATGTCTATTTTCTGTCATTTGACATCTTTTCTATTTGAATCAAATTCAAAAAAAAAAGATAAAAAGTCAAAAATGGAGAAAAGGGAAAATGAATGAATAGTAATTGGCCATAATTGGCCTAATTAAGGCCAAATTATGTCATTGGCCATCGGGAGGGAGGCAACATCACGCTGGGCCTGCAGCGGCAGCCTAGCTGGCACACTAGATAGGCCAAGAACCTGCCTAGCCAGCGCGGCCCGTGACCCTCTCAAATGACTTTTCCCGTGCAATCTCATCGCGATTCATCCCGAAATAATTCTCTCATATTTTGGATCATATCCAATACCATTTTACTCATTTTCCATATCTTCAATGTGTGTGACCCATTAGGTTCTCGTTTATGTTAGCCACTTAAATTAACAATTAATTTAAGCAAGTCATGAGCGGTATCTAGCAACACATTATGACCCCCAATTGACCGGAGAGTCAGTAGTTTGATTACTTTTCATATACAATTTTTGTGCATTATTCCTTTCACCATTCTATACCCCACTTGGTTCAGAGTATGGACATGTGTTAACTCCCACTAAACTGATTACATCACGTCTAGTCCAAGTAATGTTAGTTCTTATCCTTGAGGCTCATTACTTTATTAGATATGTCATTGAAGACTATTATTATGACATTTCCACTCTAGCCAGACATTCCCAAGTAATGACCACGATAAGAGGTCATGGGTATACACTCCTTCAATAAGGAGTGTTGAATCCTTTGTTGGTTACCCAATTACCTTCGAATACCTTAAGCTGTATCCAATCATCACCCTATGAGTAACCTCCCTGAGGCAACAAGGAATAGTGTCAAAATCAATATTCAAGATATCCTTGAGTACCTTAAGTCTAAGGATACTTGCACCATTGCTATAATGAGACTATCATTGACATTTGAATAGATTATCCATATAATTGTCTCATAGCTGGTCATCTAATGTACTTAGCTACACTTAGCAAACATCCACATGTTAACTCTAAACATCTCATATTTATAGATTATGAGGTCTACTAATCGATCCAATCAAGGAGTGTAATATGTGCTAGTCTGTCCGAATTAATAATGTCCAGTCTCATTAATCCTATGACTAGGGATAATTTTGATACTAACATAATTACACATGATAAGAATCTCAATATCATAATCTCATCATGATTTTCTTCATGCTATGTTATGTATCAAAGACTTCATTAATTGATTTAAGATCACTTATCAATTCATATATCAAATGAACATCAAATTAATAAAAAAGCTTTTTATTAATCAAATAAATTTGTACAATAAATGCTAAAGGTGATTGCCTTTATAGCACTCCTCTAACAAGCTCCCACTTACACTAAAGTCAATCGCCTTTGTATTTAATTCCATAGGTGAGTATATGAGAATCATATTTCTTTTGGAGAAATGGCTTAGTTAAAGGATTTACAATATTCTGATCAGTGGACACTCTTTCTTTCTTTACATCATTCCTACCAATGATTTCTCTAATCAAATGTATCTTCTGAGTACATGTTTGGATCTCTGATGAGACTGTGGCTCTTTTGCCTGTGCAATGGCTCCATTATTATCATAATATAATTGTATTAGATCAATAATGCTGAGAACCATTCCAAGTTCTGTGATGAATTTTCTTTATCCAAACTACTTCTTTTGCTGTTTTAGAAGCTGTAATGTACTTTGCTTCAGTAGTCATTTCCTATTTGGAACTCTTCTAACTAACTGCTCCACCATTTAGTTTGAATATATAACCTGACTGAGATTTTGAGTCATCATTGTCAGATTGGAAGCTGGCATCGGTATACCTACTCACAATAAGATCTCCATCTCTATATACCAAGAATACATACTTAGTCCTTCTCAAGGTCCAATTGGTATCTGCTCGTGACACTCAGAGCATATGATACATCGGGTCTTGTACATATCATAACATACATGATTGATCCTATAGCTGAAGCATATGGAATCAAACTCATGTGTGTCCTCTAATCTTGTGTCTTTGGACACAAAGACTTTAAGAAAGTAATCCCATGGGTCATGGGAATATATCCCCTATTGGACTGCTCCATGCTAAACCTTTTTAGCATTTTATTTATGTATGTAGACTGTGAAAGACCAAGCAATCCTTTAGATCTATCTCTATAGATCTTTATCCCCAAAATATAGACTGTTTCTCCAAGGTCTTTCATAGAGAAATTATTGGATAACCAAATTTTGACTGATTGTAAGGCTGAGACATCATTTCTCATTAACAATATGTCATCTACATATAACATAAGAAATATGATTGCACTCCCACTAACCTTCTTGTAAACATATGGTTCATCCAAATTTTGTAAGAAACCAAATTGTTTGATTGTCTCATCAAACAGAATATTCTAACTCCTAGATATTTGCTTTAATCCATAAATGGATCTTTGAAGCTTACATACCTTTTTGTCATCTTTGGATATGAAATCTTCTTGTTGTGTCATGTACACATCCTCAGTCAGATTTCCATTAAGGAAAGTTGTCTTCACATCCATTTGTCATATCTCATAATCATAATGAGTAGCAATGGCTAAGAGTATCCTTATGGATTTAAGCATAGCTACTAGTCTAAAAGTTTCATCATAGTCAATTCATTGTCTTTGACGATAACCTTTAGCAACAAGTCTAGCTTTATAGGTAATCACATTACCATCCATGTCATTTTTCTTTTTGAAAACCCACTTGCACACTATAGGTTTTATCCCTTCGGGTGGGTCAACCAAAGTCCATATTTGGTTTTCATACATAGAATCTATTAAACCTTGAGGGATATTTCTGTTATTTTGATGATAACAAATAAAATAGCAATATTGTATTTAACATACTTGTCTTCTAAGTCTATTATACAGGACATGGATTAAAATAGCAAGAATGGAAATTGAAAGAATAATCCTTGAAAGACAAAATTCAAGAAATAGCATATTCACTGTCGTGACTCTATGAGTCACTCCCGTGAAAGGAGCTAACCATTACCAAAACCAACATTTGAAGTTCACGGCCATGAAAGAAGAATAAACCGTGAAGTGGGCATTTCAGTCACCCCCTTGAAAATTCATGCATTTTCATCCAGAGAGTTTCACAACCAAAGTCACCACTTGGATCATGGCTGGGAAGCTTGTCACGCCCGTGAATGAGTATGTCACGTCCGTGACTCTATATGTCAAAACATTCCAGAGAGTTTCACGACCAAGGTCACCACTTCAGTCACGGCTTGGGAAGAAATGTCACTCCCGTGACAAGCATAGTCACGCCCGTGAACAATGAAAGAGAAAATGTCAGGTGCGATTTTTTGGTTGGTACAACAGCTAGTTTCGTATTTAATACACCCCAACGGCTATATTCAGCCATAAGAGTATAAATGGAAGTCATTTGTGCATTAAAAACAAGAGAATAAAGAAAATAATAATAGAATAGCATATACTTCGAATTTAATTCTTATCATAAGCTATTTGTACTTTCATACTTTGAGAACAAAATCTATTCTCTGTAAAAATCTTTTTGGTCTTCATTTATTGAGCAATTAAGATTTGTAAGTGGTTATCTCTGTAATCTTTACTCAAGTGAGCTTTGGGTATTTCTGGGTTAAGAGTAGAACACTTGTAAGGGTGAGTTGTGTGAGCCTCCAAAACACAAATTAAAAGGTTATTTGTGTGAGCTTGTAAAAACACAAAGTGAAGGTTGTTTGTATGATCCTGTAAAAACTCAAAGTGAAGGTTGTTTGTGTGAGCCTGTAAAACACAAGGAATTGGTTATTGTGTGAGCCATTAAAACACAAGAAATTTATGGGTTAGGTGTGAGCCATTGTGAGAAACGCCATAGTTGGGAGTGAGCTTGTAAAACTCCATTGTAACACTTAGTGTGTTAATGAAACTCCCAATTGCGATTGGGGAGAGGAGCAGGGTTTGTTAACACCTGAACCTCTATAAAAATCCTTGTGTTAAATTCACTCTATCCCTCCTAAAACTAATCTTTTATTTCCGCACCTTATAGTTTAATTTTTGAAACTCCAATTCAACCCCCCTTCTTGGTTTATTATCTGGGAAACAGAATCCATTTCTGACTTCATGGCTTGAAACTATTTGTCAGATTTTGAACTATTCAGAACTTCTTCATAGGTTGTAGCCTCATCGTTTTCTATGAGCAATACATCGTTCTGCTCACTAATGATAAATCCATCTCTCTGGAATAGTACTTATCCTACTTGACCTACGAAGCTCTTGTGCTTCAGAAGGTTGAGCTATTAGATCATCTGTATGAATAACAAGCTCGGATTTAGGTAGTTGATCAGTATCTGTTTAAACATCTTGAACTTTCTCAAGTTTAATTTTGCTCCCACTATCTCCTTTTAAAAGGAATTCTCTCTCTAAAAAGATAGAATGTCTTGAAACAAAAACCTTTTGTTCCAAGGGGTGGTAAAATTGATATCCATATTATGCTTTTGGATATCCCACAACAGACATCGGTTAGACTTAACTTTTAGCTTATCTGACATTGTCCGCTTCACATAAGTAGGACAACCCCAAATTCTCATGTAAGAAAATATGGGTCTTTTGTTATACCATATCTCATATGGAGTAACATCAACTGACTTCGAAGGAACTCCATTTAATATATAAATGGCGGTCTCTAATGCATAACCCCAAAAGGATTTAGCCAGTTCAACAAAACTCATCATAGACCTTATCATGTCTAACAAGGTTGGATTTCTTCTTTCAGCCACACCATTGTGTTATGGCATGTAAGGTGGAGTCCATTGAGATAAAATCCAATTATCCTTATGATAATCTAGAAACTCTTGGCTCAAGTATTCACCTCATCGATCTGATTGAAGTATTTTAATACTTTTGCCAAGTTGTTTCTCTACTTCATTTATGAATTCTTTAAACTTTTCAAAAGCTTCAGATTTGTATCTCATAAGATACACGTATCCATATCGTGAGTAGTCATCGATAAAAGTAATGAAGTAGATGAAACCACCTCTGGCGAGTGTAGACATTGGACCACATACATATGAATGTATTAAGTCTAAAAGTCCATTAGCATGCTCACCCTTTCCCTTAAAGGGTAATTTAGTCATCTTGCCTAATAAGAAAGATTCACATGTGTCATATGATTCATAATCAAATGACTCCAAAGTACCACTCTTGTGCAGCTTAGCCATGCATTTCTCAATTATATGACCAAGGCGACAATGTCATAAGTAAGATGATTTCAACATATCTTGTTTTTGCCTTTTATTATCATTAATGTTTAAAATTGGATTTGACATATCTAATATGTATATTACATTGCATAATGTACCACTATCATAAAGAATTTCATTCAACATAATAGAACAACAATTGTTACTAAAAGCTAAAAGGAAACCATCTTTATTTAGACTTGAAACATAAATAATGTTTTTAGTCAAAGCAGGTACATAATAGCAATTATCCAAACTTAATATAAGCCCACTAGGGAGGGTCAATATATATGTTCCTACTGCTAATGCAGTAACCCTTGCTCCATTTCCAACGCGTAGGTCTCACTCTGGCTTATTGAGTTGCCTACTATTTCTTAGACCCTGCATATCAGTGCATATGTGTGAGCCACAACCGATATCTAATACTCATATATTATTATTAGAAACAATATTAATTTCAATGACAAAAATACCTAAAGTAGATGGGGCATCATATGTCTTCTTCTTTAAGGACTCCAAGTAAGTCTTGCAGTTTCTCTTCCAATGGCCATCTTTGCCACAATAAAAGCATGTCCCTTTTGGAGCAATCTCTTTGGCCTTCTTCTTGGCCACGCCTCCCTTAGGCTTCATGGACTTCTTCTTCTTCTTAAGGTTCTTCCTTTTAGAACTTAAAGAGTCCACCAACATCACAACCTTACTGTCCTTCTTGACAGATGGCTCAACTGTTTTGAGCAAGTTAATCAGCTCAGGAATAGTGATAGAGATTTGGTTCATCCTATAGTTAAGCAAAAAATGTGAATAACTATCAGACAAACCGGTTAGAATTAAGTCAATATTTAATTCATGGTCCATCATATATCCCAAGGTGGCCAACCTTTCAATATAGTCATTCATCTTCAATGCACATTGCACTAGAGATGTCCCCTCAACCATCTTAGTGCGAAAAAGCAACCTCAAAGTTTCAAACCTTTCGAAACGTGCTTGCTCATTAAAAAGCCCTCTTAGATGGTATACTATGGAATTAGCATCCATAGCCTCATGCTGCTTTTGCAACTCAGTTGACATAGTACCAAGCATAATGCAGCTTGCCATCTCACTATCATCGAGATGCTTTTGATATGCCTTCTAATCATCTTCAGAAGCATTAGCAGTAGGGTGATTAGGGAATGCCTTATCTAGGACATAACCAATCTTTTTAGATTGGAGAACTATTCTCAGATTTCTTAGCCAATCCATAAAATTAGGTCCAGTCAACTTATTTGATTCTATTAGTGATCGCAAATTCACACTTGTCATGATGATCATTCTAGCAACCTAGATGTAAAATAGAACATGTTAGAATGCACATAAAATGCATGTTTATTAGGTATTTAATAAATCGTATTACGACTCCCACTATTTTATTGGGAATCCATAGCCCTCACTATAAACCTGAGAGAACATATATGGAAGTTCTCCTTGTGGGTTGATATCCAACTAGCTAAGAATAACTTTGAGGCAACTCAACAAGTTATCCTTAGTTTGGTTGGTAGGTATCTAATCCATACCAATTGCATTATTCATACAACTATCGAATCTTGTGTCATCAACTTATTGATGTGTGCACATACATTGGACTATCAACTCTTGATATGTGTACATCTCATGTATACAAACCCAACTTCGCCTCCAAATACATTAACCTTAGCGCAAATCCAACAAGTTAATAATATCGGTTAAGTCTAACCCATTAATCGTGAAATCTAATTTCAATGGATTGAACATATTCTTATAAAGTGAGCTTGAGGTAACTCAACAACCCTAACTCTAGAAGAACTCTAGTTCTCCCCATATGGAAGGCGTAAGACTTAATTGTTTATTTAGCGAGGGATTTCTTTGTTAAGTTTCATCAAGTTATTATTTCATACTTTTATATATCATACATTCATCACAAAAAAGATAGTCATATTAACTATATGGCATGACTATGGATATACTAAAGTCAATCTCTTGAGCCAAAGAGAAACTGACTAGGTCTTACCTAGGTATATGCGTGAATTTATAACCCAAAATAGAAATTAAATTCTTATTTCTAAGTCTTCTTGTTTATGGTACCACCTTATTTGCTTCTTGCTCCTTTGTATTTTCATTATATCCTAATCCTATGTAATCTAATTACATATTTTAAATTATAGAAAACCTCAATTTATATTTGAGGGGAGTAAGATGAGAAGAGAAATACATAAGAAAGAAAGAGAGGTAGGGACACGCATGCCCTATTTACCATAAAACAAAATAATTCTATGCATTCTCAATAACATTGGGCCTAAGTCCATAATCATCCATCATGTCTTTTCATACACCTCTAACATGCATTCTCTAATGTACAAAATAAAATTGACAATTTTGGATTTATAATTGTAAATCGATTCAACATTTGAACCGAAATTGCCTCTTTGTGTTCTTTCGGTTAATTTAATTTTGTATAACATTTTAAAGTGCAATTTAATATTTAATCAAATTAAATTAAATTCCATATTTCCATAATTAATTCAAAATTTATTTTCCTTAAAATCAGAATATTATGATATTAAAATTAAATAATTTAATTTTAATGTACATACCAATTTCTAGTCATACTAGAATTACAATTGCACAACTTAAATTAATTCAAAATTAATTTCCAAAAATTATAAAAAATTATAAAAATTCAAATCATCATTCAAATCATCTTTAGTCAGCTCAATTTCATCAAAATATTTTGTCACAAGCCAAAATTACTAAGACAAACGAACCAACACACTTAGACGCTCAAAATGAATCATTCGACATCTAGAATTTTTTAAAATTTTAAATGCATGCAAAATAAATTTGGCATATATCTAACATCAAAATAACATATTTTTAATCACATAAAAAATATTTCAAGATGCTGGAAATAAAATAAATATATACAAAAATATCAAACAAAACAGCCCTACTGGGTATGCTTAAACAATCTCATTTTTATGTTTATTTAAAAAAATTAATTAAAATAATTTTTAATTAATCATTTGATACTTCCAAAGGAATAACAATATTCTCAATATATCGAAATAATATTTTTATGATCAAATTACAAGAAAAATATAATCATCTCCATCAATTAAGCCAAACAACAACACATGTTCATAAAAAAACAATTTAAGTATTTTTGAAATATATCTAAAATTAATTATTTGAATCACATTCAAATTATTTTTCAATTAAAATAATCATCCTTAATCATCCCATGATTAGATTAGAGAAAGAAAAATGTGTAAAAAATATTTTACAAATTAATTTTAATTTTTCAAATCATATTGATCCAAAATCATCAAAACCATGCAATTTAATTGCACTTTCAATTAAAATTAATTTTAATGGACACAAGGAGATTCTGATACCACTGTTGAGTTTTGAAGAATGAATCATATTCATAAACGCAGTGAAAAAATAAAATTTTTAAAATCTGAAATAAAATATTATACTTGTGTCATTAAAACTAATTTATATAAACATAGTGGTTAGAAATTATAGCTTATAATTTCTTATTTGTTATTCAAATCTTCACTTTGTTATTCAAATCTTCATTTTGTTAGGTTGTAGCAAATCACAACAATTCACACTAAGATATTTCTAATGATAATCCACGTGAAGAATGAAGAAGAAACTATTAAAAGAAATGGTTTGAACAAATTCAAAGTGTTACCTTTGAAAGTGTTCTTGAGAGAATTTTGTTGTCTTAAAAATATTTTTTTCACAAAAAAAATTTTGATGTCTATTTTCTCTCATTTGATATCTTTTATATTTGAATCAAATTCAAAGAAAAGATGAAAAGTCAAAAATAGAGAAAAGGGAAAATGAATGAATAGTAATTAGCCTAATTAAGGCCAAATTCTGCCACTGGCCAACGGGAGGGAGGCAACAGCATGCTAGGCATGCTGTTGACTGCCACTGAGCCGCTCATCTGGCTCGTTAGGAAGGCCAGTAGCCTACTTAGCCCGTTCGAGCCCTCACGGGCCCGTGACCCTCTTGAACGATTTTTCCCGTATCATCTCATCGCGATCCTTCCCGAAATAATTCTCTCATATTTTGGATCATATCCAATACCATTTTACTTATTCTCTATATCTTCAATGCGTGTGACCCATTAGATTTCCGGTTATGTTGGCCATTTAAATTGACAATTAATTTAAGCAAGTCATGAGTAGTATCTTGCAACACATCATGACCCCTAATTGACTAGAAAGTCAGTGGTTTGACTACGAACCTTTCCATAGACAATTTTCGTGCAATTATTCCTTTCACTATTCTATACCCCACTTGGTTCAGAGTATGGACATGTGTCAACTCCTACTTAACTGATTATGTCATGTCTAGTCCAAGTAATGTTAGTTCTTTTCCTTGAGGCTCATTACTCTATTATATATGTCATTGAAGACTATCTTTATGATATTTTCACTTCGGTTAGAGATTCTCGAGTAATGACCACGACAAGAGGCCATGGGTGTATACTCTTTCTATCAGGAGTGGTGAATCCTTTATTAGTGTAGCGCTCACTTACCCTACTAATCGCTAATAGGATATGGAAGTGCTACTAAGCTCATTTAATTTAAAACCAACGCTCAATTTTGTATAAATATTTTTTTTTTTCAATTTAAATATATATCTAGTGATGGGAATATTGTGATTCAAAATAACTTATTCATTAAACCATGATATTTAAAAATATAACTACAATAATTCTAGATATATATAATTACCAAATCCATTACTTATATCTATTACAAGCCACAAATTTACATCAACAAAATTCTTAAAACTTAATTTTTACAACATCATTATCAAAACATACAAAAAGAACTAGACTGCTGCAATCTGATCTTGGGGTTCCCTCTTCTTCGGTCGCCCTATCAGAACAGCTACTTCTATTTATCTGCGCGTGAAACACACGCGCTAAGCTACTAGCTTAGTGGTACGTTTGACAACTATCCAATCATTACATAAATAATTCTAAAATAAAATTTTAGAAACTACAATTAACCTATTTAGCATGCCAAATATTCAATTAATAATAAACTATTTTCTTCATGCAAAAATATTTAATTCATGAATTATGATATTTTATTCATTAAGCATGCTTGAAATTTTAACAATACAAGATATAAAATTTACAATATGAATTTCATACTTCACATTTTTTTTTCTGTTATTTATTTAATAGTCCACGACATCTTAGACCGGAACTAAACACTGGATATAGGATTTCTGCTCTCCGGCAGTATACTCGGTGCCTACATAATTATTTTATAACTCGGCGTTTAACGCCTACATTTTCAATAACAACTCAGCACCTTTTTGGTGCCTACGTAAATTTCGAACTCAGCACTAATTCTTAGTGCCTAAGTAAATTTCAACTCAGCACTATTATTTTTAGTGCCTACATAATTTTAACTCAGCACTATTATATTTAGTGCCTACATTTCTACCCTTTTATTGGCATGCCAACTTATCCTAATTTCTAGTTCTCGACTAGATGTTATAGGGCTTAAATTACATTTGTTACTTTTATTCATATTTGCATAAATTATGTAGGGAAACATTAATATAAATTCCATATAAATGCAATAATTCTCATTCAATATTTTACAACCTCATACTAGCTCATTTAATCATTATAACTATAAGAAAAATTCAATCAATACATTTTCTAACACATAAATCCACAATCAACACATTTCTACCAGCTGTCCTATTCTGGACAGCATTTCTACCTTATGTTGCTCTGCATTTTTCGTCTATTTTTAGACAGAATTTGGACATGTGATCATCTAACAAAATATAGGTACATGTCTTATATTTAATTTCCAACTTGAATCACATCAAAACAAAATTTTTAGCAAAAGTTATAAATTTTCTCCTAAGTTACGTTCGCTGCAATCTGCCCAGTATTTTACTGGACAGATTTCTGCCTTATCTTTCTATATCTTTTTCATCCATTTATAGATGGTATTTGGACAAGTGATCAACTAGAAAAATGCAGGTACATGTCTTATCTTTAATTTCCAACTGGAATCATATTAAAAATAATTTCTTAGCAAAAGTTATGAATTGTTTTCCAACCTATGTTCACTGCAATCTGCCCAGTATTTTTTTTTCTGGACAGATTTCTAGTTCAAAGTTTGAGTCCATTTGTCACCTAATTTCAGGCATATTTAGGTCTAATGGTCTGAATGAAAGTTCAAGCCCTATGTCTTAAATTTCCAATCCAGCAAGAATCACTCAGCAATGATTTCCAGAACTCAAGTTATGACCAAAACACTAGACACTGTTCATAAGAAGAATTTTCCAGCACATCAAATAATTCATACATTTTCCATTTTCATGCATCAACCTCATTTTCTAGTCTTTATTTTCACATTCATGGCATCATTTAATCACTCAATCAAATGTTCAGAATTTCATACATAAATTCACTACATCACAAAATCAAAATCAATACTTTTCTATATTGAATTTTTGCCAAATGTACATACCTCAAAGTTCTATTTTTCTTCACTTTTCTCTTCCTCTTAGATAGCCTTTTCCTTGCCCTTACTTCCCCTTTGATTTTGGTTCAAAGGTTGTTCACTTCCTTGCCCTAACAATAAATTTTACACTAATCAAACACTAATCACACTAATCTACCCTTAATCACCATTAGCATACTAATAACCCTAATTTACTAGCTATAATGGCAACTAACCTCAAACTCAAAGAAAAGAGAAGAAGAAAGTAAGGAGATGGAAAATCTAAACTCACCTTTGATGATCTTCCAAATGGCTAAAAACTTTTTTTTTCTTCCTTTCTTCCTTCCTCTTCCTTAGTTTTGCTCACTTTACTTCACTTTCTTCATGATCTTGCCTTAATCCCCTTTTTTTTCATCTAATCTTAGCTTGATTTGAAGAAAGAAAAACAAAAGTAAATGGGAGAGGAGAAGCTCACGGCAAAGAAGAAGAAAAGAGAGAGAAATGAGTTTGGTCAAGATGAAGAAGAAGAAGAATGGTCAAAAAAGTGAAAATTTGACTTTTTATAGTTGGATTAGGTGGGTGGTTAGGATTAGTTACTAATCTTGCTTCCTATTGGTCCATTAATTTAAATCACTCTTACTTTATTTTAATCAAAAGAATATTCCTTTCCTTAGATAAAGAATATTCCATTTTTATGCCTTCTTAGAATTTCTGTGCAAAAAATACTGCAATTCCAAATTTCGTTCAGCGAAAAATAATTTTTTTTCCCAATTTTAATTCTAAACTTCAAAATTCTCAATTAATAATATTCAAAATATTTTTCTCCCATCTTATTATTATTTAAATTTATTTCTTTCATGTCCAAATTTAGACCCCGATCGGTTTAGCGCGCCGAATTTCGGTCAACCGCGACCGTGGCCTAAAATATCGGGCATTACAGTTAGTTACCCAATTACCTTCGAATACCTCAAGTTGTATCCAATCACCACCTTATAAGCAACCTCCCTGAGGCAACAAGGAATAGTGTCAAAATACAGAATCAATATTCAAGATATCCTTGAGTACCTTAAGTCTAAGGATTCTTGCACCATTGCTATGATTAGACTATCATTGAAATTTGAATAGATTATCCATATGATTGTCTCATAGCTGGTCATCCAATGTACTTAGCTACACTTAGCAAGCATCCACATGTTAACTCTAAATATCTCATGTTTATAGATTATGAGATCTACTACTCGATTCAATCAAGGAGTGTAACATGTGCTAGTCTATCTAGATTAATAATGTCCCCCTCATTAATCCTATGACTAGGGATAATTTTGATACTAACATAATTACACATGATAAGAATCTTAATATCATGAACTCATCATGATTTCCTTCATGCTATGTTATATATCAAGGACTTCATTAATTGATTTAATATCACTTATCAATTCATATATCAAATGAACATCAAATTAATGAAAAAATCTTTTATTAATCAATTAAATTTGTACAATAAGTGCTAAAGGTGATTGCTTTTAGAGCACTCATTTAACAGATATAACTCTGCTAACCTGTCTAATGGGTAGTCCCGTCTAATAGGCGAGAAGTGTGATGACTTCATTAACTTATCCATAATCACCCAAACAGTGTCATACCTTTTTGGTGTCAAAGGCAATCCAATCACAAAATCCATGGTGATTCATTTCCATTTCCATTTTGGAATTATGATTTGTTGTAATAACCTTGAAGGTACTTAGTGTTCCTCCTTGACTTGTCGACATATCAAGCATCTGGTAGTGAATTTTGTGATGTCCTTTTCCATACCTGACTACCAATACTTACTCTTCAAGTCGTGATACATCTTATTACTTCCTGGATGCATGGTATATTTTATCTCATGTGCCTCATTTAAGATCCTCTGTCTCAAATCTTCTAAATTAGGTATACATAATCAACCTTAGTAATATAAGTCGTCATCTAGCCTAATTGTATAATCAGACCTCTGCTCCCTTAAAGACTGACTTGGCTAATTCAACTAACTCGTTATATTGCTTTTGTGTATCTCTGATTTCTCGGTTGAGAGTTGGACGAATGTATAATTTTTCCAAGGTCTTTCGGTTTAGTGCATCAACCACAACATTGACCTTACCTAGATGGTAGTCAATCACTCAAATGTAATCCTTGATCAACTCTAACCATATTTTCTGTCTCAAATTCAATTCCTTCTGTGTAGTAAGACACTTCAAACTCTTTTGGTTGACGTAAATAAAACACTTTTAGCCACTTAGGTCTAAACAGAGTCAAATGAGATATACAATGCATGCATGATAAACTCTTAGCCACTTAGGTCTAAAAAGGCCTAAATCTAAGCTCTGATACTAATAAATATAACACCCTCTCATATTGTTAGGAATAATTCCAACTATATAGGAGAATGTCACATGTCTATTAATTTAAAATCCGTTACCTTATCATATTTTAATATTTTTTTTAATTTTCACATGATAGCAATATACCATCAAATTAATTAATTTATTATATATGTGGAGTTGACAAATCATATCCGTAGTACAAAATATATGTTTGGGCTTCCATTAGACTAATATTTACAAAATACATATAATCCAAATAAAATTACAGGTTCTCATTATAAAAAGACATGTTCAATTTTTGAAAATCATAATTATACTTATAACCCAAGACATGTAGGTAAGAACAAAATGTATATCATGTAAAACATCAATCCTTTGATGTTAATTTACTTTATTTGACTCTGTATGAGTTTACTTCTCCTCCTGTCAATTTCTCTCTATAGGTTCCGGACCTGCATGTGGGAAAACACCCATATGTTAAGCAAACAAATGCTTAGTGGTATATATGTGTACAACAATTAATACATGTATTCATGATATTTCATAGCAATTTCATGTTCATAATTATTCAATTCGTGCCCATACTTTGATATACATATACATTCATGTAATTCATACTTTGCTACTATATTAACATATACACTTGCATGTTAAATCCCAAAATAATATAAATAAATATATGTATCTAAATAATACCAAATTATATTTCTTTTTCAATATTTCCATATGTTACAATAATTTTCATAGCAATATTAAAAATCAATTCATTATATATCAATCGGGGATATTGCATATCTGGTTTATTGATTTAATACATATAGATGTCATAATTTGCAAAGTAAATTTATATATCAGTAACCATATAACAACCATGACATATAATAGAAATTTTTTTTCCATTTACCTGGTAACTTTTTTTTAAAATATTTTATAGCCCAAAACTCTAAACTCATACTATTTGGATGCGGGTTGTGAAATATGAGCTCTCTCACCCGAGGTTAAGCCACTCTACTCATTATCTGTATTTATATATTTAAGTGATCAACTGAGCTTGTCAAGTCAAAAGTGCTCTCACTCGAGGTTAAGCCACATTGTCCTTATAATAATAAATTTTATATCATCATAAAATCATGCGATACCGTAAATCCCCCAATGACATACCATATATCCTATGTCAAGTCCTAGATTAGAGAAATGAGCTTTCATCTTTTATTTTTTTATTATCCATGTAACTCATCATATACATATCCATATGATCAAAATTATAACATTTCTTCAACTATATATATTTATGATATCATATCTTACATATATAATATGTCATGCTATTTGAATCAATAACATAGTATCTCATTAATATATAATTATAATTATAATATCATTTCATACATATCTCATATGTATTTCAAGGTATCATATCGAGTCTTACCTTTCAAATCTTATATATTCATTAACTCATCTACATATTAAATTAACTTAGCTAATATACCATAAAAATTTTAAATATAATTACTATCACATTATTCACAATTAAAACACACACACACACACATATATACCACAAAATATTTGGAAGTTTAAATTACTAAATTTTTATTTATGGATAGATCCTTGTCTTGAACTTATATCATATTTTTTACCTACTTATATTTCAAATTTGAACTCATAATCTTCTATAAATTTTTAGTTTAATTTCTTATCATTCATACGAAAAAAGAATCACATAAATCTGAATTTTTGAACTAAAGTTATTGTCAAATAACCATATAGCATTCAGTAAAAATTCTATTCAGTATTTTCTAGATACTTCTAGCTCTGAGATTTTGTAGCCAATTTTAGATCCAATTTAAATCAAAACTGGTATTTACACTCCATAAGAATTTTATATTTATATGTCTACTTTCATTTCCAATTAATCTTATCCTAATTCAAATTTGATAATAAAAGATAGACCAAATTATCGTGTAGAGTTCAATGAAAATCCGCTCAATATTTTCTGGGCATTTCTAGGTTCGACATTTTGTCGTAAATTTTAGCTAAACTTAAAATCAAATTTAATACTTACACTCTCATAAAAGTTTTAGATCTATATGTTTACTTTTATTTTCAACTAGTTTCAGACCGATCAAAGTTTTATAACAGAAGATATGACCAAATTACTGTTTAGTATTCAATAAAAATCTACTCATTATTTTTTTGGATATTTCTATATTTAAGATTTTTTAGTAAATTTTAGCCAAACTTATAATAAGATTTAACACATACACTCTCATAATTTTTAGATTTATGTGCCTATTTTTATTTTTAACTAGTTTCATCACAAATCCAAGTTTTAGAGTAAAAGATATGTCTAAGTATGTTAAGACTGTTCTAAATGAATTTTAGCAAAATTATCAAATACATCTAAGTTGTTTGTTCAATTATCAATCAACATCAAATATTATTTAAATGCAAATAAAATACACAAATGAATAAATGTGCTCATATATACAAATCTTAACATAATAGAGTCTTAACCTCTTCAAACCTTAAGCTTTTATTACTGTTTTAAGGTTTTGGAGGGAGGAAGAAGAAGAAGAAGTAAAAGAATGATGGAAGAAGAGAGGATTTGTGTATGAGATAGTAGAGTGGTGGCTAAAGTTTCTGAAAAATGGAAGAAGAAGAATGAAAATAACCTTTTTATACTCAATGCAAATATCATTTTAGGTCCCTTCTTATTTTTTCCAAATACGCACCTTAATCCTTGGTTTTTACCTTTTTCTTATTAACTTACCCAACATTTCTATCTCATTTATTAAACACACGTAACTTAATAAAATTCACTTATAAATATTTTTCTTATATTTTATTTCCAAATTTAGACTATGATAATTTTGATCACAACTATTTGGCACGCTAATTATTCAGACTTAAATTAACGGGCATTACCAAAAGCAGGCCATTTCACTTTCTATTGGGACGGAGGTTAGGAATACCTAATTTAGAGTGGAGCGTGGAGTGATAACTAAGAAAGTTTCTCTTTACCAAAAAGAAGAGTTCCCAGGCAGATAAGGAAGTAAGCTTTTAATCTTTTAATAGTTAAAGTGATTGTTAAAAAGCTTCATTTAACAATTAGATTAACATTGGAGAAGTAAGCTAAGGAAAGAAGAATGTCCTGACCTTTGTTGATTCGCCCCAAAAACACACTTAAATTTGCATGTGTTAAGCATAACATTGAAGTAGCATGATGAAAGTTTCAACGCGCTTAGGCTGAGAGAGCTCCAGCTAAAAGATTCTATCTCATATCTATAACAATTTGACAAAAGATTCTATCTCATATCTATAACAATTTGATAGAATTCGAAAGCATCAAAATAAAGGTGAATTTCAGTGTATGCATTCTTTCTTTTTAGATCCTACCCTATGGAATGCTTTTCTGGAGCCTTCCTTATGGGTTGAAAATATGTGGCTGTTGAAAAAATGTAGTACTGAAAATGGCAAGATTTGTGTTTTACTACTATCGAACTTTTGAGGAAGAGATCTTTAAGCTGAGAGAGCTCCAGCTAAAAGCCATCCTTGTGGAAATAAATAAAAAACTATGCGTTAGCAAACAACATTTTTTTAAAGCAAAGTGCTTAGTCTCTCTTGTAGTGGTCTGCCTTTATGGATTGAAGAATTATAAGAACTTGGGTTATCGAATACAAATTTTTCACAGAGCTGCTTTAAGGGCCATATCAACCTTTCCATTACTTTTCATCATCACTACACTACTTAGCAATATCTCTACAAATAATGATTAGTTCTTTCTAAGATGCTTATCACAATCACATATATATCAATTTTATAAAGAAAAATATAAACATTAAAAAATTAATATATTTCTTATCACTTGAGCGGAAGTAAAGATTCTATTTATTTTTCATTTAAGAAACCTATGAAGCCCTTTAAGGTTTTAATGTTTCGATTTCATTGTATAGTTCTTTGTCAAACTTGACCATAATCTTTAATGCTTCTAATGCTCTTACAGGTCTCACATCCCCTTTTTGTATTTCACATGCATTATTCAGTTTCTACTCATGCAATTTGTTACATATTTAATTGCGGCATATAAACTTTCTTTTTTACTTCTTCAATTTGATTATGATTGCAATGAAATAGAAAGTTCAACAATCTTGAATCGACGATGGCGAACTTGATTTTTCAGGTTCATAGTAGTAGATGCATAAGAAATATAGTCCTAAAGCATATGGAAAGGGAACGATTTGTCCTTTGTAAGTAGCTTAATTCCTATCACATGAGTCACTATTTGTAAAAGAGAAATAATTTACTTTGCTTAAACCTTACTCTGTTTTCCTGATGAAGCAATTGCTTTTTAGATTAAGGATCCGTTTGGTATTACGTTTGTGAAAAATGCTTTTGGAGAAGTTTTTTTATTTTTAATTTTTTTGAGTTTTGAAAATTGATTTTGGAAAAAAATATGTAAATAGATACTTTTTCTATAAACAGATTTGAGAAAAATAGTTTATAAAAAATTAAAAAAATCAGTCAATTAAATCAAAAAATTCTAAATATATTTTTTGAATATCTAACAGCAATTCCAAACACCTCATAAATTCAAATGAGAAAAAGGTAAAAGTGAAAAAAAAAAAGTAGAAGTAAAAAGTGAAGACATTTTTGGAATTTATTTAAAAAGAGAGTATATGAGATAATTTTTTTAAGAAATTATGTCACCAATTAAGCACTTGTCAAAAGGAGACCTTAAAAACTAATAAATGTTAAAATTCGATGGTTTTTTTTTAGAAATGAATTAGACTTTTGGCTCAGTAAATTTTCAGCCTAGTTCAAAAGTTGTGGTGCCTAGAGACCTAAGCTATAGGTTGTCTAAGATTTGCTAGAAGTTGGGTGTAAAAAAATAGAATTGATTTATTTATTTGATTGATTTTTTAAATTTTTTTATAAACTTTTTTTTTAAATATATTTCTGAAAAAATATTTATTTATCTATTTTTCTTTAAAATTAGTTTTCAAAACTAAAAAAGTTAATTTTTTTTTTCAAAAAGTGATTTTTTAGGTAGATAAATGAGCTCTCTTTTTTGCTCTAGGAGCATATATATATATCTTAAAAAAATTTACGAAAAACATTTTATTGTCATAGTGGAAAATAATTTAAGGAGAAAATAATTTTTTGAAGATTATATAAGAAGATTACTTTGATGCATATATGATTAAAAGTCCATCAATTTGTCTCAAAAAAGTATATATATTTTTTTAATCTTTTGGAATTATGGGGGCACTTGTAAAATTTGACTTGATAAAACAATGAGTATATGTAGATGGAAATAAGAATTTAAGAGTTGAATGAATAAAATAAAAGTTTTAGGGATCAAATTAAGAAAATCATAAAGTATAGCCGCCAAATTATCCGTCATCGCAAATACAAAAGCTCAGGGAAAGTACTCTCTGTCTCCATTACAATTCAACAAGGTTACCGATTACAGCCATAGTCTTCTTTCTCGAACCTTCCTTTTTCAAAAACCCTAGGGTTTACTCATACCTCGTTCACGCTCCTTTCACTGCACTTTGCCTTGATTCTCTCTTAATTCTCTTTTGATTCTAAATTTTTAAAAATGTTTAAGAAGGCAGTAGAAGCAAAATTGCACCAGAGGCTATCTGGAGCTGACAGGAAGAAGCTTAAACGAACAATCAGAGACAAGTTTCCTCGCGCTTCTGACGCTGATATCGATAATTTACTCCCTCCCAAAGTAGGTGTTTTTAGAAGATTTCTTGAAATTATTTTCTTGTGATTTTGGAATATGTAGTACAAAAATGGATTCATTCATATCATTTCGTGTTTATTTTTATTTTCATTTATATTCAACGCTTTCTTTTTTCTTTCTTTTGAAATTATTATTTATTTGGGCATTTTGTAGCTTGTGTGCATGATTATTAGTTATTGGTTAATTTTTTGTTTCGTTTCCTAAAATAAGTGATGAATTTGATGCATTATTAGTCTCATGTGGTGTAGGATGATACCTGGTTATTGCCAAAATGGTAATAACATTTTATAATGTACTTTTTATCATTGTTTCTATTTGTATGTTCGCACGTTTGGCAAGTTGGGCAAAGAAGCATAGAAAAGGAGTGGCTCGAAGATGTTATAGGATTTTATTGTTAAATTGCTATTATGGATTCTTTTGCTTTTCATAATATTTATTTGGATTGGCTTTTTGGGGATAGGAGCAGATAATTTTTTGAGTCTTGAATATTGACTGATGCTTTGCACTTTATTTCATGTTGGTGTTTTAGGCAGAGATAACTGTTGCAAAGCTTCAAAATCGTGTCCATGTATATTCTGTTGAAGGAGGCTTTCCCATGTTTTTTGATGTTGATGGGCGTGGAACTGAAATCTATCCCACAGGTTGGTGAGAGCTCCTTCATATGTTCTTCCCCTCCTTGATTTTAGTTATAAAATAAAAGAGAGTAGTTTGTTGAAGTTATACTTGGGGCATTCCCATACCACGCTTGGCCAGTTGCTGGACGTGATATCATAATTCCAGCTCAGTGTTTCTTGTTAGTTCTCCTTTTTAGTTGGCTTTAGTGTTGGGGAATCATTGTAGGAGATGCACACAAGCATTTGACAAAGACTTTTAGGCCTATAGTTCAGTGGAGTTATATAATTTTCTGAGTTGAGTAGGTGAATGGCTTCTCAATCAACTCATAGCCCTAATGCATTAATAGGCAATTGATCTATTGCATAATCCTTTCCTTCACCCATGCAACTAAGTTTTACCCAAGTATAGTGGGAATTGAGATGGCTAAAAGAATGAATTTCCTCCATCAGTTAGAGCTACATTTTCAAGCAAACCTTGTTATGCTGGTTATGACCAATTTTCTTGAGTTATCCTTAGTTTACGGCTCATCTTCTATATTCTTGTAGCTTGACTGTGCTTTATCTTCTGCACTAGTGTATATGTCAAATTTTATTTGCTTCTTGCTCAACTTATCGTCAATACTTAATTGGTGTAACTTAGCATGCATTGTACTCATATTATGGACATTTCTTTCTTGCCCAATGTTCATGGTCATGCATAAGAGCATAGTTGTCAAATCGAGATTCGAATAGAGAATCGAATTTGTCATTTTGTGAATCGAGATTCGAATAGAGAATCAAATTTGTCATTTTGTAAATCGAGAATCGAATCAAATCGTAAGATTCGGTTCAATTTGATACTTGATAATATTAATTAGAAATAAATATATATTCATTTTTGAGAACATACTGCATATCATATATTTCATAGTTTTGAAATGTATATATGACTAGACCTCAAAGCACTACTTAATTACTAATAATAATAAACTAAGCAATTCATATAGCATAGGTATCACCATCATCCATCCTCAATTAACCATCCCAAAAACTATTAACTTAAATAGAGAAAATGAAGTAAAAGTTTAAAATCTAAATATTCATTCCTAATAAAACTAATCCATAAAGCCATCATCTTCATCTCCAAGGAAATCATTATCTTCATCACTATTTTTTGTTTTAAGATACTAAAGATGTCTTTCAATATTTTCTTTTTTTTTTTTCATGTTTGTTTTCTAATTAAATTTAAGTGAGTTTTTATGGGTTCCATTTTTTCTTTATTTTTATTTGTTTTTCTAGTTACTAAAAGTGGATTTTATGGGTCCTTTTTGTTTTTTGAGCTGATTAGCTCTTTTAATCATGTTGAATAATATGAATCGACAAATTCATGTTGTTCGATCGATTCTTGCGATTCACTATCGATTAAGGTGATTTGACTGAGATTCAGTGCTAATTTTGATTATTAGTAGAGAGTCGAATCATTTTATATGGGAATTGTATTAACTTGAATGATTCGAATCGAGAATTGTCTGATTCTAACAACAGTGCATATGAAATAGTTGAATTGCATTACAGAACTTGCTAATTAAATTAGCTTGATATTTGTGATTGTAATAAGACATTGATTGTTCTTCTCCATTTCAACCAACTTAGCTTAATCTTGTGAGTTTTTCCCTCTCCACTTTCCTTTTTTCTTAGTAAACTGGAACCAAGGTAAGGTTTCTTTATCTGACTCCCCCACTACTTAGATAGTACCACTTTGCACCCCATTCCTTGGCATTAAAAAATCTAATGCATAATTCCATCATATTTCTATTTTAATTGTAATTTGTCAGATGTACTGTGATCTTCTATGTGATTTTGTTTAGCACCTGATCAAATTTTATTAGTTTATGTCATCAGAAAAAAGTATGAGGCAAGAGATATAACTTAAATGAAGTAACTTGAATGCAAAAGATTCATAAGAAAGACGCATACGAGTTTATTCACCATGTTGAAGGGCCATTGATATTTGTTGGCCACAAGTTTATTTTTTCATTGTTTGCAATTGCTTATACTCTAGTAGTTATTCTTGTTTCAATTATCTTTCTCATCAAAGGTAAATTAGGCTCTCATAAAATTTTATAGTTCTTTTTAATGGAGAGGGTATTTTGCATTTAGGAAATGGAAACCAAGTAACTGGAGGTCTGGGGCTGATTTTACCTGGTTTTTGTTGACAAGTTAGAGTGTTAGAATATCTTGAATTGGATCTTTGTTGCTTATGACCTGGAGATTAGAAAGTTGAGTTACCATGGAATCTCCCACTATATAGTTAACCTTTGATATAGGTATGAAGGCATGTGCGTTCTTTTCAATGGAAAGACTCATTTAAGTTATAAAGATGAAAGCATAAAAGGAGAAATGACTTGTTGTCATAGATACTTCTATACTCATTGATGTGCTATCTTGATGCTTGGTAGCTTTTTAGCTGGCATATGTATGGGATTGTTTTGATATATCTGTCACGGTTAATTCGATTGAATTCAATGCCATATCTTAGTAGCCTTTTAGCTTGCATATATATGGAATTGTCTCTTCTCTCTATCACAGGTAAACTGATTTGAATTTGTGCCAGAACCTTGACCTCAAACTTTTCTTCCATGCTTCTATGTAGACATGGTAATTTTTGAATTGTAATTCAGTATGTAGATTTTTCATTTTAAGCTAAAGCTACCATAGAAGAGTTTGAGAAACCATATCTACTTTTAGTTTTTTCAAGAAAGTTCATTTGCAGAATTTTTCTGTTTCTCTGTTTTTTTTTTTTTCTTTTTTAACTTTGGCCTTGGTTATGGGGAAAAAATATTTTCTTTTGAGTTGGCTTAATATAGTTTATGTACTGTAGCTTCTAGAAATTTTGGAAAGCAGTTTCTACAATGTGAATGATATCAATCGTGGACAAAATTGTTTACACCAGTATTGTTGGACATCATGGTGAATTTTAAGTGGAAGTTCTTGACGCAATAGCAAAGGCAATTACATAATGAGGCTTATAAAACCCTAAGATTGCAGCTGTTGTTTTATTTTTGTAGAATCCTGAAAAGCAAATTAGAACATAGAATCCTGAAAATTTTATTTGTAATATTGAAGGAAAAAACTTGGGAGTTATTTAGAAAATAAAATTTTGTTTTGCGTTTACTGATCTGGGCAGCTCAATTATTTAAAATGGAATCTATTATAAAAACTATTAGCCCTGGAACTTGTAGGGGTGTTAACTTGAGCCTTTAAAGTATAGAAAGAAGTGCAATTAAATCCCCGAATTTCATTTATAATGTGATTAATAAATTACAAAAATTACTCTTATCTCCTGGTATTGGCAAAATGGACTATTTAACTTTATATCAGACCTGTTTAAAAGGTATGTATTATCCTTTGAACTTTTATCTATCAATATCTATTGAATCTCAAGGAGTTGATTGTTCATTTTATACGTTTGGAGACTGAAGTTAATTATTTGCATTCATAAACTAAATGTGGCTCTATTCCTAAGTTAAATATTTTTGTCTTCTTGCTGGATATTAATTTTTTTTTTACCATTACAATGTGCAGTTTTTGCTCTTTGGAACGTCCCTGAATTGTTGTGGTCTTTTATGCTAAAGGGTGGTGAGGTATCCCGATATGTCATTGGAGGAGCAGATTTGATGTTTCCTGGTATTAATGTATCTGCTCAAGGTCTAGGTTCTTTTTCAGCAGGGGAACCATGGGCTGTAAAAGTTCCTGGAAATCCAGCACCTATTGCAGTAAGCTTTATAAGATTCCTCTCTCTCTTTCTTTCTCTCTCTCTGTTTCTCTCAATTTATTTGTTGGTTATGTCTTTCATTGTTGTACTATTTGAACTGATGTTTCATGTATGTTAGCATGTTTCTAATGTCTGCTTTATGTAGGTTGGGTCTACCACTATGAGCAGCGAAGAAGCAATAAAAGCTGGTCTGCGTGGAAAGGCCTTAAGGATAACCCACCATTACCGGGACTTACTTTGGTATGTGTAGCTTTATAACTGTGTGATGTAGTGGTTTCTAACAAGTTCCAACTTTGACATGCTCCAAAAATCATCTGCAGGGAATCAGTTGAGGGCCATTATGTGCCAAATGCAGGTTTCTTTGAAGATGTTGTCCTTGAAGATCCTGCTTTCTCATCATCTGTACAAGTTTCTGATTCAATTGAGGCTGCTGATGGTACTTTAAATGATCAGCAAAATGAGGATCAGAACAATGAAATTGGGGAATCTTCTGCTGTAAATGATGTCATATCAGAACCTCAACCTTCTTCAACTGCTGAGCTTGATTCTCAAAAAGATATTGTTGCACAAGTCACTGCTGATGTGGGTGATGTAAAAGTAGCAGATGATGTTATTGGAGATGATACAACTATTGAGGGCCAGCGTACATTGTCAGCTGAGGATGTGGATGCTTATTTGGATAAATGCTTGTTGCAAGCACTTCATACAACTGTTAAGGATAAAGATCTTCCAATGCCTGGAAGCACTTTCTGGTAAGCTGCTTTTAAGGAAGTTTGCACACTTTCTTATCCCTTAGTCTCATGCACATGGATTAGTCATCTACACTTTTACATATCAAACTTGATTTTGTAAATTAATTGTCTTAATATGGTTGGATTAAAATGTATATCTTTATGTGTATATGAGCATGTTTTTGTGGTCACATTCTGTATCTAATATTTTGTCTGAGCTGAAGATTGATTGATTAATTCTAAAATTGGGCTTTCTCTCTAACTGTATGAAAATTATCAAATTCCATTCCATGTAGAAATTATTTTGAAATGAGTCATGATGATTGTACTGTCATCTGAATTTTTGAGAATCATGAAGAGTCTAATCACTCTCTTTGTAATACTTAGAGAAATTAAAAAATTGATCCACTTTACTAATTGCAGGCTCATTATTATTGTGTGGCTCTGTGCCTAGGGTTGGCCCTGTGCATTATGAGCCATTATGTGGATGAGAACACATTTCATGATTAGACTATGTTCAACATAGCAAATCTTAGTAATGAATCTGATTATTTGATGAATAAATCTTTTTGCTTATCAATAAGTTCTTAATTCTTTTGCTTCTTACTCTGAAAAGAGTTTGGTTTGGTTTCTACAATCCATGTATGACTGATTTGTCTTAGCTCTATCTTTGTCATGCATCTGTTAAAACATAAAGGTGAAGTTTTTGATGCAACATACATTAATAATGAAACAAAGGGAAAAGAGTTCAGAAGCCAGGCTGCAATTGAAGATATTTCACCTTCATTTTCACCTTCACACTCATGCATACAAAAAACATGTCTGCATGAAGCCGATCCATAAGTAGTTGTGATATTATACCAGCTGAAGATTCCATTATGTATAGCTTATGTTTCAGGTTTCAAACTTAGGCCACCTTACTGTTGATGTCGTTATTTCTCGTAATTTGTAGTTGTTTTGCTAGAAATAAAATGCTGTTGCATGCCTGTGATGGTGCAGGTCAAACCATGTTATACCCTGTAGGCCTCCGGGTATTATGCTAGATATCAAGAAATCATCCCACAAGAAACTATCGAAGTGGCTGCAAGCTAAATCTTCTGCAGGATTGGTGTGTTTTCATGCTCTCTTGCTCTCTCTCTCTCTCTCTCTTTCATGATAATAAAATCTTAGACGTAGACTCTTAGTCATTCGGAAGCAGGGAACCTGCAGCCAGGATTTATATTGCTTCTTGGTGTCTTAACATTTAAATTAATTTATGGTTAACATATCTCTTTCCTTGATAACATTGTTGTCAATATGTTGGCACCTTCTGCAAATAGGCAAGGGGTTTCCTGCATGCACATAAGTAGTGTTCATGATCACATCCACAAAGAGGCAAGGGGTGATAGGATTGATTGTGAATCTCTGTACTTTCACTTTTGAGAGGATTTTTGTGATAGCAGGATAAAATGACTTTTTAGTATCATTCTAGTAATGTGGTCCTTGTGTTTGGTTTCACTTTTTTTTTTTTTTTGCTATTGATGAACTATGTTTCTCCCTCCAAATTTGATCAGATTGAATTTAGTTTTAGGGAACTGGATTATAGGACTCTTGACAAAAATTACAGTGATGGTAAGCTCGCCAAAAGTTTGGTCATGTTTGCTAAAAAGGTTAAACCTTTAGAGAGATACAGAAAATGTGAGGCTTTAGATCTTGTTGTAGGTTACATATCTTTTTTCAGTTTTTACATTTTTACTCCTAAATAAGAGAAATTTATATTTTCTCGTTATGGTTCTTATATGATCAAGTTATTTATGTTGAGTTGCATCTGTAGGAAATTATATAGTTTTGGCATGCACATAGATTATAAAAAATTGGTTCATGTGGACAGATTTCGGTGAAAGAGGACAAATATAAGAAGGAAACTGTATTATTCTCCATTAACCGCAGTCATCCAGATTACTTATCCTTCAAGCCAGAAAAGAGGCAGGAACCAAGAAATGATCAGTCTGCAGTTCAAGCTACTACTGAAAGTCGGCCCAAAAAAATACTTGAAGTGGCAGAGATCTATAAACCAAGTGTACATGTCAATCCTATTTTTGCTTCTGTAGGTGCTGATACGGGGAAACTTTACAGTGCTTCAGAAGCCTCCAATATTGTCTTCAGATATATTGAGAACGAGAATCTGGTCAACCCCACAAACAAATCCTTAATAGTTGTAGATCCAGCATTATGTGATGCTTTGTTCAAGGGAACAATTAAGAAAGGATCAACATACCCTACTGAAATTCATAGGAAGGATCTAGGATCAACATTTATAAGCCGAATGCAAGCCCATTGCATAGTGACCAGGGGAAGTGAGTCAGTTGTTCGTAAAGGATCATTGAAAATGATTCAAATTGTAACAGAAAGGCGTCAAGGTAACAAGAAGGTTACAAAAGTATCAGGTCTAGAACAATTCTTAATGGATGCTGAAGCTTTAGCATCAGAGCTGCAGAAAAAATTTGCTTGCAGTACAACAGTACAAGAGCTACCTGGTATGTTTTGCATGCTAGTCTGGACACTTTATTTGTTGATTTTGGTCATCAGTGGAAATTTTGCTGCTCTTGGTTTCAATGTGATGGAGTGTGAAATCATGTTTTATGCACTGCACTAGTTTTTCTGAGAAAAAAGTTACTATGTAATTCTCAGAAAGAACTTATCTAAGTTATTTGTGAATGTGCTTATTTGATGCTAACCTCTACGGTGCTTTTACCTTTTAGGTTCATGTTTTCCTAAATCATTCTATATGTGTGTGTAAATGTATATATATTTGTTGAAATCAGTGATGTGCATGTGAAGTGCCACACAAATGCACATACTATTTGTTTCCTACTTGGACATTTGCTGAGTATTCTAGCTCCTGGCATCAAATCCCCTAGCTCTGCTTTGGATTTGTAGGTGTATAACTGCACGTCTCCCATTCCCAATGGAGGAACCTTCACTTTTATTTTGCTTAATGCAGTGTGAGTTAATTGTTTACTCTGAATGATACCTATGAACTTATATTTGATGAACTTATATTCGAAAGCTTTTACCTTTGGGATCATATTTAATGGGTTCAATGGCAAAGAAATAGGAATCAAAATGTAATGTATATTTGGTTGGAATAGAATGCTAAATCTTTCAAGAACCTTTGCTTTTTGTTAAGATCATCACAAGACAAAATATTATTATTGGCTTTATTTTTTAGTGTTTTGTTCGTGGTCTTGATAGAGGAATTTCTTTAGCATATTAACAACGGGACTTTAGAGCCTTTCTTTTTTGTAAGAACTCTTCTTAGGAGGATTTTTAATTCTCCTTGGACTCTCTCTTTTTCTGTCTTTTTCTTTGTTTTTTCTTTATTTTTATTGTTAACAAAAATAAAAAATGCAGAGGCTTCAATATGAATTACCCTTTATGCTTTAGGCGTCTATTCTGTGCTTCATTCACAAAATCTAAGCATGTATTACTAAAAAGAGGAAGGCTCTCTCTCTTTTCCATATGTTATACAGCTTCAAAGGCTTAGAGAAGGCTATTTTTCGGGTGGGGTTCTGTCAATCATTTAGTGTACACTACACAACATAAAAGTGTGAGGGATGGTTGATTAACCACTTTAAGATGGCATGTTCTGTGTCCACTTTTTCTAATAAACTATGTAAGATTTTTTGATGAGCTATAACAGGAAATATAGACTCTACTACTTTGCAATATGGATTGTTTGGTCTGTATTATCCCTGAATTTTTGTTAAAGTTGGAAGAATTTCTATTTTGCTATTGGAACAAAGTTAAATGTCTTTGTTCTGTTTGATGCTTAAGATTGAATATTGTTTTATTTGATCTAATCTAGAAGTGATACTGTGTTTGCTAACATAATTTTTGAAGCATAAATATATGCTTGCTTGAGTAATATCATATTATTTTAAATTAGTGAAATTAGTCATATTTGTATAAAGATGGTTGTGCTAGCTGTGATAACAATCATCTTTGGTGATGCTGTTGGTGGTAGAGACACTAGGACTCTGGTGGTTATAATTTTTGTTGGTAAAGCAGTGCTGGTTAGCATATTTGTAGTGGTAGCAATGCTACATGGTGTCAATTTTGCTGTCAATTAGGCAGACTATTGGTTTTGGGACTTACTGACTCTAGTTGCATGTTTGTATTTTATGTTGAAGAGATGTTTCTCATATGTTGCAATTCTTGTGTTAATCAAAATTTTGGCCTTTTTCTTCAGGTTTCCTTCTCTTCCAATACATATATCATGAAAACGACAACTGACTTGTTTGGAAATTACTTTATGCATATTTATAATATCGTGATGGGGGCTGCGTTAAGATGATAACATTTGAAAATTTAGATTGCATCATTTTGAACTTTCTGAACTATTCTCTATGTTAAATGGGGCCTTACCTCCATATGCTCATCTCCTGAAATTGTTGATTCATTTTGTACTTATCAGGCAAGAAAGGACATGAAATTCTTATTCAAGGTGGTGTGATTGATGATCTGGCACGCCATCTGGTTGAACGATATGGGGTTCCAAAACGATACATTGAAGTTCTTGATAAAACCAGGAAATAAGAAGTGTTCATAACGGTTAGTTTCCTTTCAGCGGTAAATCTCAAATTGCACAAATAGGTTAATGAATTTTGATATGACTTAAATCGATACTTTGGCTTTCTGTGTTTCCAGGATCTTAGACATACGCACAAACACACGCAGATTTGTGTGTTTGTATTATACATATAATTCCTTTTTCTGGTTATCACAACCATTAAATATCTTTTTCTTTTTGTAACTTTTTATCTCTTTGAGACTATTTGCCCCTTTCAATGTTCTCTAGTCTCTTATTGATTAGATAACTATAATCTATTTGTAAATTTCAATTTTGTTTTTTTTTTCTCTTTTTTATTTGTATTTCTATTTTTCGGTATACCTGTATGTTTTTTTGGAAGAAAATCTAGATTGAATATTGGATTTGCTAAATCGTTCCTCAATGTGTATCCAATCATATAACCCTATTGGGAAAATAACTTACATTTTTATAGGCAAGAATTTAACAATGATAAGATACCAGCCACTCTTTACAAAAACATGGTAGCAGTATCCTGTGTTTCATGTGCTTATCTATATGCAAGTAACTTAAAGACTCCAGGAAAATATTTTTCCGAAATTTCACAAATTTTTTATCGATTGGATTACTAAGAGAAAATAAATTAAAAGAAAATAACTTTCCATTCTAAAAATAAAAAGTTATTTTCAACGCTTAAAAACTTGCATCAATGGTGTTTTGGCCCTTAGTTCCTTTCTTATTTTGCCTATTACTCTTGAACATAAAGTAGCAAGTTTTGTTTTTGTTTTTTAATTTTTAAGCTTATGGTGGAATTGGTTTTGTTATAACTTATGAGAACCAATAACTTCATTGTTTTTATTTTATTTTATTTTATATTACAGTAATCAAAATTTTTGTCTCCACTCATTTTTTATTTTTATTTTTCATATGTAGTTAGTTTTATTTGAAATAGTTCAAATTATATTATTCAATAAGTCATAATTGTTACCTATTATACGATTTTTACTATATTTTTTTACCGTAACCTTACAATTTGAATTCTTCAAGGCATGAAAATACTTTTATTATTTGACACTGTTTGGCCTAAACCTTTCGTTCAGAACACTGGTTTTCTTTTAGTATTGGATTATAATGAACTTTAAAAGAACTTTTTAATTGTTAGTTTTTAGTTCATAGGGGTAAATGTGTAAAAATGCCCCTGAAGTATGGCTTGATGATCAATTTTGCAATTGATAATTTTCAATTTTGCATTCAACGTCTTAAAGGCGAATATATATATATATAACTTTTTTTCCTTAAAATGGTTCATACATGCTTTTTTTTTTATTAACTCTGTTAACTTTGACCATTAAAGTCAAAGTGAGACTTTTTTTTAATTGTTATCTCTATCCTCTTTCTCTCTCAAATTGCACGACTTTTTCACTGCCTAATAGGAATAAGATTGTTGTTAATTACGTTTAGTCATCTGCTGCTATAAAACATCCATTTCCTTGTACTTTCGAAAACAGGAAATACAACATGATTTTATGATTAGGGTTGTATAGATCTTCTCAAATTGGATCAAAAATTTGAAAAAAAAAAATTTAAAACAGAATTGTATCGTTAATTTTAATTTTGACGAATCTGAATTTTTTAATTATATTTAGACTGAGAACTGTATTGAATTGTACAGATCTGTTCTGAAATTAAATTGTACCAAAATAACAAATATTTAAATGTTTATAACTTTTATTATACAAATATAATATAACTTAAATACATATTTATATACACTTTAATCTATAAAATTGACAGTAAAATTAAATTTGTTAAATAGTTAACAAAATTAATATGACATTTATAATAGCAATGAATTTAAAAAAATTGAAATTTTTATATATTAAAAATATTATATGCTAAAAATTATATAATGGTGGTGTAGACAATTAAATTCATAATTTTCATATGAATTTAAGATAAATTCACTATCAAAGCACTTAACTATCTTTGTTTTTAATATGCAAACAAAAAAGAAAAATATTTGTAATATATTACTAGTATTATTTTTTTACTCTAATTGTTTTTATCACTAATTATATTTTTTAGTTTTTATAATTTATTCTAGTTATATTATACAATAAATTTAAATTATATTACTATATTGTTTAGTAAATCAATTTAAGTGCAATAAATATATTATAATTAAATGATAAATTAGTCTAAAATATTATTTGTTCTAATTATATTTTATGATTTTTTAATTCAAATAATTATATTACATTAAACTTAAATATTAATCTAAATAGGCAGTTCATACCATCCATACATAGTGTTTTGATCTAAGATTTCAATTCTTTCATGTTTCAGCAGTAACATATTGTTCTATGTCCAAAATATGGAAAAAAGAGATGTTTCCTAATTGAGCGCGTCTAGCATATTTTTTCACAGTAGCAGGATCACTATAACTAACTCCATTAATAGCCCATTGTGCAGGCCTTCCGCCGGGGGCCCGCTATGCCAAAAGCGAGAGAAACCTCATCCATCTCTTTCCTTTTTTCGTCCCCATGTCGCCACGCGGGAGGGCCATAGGGAAGTGAAAAAGGGGATCCCGCAAGATTCGTCCACGGAGGGTGAATCATGGCCTAAGATCAAGCCGAAGGTTCTTTTTTAAGATACTCCCGGGAACAAATCCAGTGGAGACGGGGTGGGGCCTGTAGCTCAGAGGATTAGAGCATGTGGCTACAAACCATATATATATATATATAATATCTAAAAAAATGAGTCACACCTTAAAGTATAACTCAATACAATTAAGTCCCTTAAGTTCGAAAATGGTACAATTGAACTTCTCAACTTTACTTCTGTTTATCTCCGTGAGTGAGTTCCGTTAAGCTAACTCGGCTACACAATTAACCAATAGAAGGCGACACATGTCAATATATGAATTCCCTCATGCAGATCCTTAAATTGGCGTTGTTTTGCGAATTAAAAAAAAAACAAATTGTGTCAAAAATAAAAAGGAAAAAAATCATAAAAATCCGCAAGAGCACAAATTAGAAAAAAAAAACAAAACCCAAAACAGAATGAAAGAAGAAGAAAAATTACAAGTAGAATCAGAAAAGCAAATCAAAAAGTATAACTCAGACTTTTTTTGCTTTTCCTTTCCTTTTCCGAGTTCGAGAAAGGGAAAAGAGAATAAAAAAATCCAACCCACCTAATATTATCCTTTAAGATGGGGGTATGGATGAGGAGGAGAACTCTTGGTGACTATATTATATATGAAACAAAATGACATAATTATCTCTCTTCATCCTCTAATATGAGAAAAGTGACTTATGAATTACTTCTTTTTCCTAAGTTCAAGTCACTAAATATATATTCATTCCTTTAATTAATTTAGAAGAAATTATGCATATACCAAGGTGGAACAAAATGAAAAAGGCCAAGAAGCACAGAGTTCCAGATCCCATTATTCAATGCTTAGTTCTTTTGACCATAGGCTTTGAAGAACCCAAAGTGTAAGATCACATGCCAGCAAAGAAAGCATATCCCATTTGCCACAAATAACTATTGGAAGATCTGAAGATTGAAGGTTACATTTGTGTTCTTAATGTTTGCAAATTATATCTAGTTAATTTATAATTATTGCATTTTGTTTTTTGAGATCACAAGAGTTTGTAATTGAAGCTTGAGAAAGCTTGTGGGGCAACAAATTACTTCTAACTTCTAAGAGAGTATACAGAGCTCCGAAATTACTCTAACTCTTGTTCGATATAAATAGAAAATCTCAAAGATTGCATCTTCAAATGTAAATTTGTTTGGTGATCAAAGTTGATATAACTAAAAGTGTAATTTAAGAAAGTCACTGAAACAAAAATAAGAATGTCTTTTGTCAATTAGATTAAATAATTCAGTATTTGTATTGTTATATTTTGTTATCAGTTGTCTTATTAGAAAAGTATACAAGCCATATTATTATTTTAGCTTCGACTGCATGGATTATATAAAATACCAATACTATAATTATGACCTTAAATATGAAAACTATTCATAGGTTTAACACTTGAAGAATTATTTCAAAAAGTATCAATTCTTCTTTCTCTTTAGAAATTTTTTGGAATCTACAATGCAATTGGCAATTTTGGTATGCATTATGGCAGTTTTGGTATGCATTAGATGGTTCGTGGGAATAAAGCTAGCAAAATAGTGATTCTTATTTCTATGTCAAGTCATTCTTTCTATTGGCTATATTATAAACTAATTCGCATTTAAACCATATTTTCATTAGTTCAAACATAGTAGCACATCTCATTCTCAAACCATTTCAAGAACAACCACATCTCATTATGTATTTTGCCAAAATTACACTTTAGTGGCAAAGCCATCATTTAATCCAATTAGCCCCAACACTTAGTAGTCTCATTCAATCTAATGCATTATAGTCATTCCAAAGAACATAACAATAATGAGGATGAATTTTCCCATGGAAATTGCATTATGAGTTATTCTTGTCCACAATTTAAATATGAAATTGGCCCATCAAATTATAGTCATTCCAAAATTATAACTTAATAGCCCCAACAATAGTAGTCTCATTCAATCTAATATAGCTACCAAAACTCCCAACCGTATAAAATTATATTCATTCCAAAATTGTAACTTATTAGCCCCAACATCTCATTCTCAAACTATTTGATGAATTTGCCCCAACAATGAGTTTGAACATAAATAGCCCGAATACTTAGTAGTCTCATTCAATCTAATGTATTATAGCCATTTCAAAATTGACAAGCAATTAGCAGTTTTCGTAGCTATTTTATAAACCATTTCTATTAATTATAACTTATTATTATAACTAATCAATTGGCCCAACCTTACCCACAATGTCATTCTCAAACTAAATTTTTAATTTTATTTCCTAACCTTTATCACTAATGGACAGTCATGGCATCATCAAATTGATACGGTTCATCAAGAAAGCAAAATTTTAAAAAATAAAGGCAAAAACCCAAAAAATAGAAAGAGAGAGAGAGAGTGAAGAAGACATCAAATATGAGAGAGAGAGGACAATACGCTGGCTTCTACTTCTCCCAAAAACCTCTGCTGCTAACGTCAATTTGCTATTGGTGACAACAATACACTGTCCACAGCGATGGATATGACCACCACTTCAGCGACGGGATATTAGTTATTGGGGAGACAAAGGAGATCTAAGCTTTCAACAAAGTTAGGGCTCGACAGAATTGAGGGGGAGAGAAAATTTGGGGATTTTAAGTTCAGAACTTAGCCACCACAAGATATCGTAGCTATTAGTTGTTAAGAATTTAGAGTTTCGTTTGAAACAACATCATATAAGTCGTTTCAATGTTATGAACTATGTGATCACAATTATATAATTGCTAATTTAAACATTGCGACCATATAACATGAGGTCGCTAAATATATTAACGAAAATGACATTTGTATCAACAATCTTTCTGCCATTTCAACTATTAAAACTGGCGACCACTTAACGTAATCGCTACTTAGTAGCCACAACTTTTAGGGTCGCTGATTTTGATTAATGAGAAATGACAGAACTTCTGTCATTTCTCATTTAATAATTTAGCAACCACAAACAATATGGTCGTCGAATGAATGTTTATTAACAATACCAAATGGTATTGTTTTGTTCATTCATACTAGCATATTAGAGACCACACTTTATGGTTGCTAATTTACGACCATTATATGGTCGCATAACATTTGGCGGCAACCAATGGTACCAAAATTAGAGACCATAAGGTCACCAAGTACATGATCACAATGAGGTAGCTATGTGGTCACTACTTTTATGAACGATAATTTGATCTTTTTGTCATTTTGTGGTTGCAGTGTGGTAGCTATTTAGTGAACACTTTATGTAGTTACTAAATATGGTCAATATTTTTGTATTTTTTTTAGCGCTACAAATGTTGCTCTTGAAAAAAAGGTACGTGATGCAATTTTTCATGTCCCTATTGTAATTTTGCTGCAAAGCTACTCTTTCTACATGTAAATATTGCCCATGGATACAAGGTATTTGGTTATGCAGCTTTTTTAGTATTAAGAGTGGTGAACTTCACTTTCAATCTATGTCACATTAGTTTCATGAATTTTATAAGGTCATTGACCAAGAATACTTTTCCATTTTTTGCTATCTGCTTTGGAAGATTTGGAATGACATGAATAAATTAGTTCATGATAATTCTTGTAAGGATGGGGTTCTTATTGCTTATTTTGTTGTTGAATAAAGTTTTGAATATTTGAAGGATAGGTAAAATGGTATAAAAGTTGGGTTTGCTCCAAAAGAAAATTGGAAACATCCATTAAATGGGAGGTTGAAGATCAATGTTGATACAACGATTGATCCTTGCATGAGTGGAACTGGTCTAGGTTTTGTTCTTCGAGATGTAGATGGTCAAGTGCTTATGTCGGGAGGTAAGTTATTGCATGAGATGTGGGATGTGGAGACAACTGAGGCCCTAGCGATTCATTTTGATTTATCCATTACATAGGAAGGTGGTTTTGTAGTTGTCGAAGTGAAATCAGATGCTTTTTTTCATTAACACAATCCATTCGCCTGAGAATTTGTATAGTGCAGTTCAGGTCATTATAACCAATATTCTAGATATAAGTAGTTGTTTTTATTTTGTGTCTTTGTATTTTGTGAATCATATTTATAATAAAATTGCGCATGTTATTGAGCAATGGGTGTCATGCATGAGTAATACTATTTATCCCAATTTATGCTAATTACGTTAAAATACTATTGCTTTAATACATATTGAGCAATCATCTGAATCTGATCAATACACCATACCATACCAAAGGAAATTGAAAACATAATGTTAATTGTTTTTAATGCTTTATTGGAAATTTAAATTCTAATTATACTGTAAACTCACCACTAGAATCTGTTTGACGTTGCATTTGGAAAAAACGCTTTTGGAGAAAAAAATTTATTTTTAATTTTTTTGAATTTTGAAAACTGATTTTGGAAAAAAACAAATAAATATAGATATTTTTCCAAAAATAGGTTTGAAAAAAACAGTTTATAAAAAATTTAAAAAATCAGTTAATTAAATTAAAAAAAATTATAAATATATTTTTTAGACACCCAACAATAATCTGAAATGTCACCTAATAGTTTTTTTTTTCTCTTTTTGAGAAATAATGGAAATCCATTACTGAAAAAATATATATTTTTTGTTTCTAGTACCAACAAACTTGTGCACATTATTCCTAAAAAAAAGTATAGGTTAAGCGAGGGCTTATTATTTATTTTTTTGTTTTAAAAAAAAAAAAGAAAAAGTGAGGAAGGCCCACGCTTGATCTTGTTTCATGTGGATATCACCATTATTGATCACATATACTCTAAAATGGTGGACGCCCACATAGCTAGGAGATCTGTTTTGGCTTATAGATACAGTATATTCAAAACCGCATTGAATTCTTCAACTGCTAGGCAGCCATACTCATCTTTGCGCAAATGCACCAATACAGCAAAAACAAACAAACAAAACTACACAAGGTGTTCGACAAAATGTCTAAAAGCTACACATCTGCTCCTCGCCTTCCATTGAAGAGCAGGCTAATGCTGGCCACCTTCTCCTTCGCTGCTAGCACCTCTCGTCGCTCTAATTTCACCATAAATCGCAGCATTATGAAACTCTTTGATCCTAAAGCTCCCCCTTCTAATAGGCCCATTCATGACGTCTCCTCTTTCGATATCCCCATAGACCCTAACCACAAACTCTGGTTCCGTCTATACGTTCCTACCACCACCACCTCCCCTTCATTGGCTACTCCTTACAGTCTACCACTTATTGTCTACTTTCACGGTGGAGGCTTCTGTTTTCTGACGGCTGATTCGAAAAAGTGCGATCAATTTTGCAGGCGACTGGCCCGTGAAATCCCCGCAGCTGTGATTTCAATCAATTACCGTCTGGCGCCTGAGTATAAGTATCCATGTCAGTATGAGGATGGGTTTGACGCATTGAAGTTCATAGACGGCATGAATTTCGAGAAATTTTCAGCAAAAGTTGATCTTGAGTGGTGCTTTGTAACCGGTGACAGCGCCGGAGGGAACCTGGCGCACAATGTGGTGCTTAAAGCTAGTGATTACAAGTTCACGAATTTGGATATTATTGGACTCATAACGATTCAACCATTTTTTGGAGGAGAAGAAAGGACGGAATCAGAAATTTGGCTCACCGGAGCTCCTGGTCTGTCGGTGGAGCGTGCGGATTGGTACTGGAAGGCATTTTTGCCGGAGGGAGCTGACCGGAACCACCCGGTTGTGAATGTATTTGGGCCGAACGCGGTGGATATTTTGGGAGTGGATTTTCCGGCGACATTGATATTCATTGGAGGGTTTGATATATTGCGGGATTGGCAAAAAAGGTACTGTGAAGGGCTGAAGAAATCTGGGAAAGAAGTGTATTTGGTTGAGTATCCGAATGCGATTCATGGGTTTTATGGAATGCCAGAATTACATGAATCTTCTTTGATGATTGATGAGATGAGAGATTTTATTCAAAAGCAAACCGCTAAATTATTGTAGGATTTTCTTTTTCTTTTTCATTGTATTATAAACTATGAATATCCTTGCAATACTGATCAAGCATTTCCAACAAAAATATAAATAAAAAATAAAAAATCAAACATTACATTTCAAAAGTGCATGCATGAATTCTAGATATATTTAAAAGGAAATTTCTTACCTTGATTTTGATGTTTTTCATAAATCAAATCAATCATAAAATACTATATACACGTTTTATAATAAATTTTTCATAAATCAGATTTATGTGAATAATTGCTCAAGAATATTTTAAATAAATTGAAATATAATGACTTTAAGTAAAATTAGAAATAACTAATTAGCTAGTCCAAACAATGATAATCTATAGTGATGAATCGTCTTCAAAGGCTAGTCCACACCGTAGTGATTCTTGAAAAATAGTAATTTACTAAAATTGAGAGAGAGAGGGAAAAAAAATTTATTAAGTGTAGTAGAACTAGAAGTGATAATATACCATACCTGCAGTGGCGGACCCAGAATTTCAAGTTAGGAGAGCAATATATTTTTAAAATTATATTATCCAATAAACTTATATAATAAATTTGTTATATCTAAATATAAGGAAAACAAAAATAAAAAAGTAACAAATTAAAAAGCGATTGGCCAAAATAAACGTATCTAATTTTTGTTTTTTAAGGGTGTAATTTAAAAAAATTGGATTAAAATAGAGACTGAAAAAAAAATTAGGGGGGCCAGCAGCCCCCATATAGGTCCGCTGCTGCATACCTGGTTATGAGATAAATCCTTTCTAATTTATAAAGTTTGAGTTTTATTAGTTTGGATTGTAGTGGGATTAATAATTCCTTCCATCAATTTTAAATGTCTATTTTGAAATTTTTACACTGACAAAGAAAATGATTATTTACCATCAATTTTATGTAAATTTTACAAAAATTAAATGTATAATTTCCATAAATAAGAATAAATTGAAAATATAATTAAATACTAATATGCTTTTTGAAATCAACATTTAACATCAAACAATAAAAATTTCAAAATAAACATTTAAGTGAAATAAATTAGTGGTAGATGAAGTTAGCACAAGCATATATATGTATTGGCCATTGAAAATTGAAATTAATGGGCAAATCTAAGATTTTATTCATGTTATATCAGTGACATTATTATAGGTGATAAAAGTAGTTTTTATAATATTTTATTATTAACTCAATTTAATTTAAAATTTTAAATTAAATTTAATAAAATTTTTCAAAATTAATATACTTGAGTATTTGAATTTAATTCATTGAATAAAAATCTTTAAAGAATCTCCAATAGACTTTTTATTTTAGCAATATTATTTATTTTAAGAAGTTATTCGATAACAAAAATCTTCAATACACTCTCTATTTTTTAAAATTAGAGTAGATATTGAGTTTAACTCTCTATATTTACAAAATCAAATTTCACTTTTCTAGAGAGTCAAACTTCACTCCCTATTTTAATTGTAATTAATGCAATTCCAATTTTTATGTATAATGTCATTTATTTGGATCTACATATATTTAGAATCATTATAGATATAGTTAAAAGATTACTAATTAGAAGATAGGAGAATAATCAAAATATTAAGACAATTTAGAACTCTTCATATTCACGCCCATAAATGCTATGTCACGGTTGTGAATCGCATGATATAGGTTCACACCCACGAATATCCTATCACGGCGATGAAAGCCTGTCAATCATGAGCAGATTAAAAAGTCATATTTTCTCTCTCTCCTCCCTCACTTATGCTAAGAGTCATACCTTCTTCCTCCTCATACATACCACCCTCATTTATTCTTCATTCTTCCTTCTCCGTTTTCTTTCATTCTTAAACTTCAAAACATTTAGAAACTAAATAAAAGTCATGGTAATGACTAGTTTTTTTTAGTAAAGAAGATGGAAAAGAGAGAGATTGAGCTAAGAGAACAAGTTTTAGAAGAAGAGAAAGAGAAAGGGGGTCATTAGAAGTTCCATTTCCATATCTATAAGATTGGAGGAAGATTTAGTGGTGAAAATTTTCCAAGAGAAAGGTGAAGCTTGAGCTGGGAAAGAGTGATTTTGAAAGCTTCAAAATTAAAGTTAGTACATATGTGTATGAATTCTAGGACATGCTTTTTGAGAGTTGAGTGATATATTTTTATACCTTGAAATCATACTTATGGAGTTAAATGCATGTTAGGTATGATAAGTAACTGGTAGTTGAGTGAAATGAATTTGAATGCTGGATTTGGGGTTGCCTTGTTTTGGGCATGAATTTAAATGTTGGATATTCTAAATTCATGCACGTAAATCATGTTTTACGATCATGAATGCATATAATTATGGATACCAACCCATGAAGGTGATGTTCACGGTTGTGAAATACCTTTCAAAACCATGAACCGGAGTGAGAGAAAAATGAATATTGGTTAAGTCACAGGCTTGTAACACAATTTCATTCATAATATGCCTTGATACCTATTTTTTTATAGAAGCGTGCTATTTTTTACGAGTACATATGAAATCTTATTGTTTAGCATATGATGTTAAATTATAAAGATATAGCCACGAATGCATGTTATAACATGATGATATGAATTATGTATAAAACTTTACATGAAGCATGCAACCTATGAAATGCGGTATATGTTAATAAGTTTGGATGAGTATACAAAAGTTATGTTTATGATATATACATAAATCATTATATATGGATGGAAAATGGAATGAGCCTTACATATATGCATTGTTATGCAAAGAAATGAATCATGAACATGTATGAGATTATGATAAACAATATGATAAGAGATACAAGTGTTTGATGCTCATTTCCCTAATCTAGGACTAAAATAGGATAAATGATATGTCATTAAGAAGGCTAAAGGTACCGTAGAATAAGATGATCAACATAACCATATTATGAAAACAAGATGGCTTAAGCTTGAGTGTGAGCACTCTTGATTCTAAGATACATTAAGTTATTATATGAAATCAGTCAAGGTGATTTAACTTTGGATGTGAGTGCCCGTAACTTGAAAAGCTTAGATTATCTTATATAGATAGTGTGCAGAGTGATTTAAGCTCAAGTGCCAGTGCTTCTATTTTATAACCTGTATTTGGATAGTCCAACTTAGGATCTTGAGCGAAACAAAAAGAACACAATGAATTGGTTTATGGATGTCACTATAGAATTGAATGGAATGAATATTATGATTTATTTGATTAAACATGCAAAAACATGTCATATCTATTACGAGCTATCGCATCTCTATACGAATCTTGTCTCAAAGCTCATCTCGAAGCTTGCTTCAAAGCTCGATTTGAAGTTCTTTGTGCATCTGTTCTCGCATATTTATTCCATATCACAAGCTAAAGTGCTTTTCTTTTAAATTTAATTTAAATATAATAACCAATACACAAACCTAAAAGATAATGATAACAAAGAAGCTAATTAATATTTCAAGTAAGAACAATCAAGGAAAAACCATAAAGTAATCGATTTAAAAATGTTCAATTAGTGGATAATGCAAATATATTTCTTTGTTGTTTGTGCATGAAGCAAGAATAGCATTTTCTAAAATTTAATCCATAATAAGGAAATAAACATATATTCATCTCTCTTTGTTTATCTCAATCATACAATATTCAACCATGATTTTATTTCTACATCATTTTTATGGGCCTAATAACTCATTTGATTTCTCATATACTTCATTTGAGTAAAATTCTCATTATAACACTTAACCTAATATAACTTATATATTTAAATTTTATTTTTCAGTCTGCCCTATTACCGTTAGATTTTCTACTCTATTTTTTATCTATATTTTAGTCTTATTACAGTCTAAATCTATTTTAATAGTCTTCTAAATATTTATAGCCCCATATCTTAGCTTTACTATGAAATTTTAATTACTTAATTTGGAGTTATTTACCAAAAGTTATAGTAATTGAACACTAACTGTTCAATTCAAATTTTGTCTATAATTTCGGGACAGATTTCAAGTCCAATATTCATACCAATTTTTAACATAGTCACTATCAAAATTGGATCTCATATTCTTCATGAAAGTTTTAGGCCTATGTCTTAACTTCCAAACACAATAAAGAACCGATTAATTAGATTTCCAGAGCTTAAGTTATAATATATTATATGCAGGCTGCTCCCTATTAATTTCCAGCAACACAACACATATATTATAACTCATATTACCATATTCCAATCCCAAATTCATGCAAAGTTACCAAACCAAATTCATCATAATTACCAACTAACATGCCAAATATTTAAATTATATAAACATATAATAATTCTATAAGCTATTGCCTTAGGATATACACATACATTTTATTTATTTATTTTCTTTCTCTTTGGTATTTTATATCTCATTCTCTTTTCCCTTATTTTTTTCTCTTCTTGAGTATCTAAAATATATAAAAAAACTCATCAAATACCTTTCTTCCATCAAATATCTCTAACCCCTATTTTCTCTCTCTACAACCTCTAAAATCTCTCTTTCATGAACAAGCTCCAAATGAGCTTAAATCCTCATCTTCCTTTAGAGAAAGTTAAAGAGAAGATGAAGAACACTTTATCTCAAGCTTTTTCCTTCTATGGATGAAATTTTGGAGGATTCTCTCTCCTATTTTCTTGCTTATATCTCTCTCTTTTTGCTCTCTCAAGCTTCCTTAAACTTTGTTGTGCAAGAAAATGGTTCTCTCTCTCTTTTCTCACTTTATCTCACTAGAAGGAAGCTTTGACTATGGAAGAAATGGTAAAAATGTGGGACTGGTTGAGAGTAGAAAATTCTAGATTATAAGAGATAAGGAAGGAAGAAGATGAATGAGAAAGAAGAAAATAACAAAAATCATTAATGATTGTCCAATTTTCTCAATAAATATCTAGATATTTATGTTAATTAGTTTCTTAATGTATGACACTTAGTGTGACTAGCCAACTCATGTATCATGTGCCCAAATTACATTTTTAATTGATAATTATCCCAATTAGTCCTCCAAATTTCGGTAAATTATAAATTGATCCCAAAACTTTTCAAAATTTGCAATTTAGTCATTTATCTTAATTTAGCATATTTTAATACTTTGAACACTTTATTAGGCATTTTCCATAATTATTTATCACTATTTTAATTTTTCTCTAGTCAAAATTCGAATTTGGATTTCGGTCGATCCAACATGTCAGTTTAGTGACACGCATGACTCGGACCTAAATTAGTGGATATGACAATCACAATATATTTACTTATCCTTTTCCCATTAATAACCAAAATTATCCACTTCAGGGAAATGTAGAATTTAGTATTTCATTCACCACAGGTTGTTTACTTGCAAAACTTTTATGCACCTAATTTAATCAATATAAATAGTGACTATAAATATTTCTATAATCTATGAACTGTGGTGCCAAATTAAATGAAAATCCTATAAGTGTTATAATGTTAAGATCACAAGCACATAGTTTTAAATATAATGGCCCAAAAGTGAAGAATTATCACCTTATTCCAAAACATTAGACAAATTCCATTGAAAATATGACTAATTAAGTACAATTACAGGACCAAGAATATTACTGCATATTGAAACAATCTCAAGAAAAGACTAGAGTTGTATGGATCACACAAAATTGAGAACGAAGAAAATTATCTTTACTTTTTTTTTTCTTGTCATGTTTCCTTTTGACTTCATGAAATGGATCTGTAAAACAAAATGCATTTCTGTTACATTGAAACAAGAAACAAAAGGAAAATATAATGGAGTAATAATGTTAATCACTACTTAATAAATGCATACTTCCTCGGTTAAAGAGTAATAAAAAAAACACAGCTACATGAGCAACTAATGTGAACTTCAAATATATAACACTAGGCAGAGGCAGTATTAATCTTTATAGGTTTGTGGTGTTGTTATACCAGTTCTATGCCGATCAATTATAGCCTTTGGACCAGTAGCCCGCAAGATCTAGTTTCCAGCCTATAAACCTTATCAGAACCAATACTGACTCTGAATATGGAAATCATAAGAGAAGTCAGGAATGGACTCCGTAGTGACATGAGGTGTTGGCTCAAACCTTATGACAAGAGGTTTTGGGTTAGAACAGTACTGGGCTAGGTTGAAATAGTATTGGGCTTTAGTTTAGGAGTGGGTTTTGGGCCTAGATTTAACTGTTCCATAAACTATTTGTAGAATAGTTCTTATGCCAGACCAAACCTTTCTAATTCTCTATGTGAAGGTTGGTAAATAGGTGGTGGTGTATACAGTGGTTGGTGAGAAGTTGAGAGATGCAGAGAGGTGAGCAAACCCGGAGGATCTGACAATCCAGGAGTTTTGAGATAGTCCTGCCTGAGATCTTGCTTTAAAGAAGCAATCTCTCTTTCCAGCTTTTGTAACTTCACTGCCTTTGTATCAAAAGTTGAATCATACATTCTTGTGGAGATCATGTTCATCAATTCTCCTTTTAGCTCTGTCTGCTGCCTTTCAAGTTGTCTTAACAGCCTATACAATGCCTCAAATTGTGCTGTCTGTGTATTGTCTATAACAGAGACTTTATTTGCTACCTCGTCAACTTTAGTCTCACTTCTCTGAAGCACTTTGTTCTGCACCTGTGTATTTTGAATCTGCCAGTTCAACACTGACTCAACTGTAGAAATAGGTCTAGATGTTCCTTCATGTGTCACTATTGTAGGTCGGACATATGGAGCAGTCCTGACTTGTGACACAGGGTCTATGTGGTCATGAAGTGGAGGAAATTATGTTTCATAGGAGGTTGGAGAAGAAAGTGGTTGATACATAGCAAACATTGGTATGGGTTCTGGAGCAACAGGTTTAGGTTTAGGAACAATCTTGTAACAAGGTAAAGGCCTAGGTTTTTCTGGTGGTTTAGGTGGCATGGGATCTGAGTGATCATCATATGATGGTGGTGAAGGTGGTAAAGGATTCTTTTAGTGAGAAGGTGGAAATGAGAAACCACATAGTCATATTTACCTGATGGTTGTCCTAACAGACCAACAGAAGGATCACCATCTTCATATCTCTTAAAGAACTGTCGTTCTGAACCTTTCCCTTTCCTCTTTCTAGCTTTTCTATTCCAGTCTTCACTTTCTTTTGCCATGCAATCTGCATAACAGTCATCACAATCACATATATCAAAGTAATTATGATTTCCATTATGAGATTGATAGAGTGGTTGTGCCAAGAATAGGAATCTTTTCCTAGGAGACAGGTTGCATCATGAATTGAGTAGAAAATTCTACTGGTGTACTCGCCTGGGGTTCATTTTCATCAGGAGAGAAAAATTGAGTCTCAACCCGTCCATCCTTATGCTTTATGAAAAGTGGCTTTGTGGAACTCACTAGCTGGTTCTTCTGATGAAGAAGTTCGTAGTTTGTCAACCAGAATTGTGGAAAGATCTGAAGAAGATCTTCCTTAGTCAACTACTTTGGAATTTGTACGACTTTTGGCACTTGAGTGGAATCCACCATTATATCCAAAGCGTCTGCTGATGCTGGTATACAAAGATCCTTAGCATGATTCTGGACCCTGTAAATCATATGATAGTGAAGAGTAGCTATGTATGTGGTAGCTACGTTCTTTACTCTAGTGATTGGAACTTGTACCTTTAAAGTAGTAAACGTATGAGGATCCTGCAACCTCATATTAAAATTAAGATAAAAGGTACAAAGAACTGTTCCAGCGTTAAGAATAGTCTGTATAGTTTCAATAATAGCATGTCGGTGTTCCAGAAATCTGGTATCCAGAAGTGTTATACAAGCCACTACTAGTAACCCTTTTCTGCCATGATAAGTAAGAGCAAGACGAATAGCTCCAAAATGGATGTGTGTGTATCCATGATTAACCCACTGAGCAGGAACTCAGAAGGTATCTCCAGTATGATGAATTGTTCTTCACCAGTACTTTGAATAGGGTACTGGTCAAAAGAAGAAGACTGCACATACTCCTTTACAGATGATGGCTTCTGACAAATCAATGACTTATTATAAGTAGTAATGGAATATTTGTGTTTTTGGAAGGTGTGACAAGGGTTTAAGAAGGGAATATTAGTTTCCTGAACTTTTTGATCTTCAGGAAGGAAGGATAGTTCATAGAGATGACTGAGATTTTTAGAAGTGGAAGAAGAAGGTTGAAGAGAAGAAGAATAATAATAATAATAAGAAGAAGAAGAAGAAGAAGAAGAGTGAGACATTTTCATAAGATTTGCCATGATAGGGGAAATAGCTCCTCATCACCATAAATCAAACCAAGAACAAATAGTCTATATGGCTCTGATACCATTAGGGCAGAGGCAGTATTAATTCTTATAGGTTTGTGGTGTTGTTATACCAGTTCTATACTGATCAATTATAGCCTTTGGACCAGTAGCCTGCAAGATCTGGTTTCTAGCCTATAAACCTTATAAGAACCAATACTGACTCTGAATATGGAAATCATAAGAGAAGTCAAAAATTAAGAATCAAAGTATGACTATCCCTGCAGGCTCTCTCCTGGCCACTGATGGGACTGTCCTGTTATGATACTTGAATCAAGAAATCTCAAACAATTTTCAACCTAAAGGTTATTATACGGATCGTAGACTATTTGACATGGCTGATTTAAGGATCAGAGGAAAAGAGAAGTTTTAAGCAAACATATTTGTTTATTTCACAGGGAAATTACAAGCTAAACACTTGATACCCCCTTCTATCTATGGAAGAGGTATATATAATACTTAGCAGTGGAATCATGCATCACTGCTTACATCACAATATTCCTTAATAGTATCTTAATAATACTGACAATGACTTAAAGCAAAAGTAAAAAGCAAACCATACTATTCAACTATTCATGCTAGCTGAATTATTACATCTTTTTACAAAGTGAAAAACTAAGTGGCAAACAATTTTATTAGTTTTTGATAGGTTCATGTGATGGAGACATGTTGAGATCTTCAAGTGTTGGTTCAGGATCATGTTGGGGCCAATCATCAAGATTATCTAGTTCATCTGAATTTGGAGAGGGCCAAGTATCCGGGTCATATCTTTCTTATGGAGGATCCTGATACTCAACAAATTCTCTGTCTTGATTACAGTGAAAATTTGGAAAACATTGGATAACTAGCTCTTGCTAGGAAACTTTCATCATAGGGCCTAGACATTGGAGTGGGCGGATTGGGCCTAAGTTTTTGCATTGGTCTTGTGACTGTCACATCTGCAAGGTTGGGCCTGAAGAATTCTTCTTTTTGTGAATCTTGATCAACGACTTGGTCTTCATCCTCCTATCTGAGTTTAGGCTTGAGAGTAAGAGGCCATGGAAACATTTTAATCCTTTTGCAAGGATCTGGACCAAGGGTGGTAAAACTTATTGGAGGCAAATGGAAATAATTGTTTTCTCTCCTCAGTTTCAAGTGAAGAGTTGTCTTGACTTCTTCCAAACTCATTGGATCTTCATGACATATTACTCTCCATATCTGAGATCTTCCAAGGCTACAACTGTAGTAATTCCTGCAATATAAGTGTAGGCTCGGTGGAGTATAAAAATTCCAACAATATGGTGTGGAACTTTAGTAGGAGTTGAATTTTCTGTAATCAGTTGCGCAAAATTTTTTTTCCAATAACTGAATAACTGAAACCAAGTTAAAAACTTGACTTGTGGAGATAATACATTCTCTCTGTTGCAAATGAATGTGAGAAATCTTATTAGCTCAATTTGCACTGTATGATAGTATAATGTCAACTGACACTATAAGTACCATAGCTGCTCAGGAAATATGTGATTTGGAGTGAGTCGATAAACAATCACCCAAGGATATTCCACTGGATAATAAACAATTTTTCTTGAACTTCTAAGCTTATCTTGAAACAAAATCATGTAGGTGAAAAGCATGTTTTGAGAAAAACTCCTTATCTGTTTGAGGTCTGGGCCTCTTGGACAATTCGGAGAAAAATCCGAAAGACTGAGGACTAGAGAGTTTGAATTGGAACTGGAAGCCATGAAAATGAGAGAAATTTCTAATGAAGATGAGACTAAATCAATATGAGAAGGTGAAGGTTAGGATAGGAAATCAGGGATTAGGTTCTTATCCCCTTTTATATGCTGAACTTCAAAACTATAGCGGCTGAACCACTCTTTCCATCTCAGCAATTGTGGATGTGGAATGGTCATGGTCTTTTGTCTAAAATCTAGCATGCGTGGAAAAGATGAGCAGTCCATCACAACTGTGAAGTGATGACCAATCAGATGGAACTCAAACTTCTTGATTCCATACTTAACGGCTAAGATTTCTTTGGAGGTTGAATGATAATGAAGCTCACTGTCTTTGAAATGACCACTTGCATATCTACAGACCTCTTTCCTATCTTCATGAATCTCAAAGAGTACTGCTCCTCAATGTTCATCAGACACATCTATCTGCAACAATTTTTTTCCTGTAGAAGGAATATGCAGATGGGGTAAATTCTGAGTAACTGATTTGATTTGCTGAATTGATCTTGTGTGAGTGGCCGACCATGGTGGAGGCTCCTTTTTCAAAAGTGGATATATTTGTTTTACCAACTTACTGTAGCCTGAAATGAATTATCGGATATAATTAGCAATCCCAAAGAACTGTTGAATCTGTTTAACTGTTAAATTCTCATCTGGGAATTTTAACAGTTATTGGGCCAAATGGGGTTGAGGCCTGTAAGTACCATTAGAAAATTGCATCCCAAGGAAATCAATAGTTGTCTGGGCCAACTGCATCTTTGTTGGGCTGAGCATCACTTCATGGGCTTTTGTTAATTCCATAAATTTCCTATCTATCTCATGATGAGTATTGATGTTTGGGCTGAATAGTAGGATATCATCTATGTAGATCAGTACCGTATGCAATAATGATTCATAAATACAAATCATAGCCTTTTGAAACAATGAGGGTGCCACCTTAAGTCCAAACGACATCACCGTCCATTCATAATGGTGGTTGGGAATACAAAACACTGTTTTGTATCTATCTTCAGAGACAATGCCTTGCTGCTAGAATCTTGCCTTCAGATCAAACTTTGAGAATATTTTTGCTGAAGCCATGTAGGGAAACATGGAGTCTATGCTTGGCAAAGGATATTTGTCATCCTTCAGAAAATGATTCAATGGCTTATAATCAATAACAATTCTCTTCTTTCCATGGACTTGTTCTGATCTCTTGTTGACATAAAATGCCTGACACGCCCAATTGTACTTTGTAAGTTGAATAAGTCCTTCTGCCAATAACTGTGAACATTTTTGAACTGTAAGCTTCATATCATCTGGAGATATTCCTGGGTGTGAAGCCTTTGTTGGATTCAAGTCTTCTGAATTCTTGAAAGGAAGAGTGATGAAAAATTCTGGTATTGTCCAAAGTGGAGAATGGTGTTTCTATGCAAATTCTGTGTGAGAGCACAACAGGAATCTTGAAGCTCCTATATCAATTCTGAGGATAATGAAGGGGATAATTTGGAAGGCTGTAAGGTAAAAAAAGAAGGTGTGGTGGTGTAAGGTAACAGTTGGTTTTTAACTCGCAAACCTGTAGGTAAGATGGATAGTTTATCTAGTCTAAAATAAAGATCAAATCCTAAGACCAAATCTTTATCTGGAAGTTTTGATCCAAGGACATGAGTCCAAATGGTTAGCTCAGGGAAGATTTGCAATTTAATGGGATTTCTGGTTTTTAGGGTTGTAGTAAAGATCTTTCCATCAACTGCTTGAAAATGTTTATCATGCTAAATCCAATATCTATCTAAAAGAATAGAAGGATTCATCATAGACCTGTGAGCACCAGTATCTATGAGTACAATGATCTTAATGGGCTTGTCACATCTATCAGGAAAGACTATGATTGAGACCAATGGAATTGGGTGTAGTGTTTGGGCAAAACAAATAATTGGTATAGTGGATAAGCTTAAGGTTAAGTCTATTGAAGGAATTATTTCTAGAATGAGTGGAAATGGTTCAATGGTGTAGACATATGGAATGTAACGATCTGGGAAGTTTGAATTCTGAGAGGGTAATTCTTCAAACAATTCTTCATCTGACTCCGATTCAGAGCCTGAGAATTCAGCTGCAAATAATGCTCTTGAGTCTGATTCATCATCCAAGAAAAACAATGATTCAATGTTGGCATCCTCCAAATCCACTTAAGAAATTTGATGGATCTTTTGAATGATCTTCGCTGCTTTCTTGGGCTTATTAGGGCAATTTTTTGCAAAATGACCATTTTTTCTGCACACATAGCATCAATCACTTCTCTTGAATTTGTTCTTTTTTCTTTTGAAGAACTTGTATTTCTTTCGTCTGTGCCTTTTGAATTTATAATCATCTGGAGGTCTCCATTTGTGATACTTCCTTGACTTTTTGGGGGGACACATACCTTTTTTGTCTTTGCACTTAATATGCAAATTTGGTCGTTTACATGCCATTTTTCAGAAAGAATCATGATCAAAAGACATTAATTCTTTGACCATCTTCTGTTGAGCACAATCTTATCAATTGACAATAAAATTCTTTGATAAATTTCTCTAAGGCTGAGAGAATTCAAGTCTATATTCTTTTCTCGAAGCTGAAACTTAATGTGATTGGAAATGCTTTTTGGGAAAGACATCAGGAATGTTTGCTTCAAATTTGCATCATTTGCTCTTCCAAACAAATATAATCTTTTTGTCATTCGTTGATAATGCTTATCAAGATATTTTCTGAGAAGAGAGCAACACTTCATTTTAAAATACTAATCTCTGGCCATATCATCATATTCTGCTGTAGTGCTAACAAACTCTTGATGAAGAGTTATGAGTATTTTTGCAATTGATTGTGCATGATAAAATCTCAACATTTCTGCCTCAAGAAGCCTAACAAACCAATCTCTCAAGGCCCCTGTAAATCTGGAAGTAAACTCCAGAATTATTGCCGGAAATCTGAAATTAGGACGCCTCTGTTGAACTTCAATCCAAGCATAGAATTCTTGGATCCTATCTCTCCATTTATGTGGAGGGATATCATCAAAATTAAACCATGGGCCATTCTGTGGCATAGGAGGAATCTGAGGACCTGTTCTTGATCCTGGAACATTTGTATCCATATCCTCTTTAGGTTCTTCAGTATGATAAGCAAGTTGTTCATGATTGTACCACTCTGTTGTGAAGTGGCTGGGTCTGTCATGAATTGGATTGGAGGCATAAAGTGTTTTGGATCTAACTTATTATCTATAAATTCAGATTATGAGCTGTCAGAAGAGAGGTAATGTACTTCTGTGGATGGGCTTTCAAGATGAGGAAGAGTTTGGAGTCTTCTCCAAAAAGTCTGTAATGGTATTTGTGGGCTTGGGCTGTAGTTGGGCCATATGCGAATGGGCTATCTTGGAGAAAAAGACCCAAACTTTAAAGTTGAGCATTTACTTCTTATTAGCTGAAGCAAATAAATTCCATTATCTTTAGGATGGATCTCCATAAATCAATAATAACAATATAAGTGAAAGCGAAAAGACAGAGAGGAAAGAGCTTTCATTTCAGGCACTAATTGTAACACCCCTTACTATTTTCGTATATCCCTCTGTATACTAGATGGATAAGAAATGCTATAGAAAATATTTTTTTTTCAAAAATATTCCTTTAAAACATATCATAAATAAGAAATGTGAAATATATAAAATATAATGCTATATATACACTCCCTAATCACAACCCATTTTTTTTACATATGTATATACATGCCATAATGAAATTTATAAGTTTATATATAACAAAATACAATAAGAAGACCAACTCGTTCGGGGTTGCTACCACTACTACTGCTAAGCTCCATTAAATGAGTCCACAAAACGACATCTTTATTCTACAAATTCCGACATTGTATGTTACTCTTGTAACTTATGCGAGAGAAAACGAACTCTCGCGCAGAATATATAACTTATTGGTGCAAAAACCTTATAAAAATAGTTATTGAATTAAAACATAAATTTAAAATGAAAACAATTCAAAATTTAAATCTCTTTTCATAAAGTTAATAATATAACATCTTTTTATCCGCTTAAACTCATAATACATTATATCTATGATTTCTTTATAATATTATTTTTATCTTTTCACCCACATATTATAACATGACTTGTTCTTAGGGAATTAAATGAGTATCTTATCACATATCAATACATGATCCATAGAAATGCACATGATCCAAATATAATATTACTCAGTCCACAGAAATGTACAAAATTACAAAAATGTATAAGGTGATCCATATAAATGCACAAGATCATAATATCTCATCGGTCTACAGAAAAGCACAAGACCGTAATTTCTATCCTATTGACATGCCAACAATACCCTGGTTCATGTCTAGGCTAATATGTGGGTAAAATTTTCATATTCATAAATCAATTCATTTTTGCATTTTAAAGCATAAAAAAATAATTTTCACAAAATAATTTATTTCTAATTTCTCAATCATTTTCCATAAAATTAATGAATATTCTTTCCATGCCAAAATAAATATCATATAGTATATTTAATATTTAAATTCTCTCAAAACAAATAAATTATTTCAAATTCAACAATTGTAAAAACTCAAAATTTTCACATAAAATAAATTTTATGTAACATTATGAACCGTTTGAACCTAAAAATTTTCTTATTATTTCATAAGTTACCGAAAATTATTTACAAATAATAATAATTAATATAATAAGGACAGTTGTACTAACCTTTTTATACTTTGCTAGTGTTTGCCGGCTCTTTTTCTTTATCTCTAAATGGCTCATACCCCAATGTCATGTCTATTAAAAAGATAATTACAATTAACTCCTAAATTTTACACGATATAAAATCTAAAAAGATTTAAATCGCTCGACTATCCCCCGCTCTTACGTATATCGAGATCCTATAACTAAATTTTTTCTCATTATACGCGTTTAAAGTATAATTCGATATTTTAGTTGCCAATATGCAATCATTCAAATCAACGTAAATCCATGAAAATTTGAAAGAAAAGTGAAGAAAATCTCACCTCAAATTTTCTTGGAATTTTTAGCTAATAGATGATTTTTCTCCAAAAATATGTTTTTTACTCCCACTTAATTCCTTATACTTCCTTATGCTTTGATGATGATAATTTGTGATTAAAAAATTGAAAAAAAAAGGTAAATAGCTATGGTGGCCGTGCAAAGAAAGAAGAAGAAGAAGAGATTTTATTTTATTTTATATTATGAAATTATAGAATTTTTGTCCATTTTTGACTTTATGTACTTTATTAATGCCTAATTAAGTTTAATCCTTACTCCAGTTGGTCAATTAAAATTAATCAATAAGATATTTTGGCTTTTATCCAATTTAATTCAAAAGAAACTTTGACTTTGGACTTTTTCCAACAAACTTTCTAATTTTTTAATTTAGTACTTGAATAAAGTTATTTTCTTAAATTTCATATCTCAAATTGAACATATCAATATTCTCAAAATATTTTTCTGTTCGAAATGGTCTTCTTAATTTTGTAAAATAACCACCGACGTGAAAATGACGTTTTTGCAATTTAGTCATTTTTTTAAATCATGTCCGTAAAAATTCATTCAAAGATCGATTTCTAAATTATCAGTTTGAAAAATTTTAGAATTTAATTGCTATCATATCAGCACCTTTGCAATCATGAAAACATCTTTTATCTCCCAATCCGAAAAATCATACTGTAAACTCGTACTGAATATCATATTTTCATAATTTGAACCCTTAACCTTAAAATATCATCTTATAACTCCACATATGACCTTAAATTAATAAGTTATATATTTTGATATGCTTCAATCATATTTTCACATTCGGCTAAAAAAAATCCGAATTTCAACCCGATCTATTGTCTCGATTTACGTGCATAACATGAAATCATATTGTTTAATTTAACTAACTTCATATTCATGTTATCATATTAATATAATGTTTTTATATTTATTTATCTGTATTTAAATTTTGATCGGTACGCCTTTATACTGCAATTTACACGACCATAATGCACGTATACGACCAAGGTCTAAATAGCATTCTCTCCCCCTTAAAAGATTTCACCTCATCAGTTGAGTGTCTGCGCCAAAGAACTTTCACTAGAGGTACCTGCTTATTCTGTAATTGTTTCACTTATCTGGCTAGAATAACTATCAAATCTTCTTTGTAAGATAAATATGGTTGTACTTCAATTTTTTTTACTCAAATGACATGGGATGGATTTGATTTGTGCCTTTTGAGCATAGATACATGAAATACATTATGAATTTTCTCCAGCTCATGAGATAATGCCAACCTGTAGGCTACTGGTCTCACTTGTTCAATTACCTCAAAAAACCCAATAAATCTGGGACTCAACTTGCTTTTTCTTCTAAACTGTAGTACTTTATTCCAATGAGATACCTTTAGGAATACTTTGTCACCAACCTCATATTCGATGTCCCTGTGTCTTTAGTCTATATAAGACTTCTATCTATTACTGGCTGCCTTAAGTCTGTCCTTGATAATCTTGATCTTTTTCTTTGTCTGCTGAACCAAATCAGGTCTCACTATCCTTTGTTTACTGAGCTCGGTCAAACAAATTGAAGTTCTACATTTTCTGCCATACAATGCTTCATTCTTGATCCAAAAAATCAGAATGTAAACCCGCACTGAGGATCATATTCTCACAATTCGAACCCTTAATACTAAAATTTCACCTTATAACTCCACATATGATCTTAAATTAATATTTTATACATTTTGATATACTTAAATCACATTTTCACTGTTGGACAAAATATCCGAATTTCAGTCCGGTTTGTTGCCTCGATTTGCATGCACAACATGAAATCGCATTGTTTCATTTAATCAACTTCATATTCATATTATTGTATTAATATTTTTTCATATTTATTTATCCGTATTTAGACTTTGATCGGTATGTCTCTATACTATAGTAATACACGACCACAATACACGTATATGATTATAATCGAAATCATGAATGTGACACTAATTTTCAAAAGCGATCTCCACAAATCTTCAATCCACACTTAACATCGCAAAATGCCATTGCAAAATTCAACATAGCTGCAACCACTAAATGAATTAATCAAAGAAAAAAAACTTCAATCCATAGTTAACATTGAAAAAACTCAAAACCTAATTCAATCCACACTTAACATTGAAAAAATAAATATAAAAATGCAGAACAATGGAGACCCAATGCAATGAATCAAAAACCCAATTCAATCAACACTTAACATAAAAAAACATCCAAAACCATTATAAAATCAAATAAAAAAAAAGGCATAAAATGGCATCTGACATAATTTTTGAAACCAAAGGTGAGAAATTCCAAAAATGCAAAATTATCGGGTAGCAATTTCTAAAAAATCAGAAGGGAAGCATTTTAGTTTAAGTGTTGAAATTTTTGGCACTAGAAGGGAAGGCGAGGCATCTAGTGGTCAAGATGGATCGAATGCGTGGCATTTGACCGTGGACAGTGACCGGATCTGTGCAATGGGGCAGATGAAGAGCAGTCAAAATGGAGCTTTTTTGTATGTGCTCTGAATGGGTTATGTTTAAGAAATGTAATTTTAAAAAGAATAAAAACGACGTCATTTCAAACATGAGAAACAATGTCATTTCATATTTGAGTAGCGACGAACAACTTTGTCTTTAACAGTTAGCGATGAACATCGTTCATCATTAAATTCATCGACAAACAACATACGTCGATAAAGCAAGACACTGCATGCCTCAAAACGTTTAGCAATAGACATATTTCAACACTACATTTAGCGATGGCTATTGTCTGTCGCTAAATTTTTGACAGTCTCTCAAGGTGCGATAACTATTTTTTGTTGCTAAATATAGTGACAGTTCACATCCATCATTAAATTTTGGACACAATCCATCAATGTCTAGCGACGATCGTTGTCCGTCACTAACATTGGGACACCAACCATTCTAGCCTTAGCGATGATTGCTTTTCATCGCTAAAAGTTATAGACATTCGTCCAACTTTGTCTAGTGATGATACCGTTTGTCGCTATACTTAGCAATGGACTAGAGTCATCTAATCCTTTATATTAGGAACATATATAATTCATCGCAAAGTTAGTCTCACCAAATCGTTGCAAAGCCATTATAAATCTGGATGCCTAATTTTGCCACTATATTTAGCTACAGTTTGTAACGACGAGAGTGGTTGTCATAAAATTCAGTCACAAATTGTTAACTAAGTTGTCTTGAACTTTTTAAAATTTTTTTTTTAACACTGTCACTCACCTTCCATTGCTTATCCTAAGTTACTTCGCAACAGATGAAGGTCGTCGCTATTATGCTCTTTTTTTTTTTTATATTGATGTATTTGTAAACACTAAGACTAGTTCAAGCCAAAGATATTATATTTAAATGAGATTATGTCTTTTACAATTGCATTCTATTTTCATATATTTTACAAGATTTCAAAAATAGCTATCATGACCATAATGAAACTGAAGTGATTTAAAAGAATTTTAGTTTATTCGGATTTTAAAATGCAATATTGTAATACATTTGCTTATAGAGTTGATTTATTCTAATTATATAAGAGAGTGTTACACTATGCATGTTCTATCTTTTTATTGATATATTTCTCAAAAAATATTTTTTTCTCTTACAATAAAATTCATTTTTTCTTTTGATAAATATTAATTTTTATAGGATAAAGCAAAATAAATAGTAAAATATAAAAAGTCTATTAGACGTCTATAAAAACTTTTACTTTCTACATTTAGAGGTGCTCTAAAATATAGTTGACAATTCATATTTTACATATATAAATGTGTTATCTATTTAATTATATTATTTCATGTTGTGTAATCGTTTGTTACATTTATAAATATATACATACACGTATATAGTTACAAACAATTAACATTAATATTTCAGAATTTTTTATTAATTTATATAATATATTAATAATTTGGTATGGTATAATATTTATATAAATATATATGAACATATGTGTATGTGCATAAAATAAAATTTATTAGTATAACAATATTTAAACATTTAATTATCTATACGATTATTACTAATACAAATTATATCACTAATTTACTAATTTTTATTCACATATATTAATATAATTAATTATAATATAATATATTATAAATTTATATATATATATATATATATATATATATATATTCAAAAATATTAATATATAATTGAATATTTTAATTATTAAATATTGTTAAACGTATCTAATTGTATCATTATTTATATCTTATCGTATTAAAGTTTGTGTTGTCCTTAGTTCAAAATTATTACCTCTGCTCTAAGATGTTTTTCATTATACCAAAAATTATTTTTAAAATAAAAAACATTATTGGAGATTCTCTCGCTAACAAATGACTTAATTTATAGGCAAGTGTGCTCACTGAATCATAATTAAACATTGTTTTCATAACATTTGGACTTCTAGTTTTGCATAGAAAATATAAGAGGTGTGTTTCCAGTGAAAAAAGCAAATTGGATTCTATATTCAGAAATAATTTCTGAAAAATCGAGTTTTTATTTATCCAACGCTCCAAAAATAAGACCCGTTGTCTCCGAAGAAAACTATCGTGAATCCAATAATTCATGAAGAAATATTTTACTCGAGCCTTTAATTATATATATTAGTCCCTCAGTTTTCATTTTTTTGTTAAATTGAGCCTTTCATTTTCTATCTTTGTACAATTGAGCTCTTCATGTTTCAAACTTCACGTGATTCTCATATAGATATGCATGCTAACTTTTTCTTAACTAAAAGCTCAATTATATAAAAACTAAAAATTTAAGAGCACAATTGAATAAAATTTTAATTGAGTGACTCAATCATTTTTATGAACAATTGAGAGGTGTTAAAAAAAAAAAAAAGCATTTTTCCAACGAGAAACTGCAACTCAAAAGGCTACTAGCAGAAGTGTTCTTTGTCTTGCAAAGCTTAGAATTTAAACTGATCTTGCAATAGGACCAAAAAAAAAAAAAAAGAAAAATGCATCAAAACCTCAATCGGATATAATGCCCAACTGTTGTAGAATATTAAAATTAATCTAGAAAAATGTGAAAGCAAGAGAAATATTTGTAAAAGGAAGAAATTAATTTTAGGTAAGGTATTCTCAGGAAACAATTTTTAGAACAGTAATTTTCCCATTAAATTCAATGATTTTATGGAAACTTTATTCCCGGATACCATCCTAAGATAAGAAATCAAAGCGGCACTTTTTGATTTTCTACCACGAGAACTCAACCCAATAAAAGGAAAAAGAATTTTGGAATGCAAAGTTTTGTTAGAGAATTATTCTAGAAAGGTAAGAATGAAGGAGAAAATAGGGGTAATCAAAATCACAACAAATTTATTAACTTATTATCAAATTGATCCTAGTCGATTGAATTTACCAAAAAAATTTATTGGTATAGTTAATTTTACCAAATTAACTGATTTTTATCAATGAATGATACCTAAGAATTCAAATACCTAAAAATTTTACATTCTAACGCATTTCAACTCATTCATATTAAAGTTAAAATGTCTTAAAAATACACAATTCAAATATAATGTCACAATGCACAAATAATCCAGAAATTACAACACAATTAAGCACTAAAAATTATTAAAATACAAAAATATTATACTTGTACTAATATAATTGGCAAGGCATATTACACCTGTAGTCATATTCATGATTATAATTGAGTATAACCATGCCAACCTGATTAAAAAGGGAAAAAATGAACATATGTTTTAATGCTACGGTTGCTATCTCTACTTTGAAAAAGAAAACCAAAAAAATTGCCATCCACAAGCACCATGTAATTCAAATTCAAAATTGAATCTGAGCATGAAATCGTCGATTCATCCAATACATTCAATATTTACAAATCACAAACATACCTTTTCAGAAATGTTGCTGCCATGTTTGCCTGCTGGTCAGCCTAGTTTGGTGGTGTCTTCAGGCATCTAGTGAGAATGACGACAACGGTGCAGTAAGAAAGTATTAGCGGTGACAAAAAAGGAAGGACTAAGGAGAGAATAGAAGGGGAACTGGGGAAGGAGGCTTCTTCATCCGCGAATGGATTGGGGATTAGGTTAGAATTAGAAATAGAAAAGCTCCACTAAATAGATAAGGGCAAACCTGCTAATACATACAGTAAATTCAGCTGGTTAACCAATTGGTTCGGTTCAATTATTTTTGGGTTAAATCAGTTTTAACTGAATCTTTGCACACCCTTACTTGGCAAAAGGCAATAAGAACTGACAAAAGCACTAATACATATAACTCAGATTGAGTGATAATGAGTGGATTTTTCGGGTACTCAGATTCACATAGGACCTGTTTAAACTATAATAGGTAACGTTATTAGGATTTTGACGTAAGTTTGGATATTAATATCCAAATTCGCTAAGGATTCAGATATAATTCAGGTAGAAAGTCTCGGATATCAAGCTATTTGAACACAATTATATATATATATATATATATATATATATAAATTGATAAATTATAAATGTAATTAGGAGTTAGAGATTTGAAATATAATTTTTCTATTATGATGAACAATATTTAATTTTATTATTTTAATGTTATTTTTGAACAATTTGAAGAATTAATTTTAATTGGATGTATTGAATTAAATTTTATGTTTTATTTTATTTTGCAGTAATTATGGTTAATTGTTTATATATTTTTAAAATTTGTTTTGTATAGTTGGTTTATATTTTATTTTAAATTTTTTAATGATAAATGAATAATTATACGCGTTCGAATATTAATAAGGTAATACTAATCTGTTTTGAAACGAATATAAATATTAATATTATAATTTAAAACGGGTTCAAGATGGATTCAGGAGGGTATACATAATTGGGTTTGGAAACGAATAAGACATTTTTTGCACTAGTCTATCCATGGTCACTGTCACTCATAACCTCCATATCCTACAAATCATAAGTGACCGGGTAAAAGACACAACTAGCTAACCGTGACAGGGAACAACCAGTTGAGTACGAATGCTATTGCGTGATGGTTCTACGGGACTAGGAGCTTTCCGCCGGAGAAAAGGACCTGGATTTTTAGGTTGCATCTTTCACAAGTTAACAAGCTTTTATCAAGGGTCCTGTTCCTATGTTTGTTAAATTGTTTGGGCTACTTATTCTAGTCGTCATTAAAGATCAACAAAGTTAGTTTCCATTAATTAATCGAAAACCAAATTTGGTCTAATAAATATTAATTGTAACCAAATTGATTAGCTAACTGATTAGTTTCACGAAAATAACTCAATCCAATGTTTTTTTTTTCTATTAATTCATAAAATTGACCAAATGGATAGATACGAAAGATTGTGGATACCCATGAAAGTTGGAAACACAAATTAATAGGGAAAAACATTCCCAGATCCTTAAATTATTATAAATTATTTGATTGAGTCATTATTATTTTATTGGGTTCAATTGGATCCTTAAACTATTATATTTATTTGATTAGATCCCTGACCTTAGTTTTATTTTTTGCACTTATGAGATTAGAGTTAATTGATTAAACTGAGGTGTAATTCATGCGCAGTTAAGGAGCGTGTTAAGCATATAAATTTGTTTCAGATATATATTCTTTAAAGATTAATTGATTTTTTCCCCCAAAAGTAAGATAAAAACTGGTAAAGTAAAACCGAAAAAAAAAATCTCAATTAGATTCTGCTAAGACAATTTCTGAGATCCAAATCTAAAAGCATCTATTTTCCAATCAATTGATAGAGCAAAGTTATTGCACAAGAAATTCAACTGACTATTCAGAGGATGAGGATACTTGGTTCAAAGGAGGAAGCAATAAAAGTAGAAGAAAAAGAGCTTTATTCAAAATTAAAGTTAAGGAAGAGAAAAAAATAGAAAGAGTAAAAAGGAGAGAGCCATGGCGGCAAGCAATCCATCGTACCAGTTTTGCTGCTAGAAAGGGAAAAAAAAAAAAAATTCTTTGCACACTATTCATGTTGGAGTTGCTCTTGAAGGCAAAGAAGATTGCTATTTTGATGACGCACTATTTGATCAATTTTAAAAGGAAGAGAAAAATTATCCGCACTGTTTTTGAAATTCACCTAAAAACATCGTGGAAAAAAAAAATAGTTTTAACCATTAAAATTAGTATTAAAAAATACGAAGTTCATCTCTTTGGTCCGGAACCTTTAAAGGTACAAAATTAAAATATTCAATTCAAGAAAAAGAAGTATTAGCTGCAAAAAAAAAAAAAAGACATGAAAGCTTTTTACATCTTTTTAGTACCAAGAAGGTAGAAAGTATTCACCCTGTATAAAAAAGGTTTATGAATTTGAACTTCAAAGAAGCTAAACAGTCTAGACTCATTAAATTACAAGAATGGTTCAGCTATTTCAGATGTGATATTGGATGTATTATTTCTAATAAAAATGTTATAGTTGATTCCTTTTCTCTTGAAATTTCTAATCTTGTAGATGGATCCTGCTGCAAAAAATTATGTTGGATATACAAGAGGAGAAGGCATGCAAGAAAGGATTGTCCATTTAAAAATATAGAAAATGGGAGCAATATGTCACGCCCCGCGAAGGTTCATACGGGATTTCCCGCAAATGTACATTTTCCCACATATGTAATATTCTAAAAGGTCATTGTAAACCGTTAGATTAAATGGATCGTGACCGTCCATTTCGGTAGGTAGGAATTAATCCTAGCCCTCCATTTGGTAGGTGGGAATCAATCTTAGTCATCCATTTTGGTAGGTGGGAGTTGATCTTGACCATCCATTTGGTAGGTGGGAATCAATCCTAACCATCCATCTGGTAGGTGGGAGTTAATCCTAACCATCCATCTGGTATGTGGGAATTAATCTCGGCCATCCATTGAGGAGGTGGAGGCCTATATATACCTTATGTAAATTCATTTGTAATCAATTCAATCAATTGAAGCATTTTAAGTAATACCAAGCATTCTCTCAAACTCTTGTGTTCTTGTTTTGCTATTGAATCTTCTCGATCTCTAAGTTTCTTTCTATTCTCTTTGGAGTGTTTTATCGGTTTGGAAGGCAAACTTAGTGCAACGGACCGTGCTAAGTGTCGCACGATTGCTAGCTGAACTCTAGGGTCGTGACAGTTGGTATCAGAGCCAAGGTTTGAAGCTTTACTACCTTTGGCATAATGAAGGCTACTGCCCCAGCTACACCTAACGTGGAAGTTCTATCAATGGAACGTGGTCGTGAGGAAGTTCGGAAACCATCTAAAGAATCTCGAGCCAAGTCGAAAGACATGATTTCTAGCTTGGAAGCACGTGTTGTGAGTGCTCAGGATAACTTGGGGGAGTTGTTCGACCGAGTGGACAACTTGGAGGAACGTTGCAGCGGCTTAGAGGCCGAGGATGCGGAGATCCATGCAGCGGTCAAGATTCCCTCAACGAGCTAGATGGTGGGTTAAGGCAAGAGATTGATAGGCTGAAATCCGAACTTGCCAAGGTACGTGATCTCTTCCAAAGAGAAATTTCCAATGTGTTGCTTAGATTTGAGGATATGGGTGGTGATCTAGCCCTATGCAAACGGGCTATGGCCTCGGGAACTAATACAACCACCATCATTGAGGCCAAGAAAGTGGAAGTTCCCAAGCCAAAGACTTTCAATGGTGCTCGGAATGCTAAGGAAGTTGAGAACTTCCTATGGGGGTTGGATCAATATTTTGAGGTTATTGGCATAATGGACCATGCCAGCAAAATCCGAACTACTGCCATGTACTTGATCGACACTGCTATGCTATGGTGGAGACGAAGGCATGGAGATGTGCAACGTGGGGTGTGCACAATTGACACCTTTGAGGACTTCAAAAGGGAGTTCAAAAGTCAATTCTTCCCCGTAAATGTTGAAGAAGAGGCGAGGGGCCAGCTTCGATGACTAAAACAGATGGGTAGCATAAAGGAATATGTGAAGGAGTTCACAACCTTGTTACTAGAAGTCTCTGACACATCGGACAAAGACTCATTATTCTTGTTCATGGATGGTCTCCAATCCTAGGCTAACCTTGAGCTCAAACGACGTGGTGTCTAAGACTTATCTTCGGCCATTGCCGTTGCTGAAAGTCTTATTGATTACTCCTCAAACAAAGAAGGCCAGAGGCCAACTGATAGAAAGTTTGGTGGAGGAAGGAATGAAGGAGGCCATGCTAAGAGTCAAAACTACAAAAATCATAGAGAAAGCTCCTCATTCAAGCCGCGAGACAAGGGGAAGGAAAGGGAAGAACGTGGTGCCTCAAAGCCCTGTGTGACGTGCTTCATATGTGACAGACCGCATTGGGCACGTGAATGTCCCAAAAGGAAGACATTGAATGCTTTAGTTGCCTCCACTCATGATCAAGATAGAAGTGAGGCAAATGAAAGTGCGAAGATGGGATCTTTGCGGTTGCTTAGTTCATTGCAAAGTGCCCCGACGTCCCCCAAAGGACTCATGTTTGTGGATGCATCCATCAATGGGAAAGTCGCCAAAGCCTTGGTCGACACAGGTGCATCTCACAACTTTGTTTCACTAGAGGAAGCCAAGAGACTCGGTCTCAAGGTTGCCAATGGAGGTGGCTCTCTCAAAGCAGTTAATTCGGCGGCACAACCTCTCCAAGGAATTGCCCGCGGAGTGAAGGTCAGTCTTGGTGTATGGACTGGCCAAGTGGATTTATCTGTGGCACCCATGGATGATTTCTCGGTGGTATTCGGCATGGAGTTCTTGGACCAGGTTAGAGCTTTCCTTGTCCCATGTTCAAACTCTATGTGCATTATAGATGGACCAAAGGCTTGTCTAGTACCGACGGAAAGGATCACCAAGCCTACTACCCAAGCTCTCTCAGCACTTCAATTCAAAAAGGGATTGAAGAGGGAAGAAGAGAGTTACGTGGCCATTCTAAAGGAGTATGATGATGATGAAGCATCACCACAACTAAGTTTGCCGACGGAGGTGCAAGTTGTCTTGGATGAGTTCCAGGATATGATACCAGAGGCGTTGCCAAAACAGCTACCCCCAAGGAGGGAGGTGGACCATGAAATTGAGCTGGAGCCTAGCACAAGACCACCAGCAATGAGTCCTTACTGTATGGCAAACTCAGAGTTTGCAGAATTCGACTACAAGCTGGAATACAAGTCCGGTAAGGCCAATGTGGTGGCCGATGCACTAAGTCGAAAAGCGGAGTTAGCAGCTTTGAGTAGACCAAGCAGTCCCTTGCTGGAAAAGATCAAAGAAGGGTTAGAGCATGATGCCCTAGCTCAAAACCTCCTTGTCCTCACCAAGGAAGGAAATACAAGGCGATTTTGGCAGAGTGATGGACTACTCTATGCCAAGAAAAACCGCATATACGTTCCTAAGTGGGGGAACTTGAGGAAAGAGCTGATCAAGGAATGTCATGATTCACTATAGGCTGGACACCCAGGCATGAGATGCACCTTTGCCTTGATCAAGTCTATTGACTATTGGCCTCAACTACGAGATGATGTTGAAGCCTACGTGAGAACTTGTCTTGTTTGCCAACAAAACAAAATAGAGCAGTGTGCACCCAGTGGCTTGCTAGAACTGCTGCCTATTCCGGAGAGACCATGGGAGAGTGTCTCAATGGACTTCATCACTTGCTTGCCAAAATCAGAAGGCTTTAGCAGTATAATAGTGGTCATTGATCGCTTCAGTAAATATGCAACATTCATACCTGCCTCGGCAGATTGCACTGCAGATGAGACTGCACGGTTGTTCCTCAAGCATGTTGTGAAGCATTGGGGAATCCCATCTAATATCGTGAGTGATTGAGACCTACGATTTACTGGGAAGTTCTGGACAGAGTTGTTCAAGCTGCTGGGATCAGACTTAAACTTCTCCACCAGTTTTCATCCGCAAAGCGATGGGGCAGACGGAACATGCCAATGCCTTACTGGAGCTTTATCTGAGGCACTTTGTTAGTGCCAACCAACATGATTGGGCTAAGTTGCTGGATGTAGCCCAATTCTTTTATAACTTGAAACAAAGTGAATCCACTGGCAAGAGTCCCTTCGAGATCATTACGGGACAACAACCTATGACCCCTCATGCTTTGACTACAAGTTATGAAGGGAAGAGTCCTGCAACCTTCAAATTTGCTAAGGTATGGCATGAGCAAGCTGAGTTGGCCCGAGCCTATTTGAACAAAGCATCCAAAAAGATGAAGAAGTGGGCTAACAAGAAAAGAAGAATGGTCGAATTTCGGGAAGGAGATTTGGTCTTTGTCAAATTATTACCACAACAGTTCAAGTCCTTGCGGAAGGTTCACAAGGGGTTGGTACGGAAATACGAAGGGTCATTTCCTGTCCTTAAGCAGGTTGGTAAGGTGTTTTACAAGCTACAACTCCCTCCCAAACTTAAAATATATCCAGTCTTTCATGTAAGTATGTTGAAGCCTTATCATGGAGACGAAGAAGATGCAAGTTGAAGAGAGTCGAAAAGGGCACCCACTGCGGTAGTAACCTCCTTTGATAGAGGAGTGAATTCCATTCTAGCAGACCGCCTAATTCGGCATAGAGGTGTACCAAGTTATCGGGAATACTTAGTCAAATGGAAGAATGCCCCGGACATAGAAGCAAGTTGGGAACCTGAAGACACTTTGTGGCAATTCAAAAATGATATAGAAAGGTTCAAGCTTGAAGGCGCGACGAGGGTGTCGCGAACTTGAGTGGAGGAGAATGTCACGCCTCGCGAAGGTTCATACGGGATTTTCCGCAAATGTACATTTTTCCACATATGTAATATTCTAGAAGGCCATTGTAAACCGTTAGATTAAATGGATCATGGCCGTCCATTTCGGTAGGTAGGAATTAATCCTAGCCCTCCATTTGGTAGGTGGGAATCAATCTTAGCCATCCATTTTGGTAGGTGGGAGTTGATCTTGACCATCCATTTGGTAGGTGGGAATCAATCCTAGCCATCCATTTGGTAGGTGGGAGTTAATCCTAACCATCCATCTGGTAGGTGGGAATTGATCTCGGCCATCCATTGAGGAGGTGGAGGCTTATATATACCTTATGTAAATTCATTTGTAATCATCCAATCAATTCAATCAATTGAAGCATTTCAAGTAATACCAAGCATTCTCTCAAACTCTTGTGTTCTTATTTTGCCATTGAATCTTCTCGATCTCTAAATTCCTTTCTATTCTCTTTGGAGTGTTTTATCGGTTTGGAAGACATGCTTAGTGCAACGGACCGTATTAAGTGTCGCACGATTGCTAGCTGAACTCTAGGGTCATGACAAATAGCTCTAGTCTCAAGGGGACGAAAATAAAAATAAAAGCTTCGAAGGATGGTAACTGTTGGTTATGTAAACGCCCTTAACATTTTGCTTCAAAATGTCTAAAAAAGGAAGCAGTGAGTTTAAAAGAAACTAGTTAGCCCTAATAAGGGAGACGAAAGTGTAAGTAAGGAAAATCCTGGGAATAGGATAAAAAAATCCTTATCCTAAACCTTCGAAAAAGAATTCTTTGGTTCAACAAAACAAGAACATAAAAGGTTATATTGTAGAATTTGCTTTTAAGCATAATCCAAGGAAATAACAATTCATAAGATATAATGCTAAACTTGATGTCAAGTGTCACACCCCCTCACCCCAGCATATATGCCTCGGCATACGAGCTAAAACAAGAAAGTGTTATGCTAAATTCATCATATAAAAATAAGAAAAAGTGCATGATATATATTTTTTCCTTTGAAAAAGAAACCAAAACATACTTTTATTTATATAATATAACATTCACAAGATATTTAATTTACAAACCAGGCATCGGTTTAGTAAGACTACACAATCCAAAAGTTACAAAAATGAAGGATCCACTATGTTGGAGTTGGTTGCTTTACTTGATCGGATCACCATTTACTCTTAACTGTCGGCCTCAACCTATCTTTTCTTCTATATATGCCCGAGAGAAAAATCTCATGCTAACTTTGAAGTTTAGTGATGTATAAAATTAAAGTAATGAATTATTTGCATGCATTATGCTTTCACATGCCATTGTTCAAGCATTCTAAGTTTTATTATTATTATTACATCACATGAGTTTTTCATACAATTACTTTATTATCATACATTCTTATACACAAATAACATTTATATGCACACATAACTCTTTTTTATTTCATATTTAACTTGCTTATACCCATAATACTCAATCACACAACAATCATTTTCCTTACTCATATTTATTTTATTTTTGCATGTAACACCTAGAAACCACTAATTAAAATAATGGGGGCTTTTCATCCAGGTATTTAAGAGTTCACCTGGGCATTATGGTATGCACATACAAGTGTCATCATAGACATTTATATATATATATATATATATATATATATATATATATATATATATGTCATCATCGACATTTATAATAATGTCATTACCAACTTTAATAATAGTGTCATCACTAGCATTTAATAATAATGTCATCACTGATATTTAATGTATCCTCCTGATTGACATGCCAAATTATCCACAATTATAGTTCTAAGCTATGTGTTTAAGACTTATTTCATTTCTTTATTCTTCCATTTTCATATTTTTTCTTATCAATCTCATATCTCTTTATTTTTTGTTCTATGCTCATAACATGATTTCATATGCATCATATTACCTTGAAATCCTCATTTGATATCTTTAGCATTCATTCAATAATTAAATTTATGAAAAATAAGGTATTCATGGCCATAACTTTTTATTCACGCCTGTAAAAAATCTTGTCACATAGCCTCATGGCTGTGGTTAAGCGTTCATATCCGTTACCCAAACTGTTACTCAAGCCGTGAATGAATATAAAGGAATAATGATATTTCTAAGCAAAAAGTTACGCCCATGACTTAATATTGTCACACATATGAATTTGTCTATTCACGTCCAACTGCAGAAATTTTGTTCTTTCACTTCCATTCTTCATTTCAGGCTTGTTCAAACCATTTAAAACACAACTAGCATTCATTTATAGGTTTTTATCACAACATACAATAGTTTTATCAACATTCTCATGTTTTTATCATCTTTAAATCCTAGCATGTGTTTATCAACCAAACATGCACAAAGTATCATTTTTTTCATGTAAAATAGGTTTCATGCAATTTCTCATAATTGAATATATTTTAGTTATTATTTTATATGTTGAAATTACAAGTCATGCAATTTATATTAAAGAATAGGTTATTATCTTAAATTATGCACAAACCTCTTTATTGTTCTTCTTCACATTCTTTTTGCTTCATTTTCTTTTCCTTGCTCCTTTGAGCTTGATCTTTGTCACTTTGATCTCCTAAAATATCATAAAACAACTATTAAAACTTTGTTTTCTCAAAACTCTCTAAATCTTATATTCTCTCTCTAAACCTTAAACTTTCTCACTCTCTTGAAAAACATGTCCTATATGAGCTCAAAATTATCTCTTCCTTTAGAAATAATTATAGAAGAGAAGATGAACTTCTTACCTGTATTCTTTTCTTCTCTTAATCAATACTTAGGAGATTTCTCTCTCATCTTCCATTGTTTTTCTTCCTTTCTTTTTACTCTCACTAGCTTCCTTAGAACTTATTATGTATGAAAATGACCTCTCTTTCTCTCTCTAGATGAGCTTTGGCTATGGAGGTTTTGTGGGCAACGATGAAGCTGGTTTTATGTGTAGAAAAAGAAAGTCAAAATGAAGTGGAGAAAAATAAAAGAAGAAGAAATAAGGAAGAAACAAAAGTTCACATATAAGACCCATTTCTTTGACCATATACTTTATTTTTGTATTAATTAGCACATTAATCTCCTTTTCATTTAGGGCGGCCAACCATGCATAATAATGTCCTACAATTATGTTTAATATTAAATGTCTCATTTAATTCTCTAATTTTCAGTAAATTGCAAATTACTCCAAAACTTTTCAAATTTTGCAATTTAGTCTTTTACCATAATTCAACTTCTTTAAGTATTCTAAACACTTTATTAAGTATATTTCATAAATATTAGTCATTATTTTGATTGATTTTGGTCAAAATTTGAATTTAAAATCCGATCGGTCCAATGGATCAATTTTGCAACACATGCGACTCGATGTCTAAATTAGCGAATATGACATTAAGGGTGAAGCTGACAAAGGAAATTTGGGGACTCCTAAAAGTCAAACTTCTTCACAAATGAAATGTACAATAAATTATAAAATTTCTAAAAGTGACATGAAAATTGTTAACTAATGAAGTATTCAGGTAAGTAAGTGAAATGACATTATTTATCTAGTAAAATAAGAATGTTGATATGTTTGTAAAGGTAATCAAGTAAAGATATATGAATAATGTGGAAATATGGATATACCCATGACTCTAATTACGGACTAGAAACAGGATAGATGACATGTCATTATGAGGGCGAATGGTACCGTACTATATGAGATATTGCTCGGTCAATATGACTTTAGCTCTGAAAGTGTCATTGACTTGCGAAGCTCTATTGAGCATACATAAATTTAGGATAGGGTGGCTTTAGCTCTGAGAGCGCCCTTGATCTAGTGATTCATCTATGATGATATATTACTCAATCAATGTGGCTTTAGCTCTAGGAGCATCATTGTCTTTAATTATAAGCTACTCTTTTCATCTCTTTAATATTCTATCTCAAATTCATTTTTTTGCATTATCATTCAACTTAACTTCATTATCTTGCCCACATCACTTTAAATTGGACTAACTAAACCGAGCAATATCTCATATAGTACGGTACTGTTCGCCCCCATAATGACATGTCATCTATCCTGTTTCTAGTCCTTAATTAGAGTAATGGGTATATCCATGTTTCCAAATTATTCATATATCTTTACTTAATTACCTTTACAAACATATCAACATTCTTATTTTACTGGATAAATAATGTCATTTCACTTACTTACCTAAACACTTCATTAGTTAACAATTTTCATAATTACTCAAAACTGAGCATTCATGATTGTCGTGAATTAGTTCACACCCGTGATTCAAAGCCGTGAATGGTTTGGGATGAATCATACCATTATCACACAAAAGTCACAACCATGATACAATTCAGTCACGCCCGTGAACTTAACAAGTTCACGCTCGTGATCCAAGAGTCGCGCCCGTGTCTATATGTAGGAAACTTGCATATTCACTTTCCTTATTAATTTCTAATTATACCAAGTCATACCAAATACAAACTCATGCATTTCTAACGTCCTTTACTCAACATATCATGTTCTAATACATAAAAATGTCTTTATCATAACTCAATTCTCTAACATACATTACTAAACTCAACATATCATAAAATCTCATTCTTTATATCTAAACCTATGGTTTTATGCCATAATCATCATTAGTGAAATTCAATCACTAATTATCATGTTAAACATGCATTATTTTAAACAAAGATAGGCTGTTGCTTTAAATTATGCACAAACCTCTATTTTCCTCCTTTACTCTTCTAGGTAGCTTTCTTTTTGCCTTTACTCCCTTGAGCTTGTTCCTTGTCACTTGGAACTCCTACCACATCATAAAATCATCATCAAACCTTATTTCCTCAAAAACACTTATGAGACTCTAAACTAACTCTCATGAAATCCTAAACTCTCTTTCTACATAATCAAACTCTAAATAAGCTCAAAACCCCAACTTTCTTAAGAAAAGATGAAGGAGAAGAATAAAAGCTTTTTATCTTTACACTTTTCTTCACTTGATCACAACGTTGGAGATTCTCTCTCTCCACTAAACTTGTTTGTTCTTCCTCCTTCTTGCTCTTCCAAGCTTCTTTAAGACTTGTAGATTATGAAAATCACTTTGTCTTGTTCTTTTCCTTTTCTTCTCTTTCTCTCTCTCTTAGAGCTCAAGGTTAGTTATGGAGGATGGTGAGACTGGCTAACATGACTGGTTTGGGTAGAAAGAAAGAAGATAAGAAATAAGGAGAAAAAGAAAAGGAAGAAAAGAGATATAGAAGTCCTCATATGGGACCCACAATTTTTTGACAATTTCTTTGACATTTAGCTTAATTATCATATTAATCTTCTTCAATCATGCTATGGCCGCCCAACCCATATTTGATGTCCAATTTTAATATGTTAAATAGCAAATATCTCATTAAATCCTCAAAATTTTGGTAAATTGCAAATTGACTCCAAAATTCATCAAATTTTGCAATTTAGTTTTTTTACCGTAAATCAACTTCTTTAAACTTTCTAAATACTTTATTAAGCATTTATCATAATTATTAATCATTATCTTGATTAATTTCGGTCAAAATCTGAATTTAGACTTTGATTGGTCAAACGCATCAATTTTGCAATACGTACGACTCGGTGTCTAAGTTAGCGGATATGATAAAATCTTATAAGGTTAATAATAAGTCTTTAAAGTTAAATTAGAGAAGATATAAAGAGACTACGATTATTAATCAATAAATTCTAATTGAATATTTTAAAGAGGTTCTGGAAATAATTGTTTTTTAGTAAATAGTATTTAGTTATCAGATATAGAGAATTTTCATAACCGTATTGGTTAAATGCCTTCTATATCTATGGCAAGAGATCCAAAGGGTAGTGCTTGGCAAGAATGAGGCAGAGGAACAACTCATGAGACTAAAGGTTAGAGATCTTAGTCTGGATTTCAAGTCTAAGACTTTTAAGACTTGGAAGAAGGTGTTCGACAATTGCAAGAGACATCTTAAAGCAGAAATATCAAGGATGACCTATGAACTGGAAAAAGAAGACAAAATAGAAATGGACATCTATGTTTATGACAACTATTGAAGGGTCACCCCTTAGTCCAATCTTAGCCGGCATTATTGGGACACTTATTATCCTTAACCATTAGAGAGATAAGACAATTAATGTTTTGTTATTTGAACAAATACGCTGAGAGAAGTCAACAATCTTAAAAATAATAATACCAATTTGTAAAATTGTTTTAAGTAGCTCTTTAGTATAGAACATATTTACTTGAGTGATATTAGGGCTATACGTATTAATTTTTAAGATTAAAAGACTTTTTTTTGAAAAATTAAAAAGTTAACGAACTAAAAGGAAATTAAAGAAAGATCAAAAATATTTTGAAAAAAAAATTATTTATGTAAATAATTTTAAGAAAATATTGTTTTAAAAATATTTTATTTTCATGTATTATTTTGTAAATTAACTCTAAAAGTATTTTTAGTTTTTTTTCCTCTCTTTTCTCTTATTATTTTGCACTACCGCATAATAATTGTAAGTGTATCTTAGATTCTTCCCTTTTTGTAAATGATGTGTGACCCTGAGATTAGCAGAAAGGGTGAGCTAGCTAATTAATACAAATTATTAAACAAATTTTCTACACATATTTAAAAATTAATATCAGATATAATTTTTTTTACACCTGCTAAAATTTATTTTTAATTATCCAGTAATAGATATATTAAAAATTAAAATCATTTTTAAAATTTAAAGGTGGTTCATATTTTACATCACAAAACCGAAATGAAGTCAAAACGACAACTGCATCACTATCTTTTATACATTATACATATTTTATTATAAAATGTTTGTGTGCAGTTGAATTTACAATTATTTCCTTCTAAAGAGTTATTCAGCTTCCAGATCTAACTCTACATTCGACTCACTCGAGAAGAGCCCATAGCCTTAGCAATTTCTCTAAGCACGAACTTCTGAATTTTACCAGTTGAAGTTTTGGGCAATTCATCTTTAAACACCACCGTTTTAGGCACCATATAGTGCGGCATGTTTTCTCTACAGAAATCAATTATCTCCTTCTCACTCGGTTTTTTACTCAACCCACTTTTTAGACTCACAAATGCACACGGCGTCTCCCCCCAGTACTCATCCGGTCGCGCCACCACCGCCGCCTCATTAACCGCCGGATTGGTGTACAACACCGACTCAACTTCCACGCTGCTTATATTCTCTCCGCCACTAATTATCACATCTTTAGATCGATCTTTAATCTCTAAATACCCATCCGGGTGCATAACCCCAACATCTCCTGTATAGTACCACCCATCATCTGTCAAACACTTTGATGTCCCATTTGGGTCTTTGAGATAACCCAGCATCACACACCCACCTCTTAATACAATTTCGCCGATCGATTGACCATCTCGTTTCACACTCGATCCTGTATTCGGATTCACAACGTCTATCTCTGTAAACCCAGCAATTTTCACCCCTTGTCTTGCCTTGAGTCTAGCTCTTTCGCTCGCCGGGAACTTGTTCCATTTCGTTTTCCACGCGCACGACACCACGAGTCCTGCCGTTTCTGTTAATCCGTACCCGTGACTCACCTCGAAACCCAGTGACTCTGTACGGAGTAGCACGGCTGCTGGCGGTGGAGCCCCGGCTGTCTGAATATGAACTGGGTTCTTGAGAGGTTCATTATTGGGAGAGTTTGTTAGCATGTTTAGCACCACTGGTGCACCGCACATGTGAGTGACACCGTGTCTATTGATCAAGCCGTTAATTATTGATGCATCCATTTGACGGAGGCAGATATTGGTCCCACCAACGGCAGCCATACCCCACGGGTAGCTCCATCCATTAGCGTGGAAGATTGGTAGTGTCCATAAATAAACAGGTTGTTTCGGTACACCCCAATCGATCAAAGATCCAACAGTGATGATGAAAATTCCTCTGTGGCAATGTACAACACCTTTAGGCGATGAGGTTGTACCTGATGTGTAGTTTAATATCATTGGATCCCACTCGCTCTTTGGCTGGACCCACTTGAACTCTGGATCTCCTTTCTCCACCATACTCTCGTAAGTACACCAAAAGTCAACGGTCATCGACGATACCGCTGGTGCCTCATCATCATCGGTGATTAGGACGAGCGTGGGACGTTTGGCGTTTTGTGGGAACAAAGAGATGGCTTCGAGGATAAGAGCACGGGATAGACAGTCGACGAAGACCAGCCTTGATTCGCTGTGACGCAGGAGGATCGATACAGTGCGCGCGTCAAGACGAGTGTTGATGTTGTTGAGGACGGCCCCAGACATAGGAACGGCGAACTGAAGCTCGTACATGGCGGGGGTGTTGGGAGAGAGAACGGAGACGACGTGGCCGCGAGTGAAGCCGTTGGATGATAAAGAGGAAGCGAGCTGGAGACATCGACGTTGGGTTTGTGACCAGGTGTAAGTGGTGGTATTGTAGATGATGGATGGGCAGTCACCGTATGCAGTTGCGGCTCTTTCTAAAAAGCCTAAGGGAGTTAAAGGGGAAGAGTTTGTTGGATGAGGCTTTAGCTCTTCCATTTTTGGCTTCAGAGTAGTTGGAGATTTGTTGGGTGCTGCTGTTGGTGAATAAATAAATAAGTAGGGGTTATGTAGAATTGGAGATAAGGCAATGGAATCGACTAGCATCTTGTTTGGGCTGTAGGTTTTATAAAATTTATGGATTTAGAATTTAGAGATTATAACATTTTGATTTGATTTGAATATAAAATTGATGTATTAATAAAATAATTTTTTTTATATTCAAATTACTATAATTTATAAATTTAATAATTATTTTTTAAATATTGATAATTTATTATTAATTAAATATTTTTTAATTTTTTATATTATTTATATTTAATTGTAAAATAATATAATTTAAAATAAATTTTAAAAATTTATAATTGATAAAATTATTATTATTATCAATTTTAAAATAGTTATAATTGTTTTACTCAAAATTCGATATAAATTTATTATTTAAATTAAATTTATGAATAATTTTTTTTCTAAATAATTTATTAATATTTCTTTTAATTGACATTCAAATTAATAGATGAAAAATAAGTGAAAATAAAATAAAAAAAAATTATCAAATGATTTTTGCTAAAAGATTGGAAATTAAATTCTTTAAAAATAAAAGATTTTGATAGATAATAATTTTCTAAAATTTATAGATTTTGACATTTTTTAAATAGTAAAATAATTTAATATAAATTTATAAATTATTCTGATTTACTCATTTAAATCCCTCAATCTGCCTAGAGGACCTCAAAATATAAAAACGTTTGTTAATATTTTACATTAATTAAATGCAAGGTGATGGTGGTCCTATTTTGTTTGACAAGCTTTTTCAAAATATTTGGAAGTTTCAAATTTTCTAAGGAAAAGCAACAAATGAAATGAATAATCGTAGATTTTTCTTGTCAGATGTCACATTGATCTTCCCAAGGCTACACGCCACTGCCTAAAATTTTCGGTTTTTTTTTTCTCCTTAAAAAACTTCCATTAATTGTCCTGAAAAGTTTCTCAGAATAATGTGAGGAAAAAAAACTGTGATCCGAGAATTATTTACATCATGTAGAGTGATTTATGTATATTCAGGGCTTTTAAATTTGGCGCCTGCATTCAAATCGGGAGGATTCTGAGCACTAATTCGAAGGTACAATGAACGGATGGCAAAACCAATCACTCAGGCAGTTAACCAAGAACTGATCAACCTTGTTAGGGATGACCGTTTAGACCGTTAGAAAAATCTTAATTTTATTGAAAAATGGCATAGCAGCTTCTCCTCCACCTACTCGAACACGAGTCTGAAGTGTAAGGTTTGCCACAACTAAATGACCTAAAATGCTTCAACTTCTACAAAGTTTAATATAAACTAATTTACAAATTATTAGTTACATTATTAAGAAATTTATTAATTTATTTATATTAATTTATTTAATACATAGTACAATTAATTTATTTATATATATTTTAATTTTTAAAAATCAAAGTAGATGATAATTTTTAAAAATTATATTATAATATTAATTTTTCCAACTGGTACTAATATAATTACGATAAAATTTCCTGTAAATCATTTTCAAAATTATTTTTTTCTATCAAAAAATATTTTACTTGATGTTTAATATTATTTTTTAAAAGTTATTATTTATTATGTTTTTTTTTAAAATTAAAGAATATGAAAATAAATCAATTCTATTATTTTAAAAAGAATATATATAAATATAGACATTATTATACTTGAAAATATTTTTGAATATGTGTGTGTATTAATTTGAATTTGAAGATTTAATATTTTCAACATATAATTGTGCATAAAACATGTTTATGTAATTATTTTTCATATTTTATCTAATTCTTAATTTTCTATTTTTTCTAGTTCATTAATCCGGTAAGGTCTGAAAATATTGATTCATACAACTAAATGTGTGATATAAAAGCAGATTTTATGCACCAAAACTACTTTTGACCACATTCACAAATTTTAACTGTTGAACTCACACAGTACTAAAACTGCCCATTCCAAGAGTGGATTCAGTTCCAGTTACAGCAGACTCTGCAGCACACTTAAAGCTACAATTTATTTGAAATAAAAGGGAAAAAGGCTCTTTAAGTATCATCTCTAATTTCCATGGAAATAAATTAAAATTAAAACATTAACCAGAGATACTTGTACTAACAAATAATTTAAATTTATTTATTTATTCATTGTAAAACCTCCTCAAAAAAGTAGGGATATTCCTAACTATACATAGATATGTTACACAACTACATGCATGTACCAATGCAACTAACCATTTTAAAATATTTTGATGCACCAGAATCATAATGTCTTTTTTTAAACGTAAATAATAAAACACAAATATTAATTAAAGAGTTTAGGCTTGAACTAGCCCTAAAGGTTTACAAAAAGTTATTAGATACAAAATATATTCTTTTGCTCAGAAGAGCCATAAAATACAAATCTCAATTTTCAAAAGAATATGACACGAACAAAATAAGAACTACAAAAAAGCATCACCAATGTGATGTATACCCCTAGTGTTCTCTATTGACTTTGTGGATGGCTCTTATGTAGCTCTTCTAGCTATCTCGCTCCACCTACATGTGCAATACAAAGAATTCACATACTAACATATTGCTTATTGGTATACAATGACAAATAAAAGAAGAACAAATAAGCATTTTATCCATATATGGCATGTATAACGCACTTTTCCAACCTTAAGCTATCATAGCATAAACTATTATGTTATCAAGTTTCATATGCAAAAACAAATATATAGCATGATATTTATTCATTCTATTCATGAATCGTGCAAGACATTCATCAACTATATTTCACCCAACATTCAATGCAATTCAATACAAATGAAGTAATATTTCACAATATTTATCTTTGTTGCCCCATAACATCTTAAACCAGACTATAAAGACACGAGTTGATTGATCACAATCTATATATTACTAGATCGCTAGTTAGTATAATGATGTCTGATTGTAGGCTAAACTTGTACATACTTTTGTATCTTTTTTTTTTATCTCATGATATCGGATTGTTGGCTAATATATATATATATATATATATATATATATATATAAGTGACTAATCATAGGCTAAGGTGCCATATACAACATGTAATCTTATGTCTGCCATCTATCCTAGCACAAGTCAAAGGTTAGATGTTATGGACTTTAACACTTCTTGCTTTATCCTTTGAGTGAATATATATATATATATATATATATATATATATATATATATATATATATATATATATATATATATATATATATATATATATTTCACGTCATAGCTTATCCTAATGTTCAACATTATGTTAGTGCATCACCATCCAAGTAATATGTTTTATTAGCATATACTTAGTTTATTCCACCTTGCTAGTTATTAATTGTCATACTTCTAAATGATTAAGCATTCTAGTGTCACATATGCATCTCATATAAATTTAGTTTCGTTTAACTTTTTAACATCTTATAATGACAGTTTTCATGGTTGCGACTCTAATATTCATGGGCATGAACGGGTAGAGGTGTGCAAAACCGAATCGAAATTAAAAATCGAACCAAACTGATTTCGGTCTATTTGGTTTGGTTATTTATAAAAATTTTAGTTTGTTCAGTTCAGTTATAAATATTAAAAAAAATGACAAGACCAAACTGATCGAATTTCTTATTTTTTTTATATATTTTTATTAATTTTATAGTAATTAATTATAATTTTTAGATAAAAAATTATAGTTTATGATAATTAATTTTGATATATGATAGTTGATAAAATCATGAACTAGGACAATTTATTTTAATTTTTATTAACTAAATTTAATTCATGGTAATTGTTAAACCTCGAAGGGTATTTTCGTTATTTTGATAATAACAAATAAAATAGCAATATTGTATTTAACATACTTGTTTTCTAAGTCTATTAAACAGGACATGGAATAAAATAGCAAGAATGGAGATTGGAAGAATAATCCTTGAAAGTCAAAATTAAGGAAGTAGCATGTTCAAGCCCGTGACTCTATGTGTCACGCCTGTGAAAGAGCTAACCGTTACCAAAACCAACATTTGAAGTCACGGCCATGAAGAAAGAACAAATCGTGAAATGGACTTTTGAGTCACGCCCGTGAATCAAAATGTCACGCCCGTGAATGTTCATGGCATTTTCATCCAGAGAGCTTCACGACCAAAGTCACCACTTGAATCACGGCTGGAAAGTTTGTCACGCCCGTGAATGTGTATGTCACGCCCGTGACCCAATGTTTCAAAACATTTCAGAAAGCTTTATGACCAAGGTCACCACTTCAGTCACAGCTTGGGAAGAAATGTCACCCCCATGACAAACATAGTCACGCCCGTGAAGGATGAAAGAAAAAAATGTCAGGTACGATTATTTGGTTGGTACAACGGCTAGTTTCATATTTAATGCACCCCAACGGCTATAATCAGTCATGAGAGTATAAATGGAAGTCATTTATGCATTCAGTACAAGAGGATAGCAAATACTTTGAATCAAAATCTTATTACGAGCTATTTGAACATTCAATACTTTGAGAACCAAAATCTATTCTCTGTAAAAATCTTTTTGCTCTTCATTTATTGAGCAATTAAGATTTGTGAGTATTTTTTCTCTGTAATCATTACTCAAGTGAGCTTTGGGTATTTCTGGGTTTAGAGTAGAACACTTGTAAGGGTTAGTTGTGTGAGCCTCTAAAACACAAATTAAAAGGTTGTTTGTGTGAGCCTGTAAAAACATAAAGTGAATGTTGTTTGTGTGAGCCTGTAAAAACACAAAGTGAAGGTTGTTTGTGTGAGCCTGTAAAATACAAGGAATTGGTTATTGTGTGAGCCATTAAAATACAAGGGATTTCTGGGTTAGGTGTGAGCCATTGTAAGAAACACCATAGTTGGGAGTGAGCTTGTAAAACTCAATTGTAACATTTAGTGTGTTAGTGAAACTCCCAATTGCGATTGGGGAGAGGAGTAGGGTTTGTTAACACCCGAACCTCTATAAAATCCTTGTATTAAATTTCTCTATCCCTCATAAAATTAATTTTTTATTTCCGCACTTTAAATTTTAATTTTTTGAAACTCCAATTCAACCCCCCTTCTTGGCTTAATATCTGGGCAACAGTAATTAATAAATTTATGATAATTTTGATACTAATTTATAAAATTTTGAATTTAGTTATGGTAATTTATAAGATTATGATACTTGATTTTAATTTATGTTAATTGATAAAGTTATTATTATTGATTTTAATTTTTATAATTGATAAATATGGTAATAATTATAGTTTATGGTAATTAATAAATTAATTTACAAAATCGATTAAACCCAACTAAACCAAACTAAAATATTTTGGTTTTATTCTAAATATACTTCGGTTTGGTTTTGCTATAAATGAATCGGTTTCGTTCAATTTTGAATCGAACCAATGCTCACCCCTAATCACGGGTTGCAACCCATGAATCTAGCCCTAACTCAGCCCGTGAAATCTTCTAATTCTAAAACACATATTCAAAAGTTGACATTCAATAACGTGACTAGGCTTTCATAGGAGTGAGGCTTTATTTTTATGACTTTCTGGTCGTGACTTTGATTGTAACACAAACTGTAAACGCTTCTGCCTGAAAATCATAATTTGATTTATGCATTCATGACCATGACATATGGTCAATGAGTGTGAATTTGGAAAATTCGACATTTAGATTTGTATCCAAAATAGAGCAGTCCTAATCACATGCAAAATTTCTAAGAATGGTCAATGTCAATTACTCTTATCAATATACAATCATACATATATCTCAAGTTTATGGCTTATATACTTTTTGACACATTTTAGAGTTTATATTTGCCAAATCACAATCAATTTCTACAACCTTCAACATAAATGCATTCATGAAACAAATCACCATTTCTCATTTAATACCAAGCAATCATTACACCAAAAGAATGTTTATACGTATCAACAATTCATAACATACCAAGATATTAGAAATTTGTCATTGTATACTAACCTATCTTGGATTTTTATCAAAAAATCACCCTTTAGGCTGTAACACCCTTTCATCTAACCAAGATTAATCCGACTAAACTAGTGAGTACTACGAAAACTCATGTGTGGAAAATATGTAAAATTTTAAAAATTTTCTTTTCTTTGGAAAACTCTTTTTCATAAACACTTTCTTTTGCAAGTGAAACTATATTACAATATCTCTTATATATAATCATCCATGAAGAAATCCTTTCATCCAATAGAAACATCATCATATATATAAAAGAAAATAACATGTTTAGTACTCAGAAGGCCCAATGTTTACAAAAAATACATGTGTTTATAAAAGCTACATATATCTCAAAATATAAGATATGTATGCAGGTAAACAACCCAAATCCCTATGTCATGAACTAAATACAAAATATGACATGGTATCACCGATCCGTGTCGAGTTTGAACTATTACATTGAATGTTGGGTTGACTTCTCTTTTTCAACTTCAATTCTATCTACAAGGCTCTGCGTGGGAAAACACCTGCATGCTAAGCTGCTTAAAGCTTAGTGGTACATATAGGCATAAAAATTCACATGCAATCTTACATTAAACAATTAATGGCATGACAATGGATTCATACTGTCATGTAGATACCTTACCTTATGGGATAAATTAACTCATTGAACATTGAATTATAAGAAAGAGAACATATAATTTCTTTTTAATAACATATAACATATTAGTTGTATATTCTTGTATACTAGTATTTTTGAACCTCTTTTTTATTTTCTTATGGTCTTAAATCACTTTGATATGATTGACTGATTTCCCAACAACTCTTAACACGGACTATTCAGATATAGATTGTGATTAGTGGCTTTTCGAGGTTAAGCCACCTTGTTATTGTCTATAACCATGTGTGTCAGTTGAGGCGTCTCATTCAATGGCACTCCCAGACTTAAGCCACATCGATGAGTATAAATATATATTTGCTAGTTGAGACATCTTAAATCAATGACACTCCTAGAGATTAAGCAACATTGACGAGTATAAAATCATTGTATCATAATCACTATGGTACCAAATCCCCTTATTAGTATGCCACCTATTATACTTCTAGTCCTAGTATAGAGCATGGGCTTTACTTGTTCATATTATTTTATTATACCTCATCATAACGATCATATCTTATAGCATATATACTTTAATCACATGTAAACTCGTCATGAATGCTTTTACCTAAAAATCACAATTTGAGTTATGCATTCACAATCGAGACAAGTGGTTCATGTGTGTGAATCTAGAAAATCCAGCATTCAGATTCATGCCCAAAACAAAACAACCCCAATCACATGCAAAATTCTAAGATTAGTCAATGCCAATTACTCCTATCAACTTACAATCATACATATATCTCAAGTTCATGCCTTATATACTTTTTTGACACATTTTAGGCCTTATACATGCCAAATCATAGTCAATTTCTACAATTTTCAACAAAAATGCATTTATGACACAAATCACCATTTCTTATTTAATACCAAACATTTGTTACACCAACAGAGCATTTATACATATCAACAATTTGTAACATGCCAAAAAATGAGAAATGTGTCGTTGTATACTAACCTCTCTTGGAGCTTTACCCAAAAATCTCCCATTGGGCTCTCTTTCAAGCTACTCATCCCACTTGGAGGTTGCTTCTACCCTCTTGAGGTGCTCCTAATACAAAACTTAAACTTTTTGGTCATAGCCTAAGATTTCATTTTTATGGCTTAATCTAGTTCAAGTTACCACTTTTACTACTTAAATGGTTATATAAGTTAAGTGTCCTCACTGATAACCCTATCTTGATATCTAAAAACCTTAACTTGTTTAGAAATTCCTATTTTCCTTAAGGTTTAGCTTCAAGAATGAAAATGAAAAGAAGAATGGAAGAGAAAGAGAGGAAATGGAGGTTACAACTCATTTAAGGCTTTTCTTAAAGGGTTGACCGAATCTTCCACAAACCAGATCTAGTTCATCTTCTTTATCTGTTTGAATCTCCTCATTTTTTTCTCAAATCTTGCCTCCTTGTTTTTCTTCAATTTCCAACCATGACAAAGATTCAAACTTAGATTTTTACTATTTAAAGAGAAGAAAGGATGGAGGAGATAAGGGAATAAGGGTTATGGATGCACAAAAGGAGAAAAAAAAAGCGATGAGTAGGTTTTGGAAAAAATTTGGAATGGGAGAGAAAGAAAATTTGATTTTTTCTTATGTTTAAGATTGATAGGTTTTCACAGCCATGATAGGATCTTTATAGGCGTGCACTTATGCCATGCAATTCACGACTGTGAAAAAACCATTCACAATCGTGAATTTAGAGACTTCTAAATTATTTAGATATTTTGATTAATATCCTCTATATGATTAATTATCTTTTAACCTTCTCTTTACTAACTCAAAATATTATGTAGATACAAATTAGTTGGGGTTGCAATTCTCTCCCCATTAAGAAATTTTGTCCTTGAAATTTACCCGTTCGTTCAACTCGAAATAACTGTGGGTATTGTGCTTGCATGATCTTTTCATTCTCCTAAGTAGCCTCTTTTATTGAGTGGTTTCTCCATAAGACTTTAACCAAAGGCACTTTTTTGTTTCTTAACTCCTTGACTCCTTTTTGTTTCTTAACTCCTTGACTTCTCCAACCAAAATCTCTACTCGTTCCTCTTCATAGGTTAGGCTGGGTTGCACTTTAATAGATTTTAATGATAACATATTAGCCAAGTTCGACCGATATCTCCTTAGCATTGAAACATGAAACACAAGTGAATCTTACTCAATTTGGGTGGCAAGGCTAATATGTTTGCAACTATTCTCACTCTTTCTAGAATTTCGTAGGGTCCCATGAAGCGAGGCCTCAACTTCCTTTTCTTCCTAGAGTGAAAAAATTTCTTCCATGGAGAAACTTTAAGAAACACCTTGTCTTTGACTTTATATTCCATGTCCTTCCTTTTCAAGTATGCATATGATTTTTATCTATAATGATCGATAGTTAGAGCCTAGTTCATAAGGTGGATTAAGAGGTATAAGTAAATGTTGAAGGGCTATGGTATATGAAAATAGTTAAAAAGAAATGAAAAAGTAAAGTGTTATAGTATTCATGCTCGTAAAATGAGTGTCATAGCTATGAATGTCATTTTTGAGTGATTCATGCCCATAAACATTATCAGATATAAAAAGTATCAGTTCGTTCTTTTCTCTCTCACTAGCCTATTACCTAGAAAACCCTAGTCTTCAAAAATTTTCCTCACATCAAAGACTTTTCCCTCAGTTTCCCTTCAATTCCAAAACTTAAAACAGAAAATTCCAGGCTAACGAACAAGATTTCTCAAGTTCTTGAGAGAGAGAAGCATAAGGAAACTTATGTTCTTGTGAAGGCCGACCTTGAGAAAGAAGAAGAGAGCTAAAAACTCTCATCCACTTGGTGTTTCCTTCAATTTTGGTAAAGAATCACCTTTTTCCATTCTCCTTTACAAGTTTTATTCCCTTCTACATGTCAATCTCATTTTTGGTAGAAACCCATTGTCAAATGGGTTAGGTTTTAGTTCAAGCTTGAATTTTAATGGCTAAAGACTCTCCTTTAAGCTTGATTAAGACTTAAAACATGTTTTAGTAAGGGGCTATGTGAGTTAAAAGTATTTTGAAGGTTTAAAGTTAGGGTTTAGTCTTTTATAGCTTTTAGGTTAAGTTTATGATTTATAGAATATATTTATGTGTTAAGAGTTGGAAGAGGAGGTGGTAAAACCCATCAAGAGGATAGACAAGCTTGATTAAAACTTGGTTTTAATGGCTCCATAGAGGTATGTACATATATGTATTTAAATTCTAAAATGTGGTATGTTGTGTGTAAAAATATATGTTATTTCTTAAAGAGACTTAATTAATGCCATGATGTTGCTAAAACTGAATGAAAAATGTTATAAATGATAAATATGTTTTAGATGAGTATTAATGATGCCTTGATGTGAGCTTTGTAATAAATGTGTCAATGGACTATTTATGAGGTTATGGTATGATAATGGCTTTTATAATGGAAGAAGTAATGTTAAAGGGATTGTAAATGTTAGATTGTATCATAAATGATAGAATTGATAATTAATGTTTGAAGAAGGATGTTTTGACATGTGTTTGGAATAAATGTACTCTTTTATGATAAATTGATATTATGGCATGTTCAACCATTAGAGCCTTTATGTGTGCTTGAATTAAATGCCTTGTTTTATGTTTAAAGACTGCTAAAAACCGGATTCACACCCATGATAAAGGGTTCACAGTAGTGAATTATGCCTAGGAAAGTTCAAGTAGAACAAACCCATAATTCAGGCCCATGACATAAGTCTCATAGCCATGAATCATGCCCTCATACCATAGTCACGCCCATGATATTTCTTGATGATCTTTAGCTCTAGATCTAAAGTGCACTCTTATCCTCAACTAGCACTCTCCCCTATGAGGCCTGTCACAATATGAATAAACGATGGGTGTGGACTCTCTCACAATAGTTGTGAGTGTGCTGGATGTATTTAAGGTGTATCTAAATAGTGTATCTCGCCTGATTGGTACAATATAATTCCTAGTCTGACTATGGCTCATGGGTTGGAAGTGTCTTGAATTAGATCCGGGTGGAGGGGGAGGGGTTTAATGTGAACTTGATGGTGGTCTTATAAAATCTCCCTTTGGCTGCTCTATTACTTTTCTCACTTTTCTCACCTCTCCACACTAAGGGTGGTAGAAAATAGTCGGTGGAACTCCTTATGCTTGTGTGATGCAACAAGAACTTGATGTCGTCATCTAAGCCATATTTAAATCTCCCGCACCGATCGATCTTGTCTCCTATGATGCTAGTTGCATACCAGCTTAGTCTAGTAGTTAGACTAACATCCTATTTTTTCTTAGATTCAGAAATTCTCTCTTCTTAATTTCCATATAAATTTGAGGGGCATACATTTTGTGAACTCAATCACAAAGAATTTCTAGGTCTGAGGTATAGGTGTTTATGGGTTTGACATAATTTTTCTCTACCAATCGTATGTATACTCCTGAAGTAGCGAGACTAAATATTGAACCTTTTACTCTACAGTGTACTAGAGCTACTCAAATACCATCTATGTCTGCTCAAGAAATAATTTGGTTATCGCTAGGTCATCATCTTTCTTGCATAAAAAGTTTGTGCCTCCATACTTTCTCAGTTTATCGAATTGAAGCTTCGACTGCAGTGGTGGTGGAACAATTTGTGCTATTTGATATAAGAAATTAGCCATCTACTGCATGAAAGGTATATGAGCTTGATTCATTGGTCCTACAACACTTGATAATGATGCAGAAGCAACATTTTGTTTATCAACACTTGACAAACTCGATTGGTCTGGGGTCTTAGAGCCCATAGGACTATTACTCTTAGATTGATCTCTAGGTGCAACTACTTCCATCTATTGTCTATATAACAGAAAACATAGCCCTTGTTAGAGGCACATATATTATTGGGTTGACACAAACAATACTTGAAACGTCACTTGTGTCTAAAACTGCCTATATTTAAGCCTTGATACTAATAAATATAACACTTTTTCACAAAGCTAGGATATTTCTAACTATACAGGGGTATGTTACATAACTACATGTGTGTACCAATGCATATAACCATTTTTAAACATTTTGATGCACTATGGCCATGACATTTTTTCTTTTAAAATCCTAATAGAGATGTAAATGATAAAACACATATATTAATTAAAGAGTTTAGGCTTCAACTAGCCACAAACATTTACAAAAGTCATCACATATAGCATACATTCTTTTTCTTAAAAGAGCCATAAAATACAAATCCCAATGTTCAAAAAAATATGACATGGACAAAATAAGAAGACTAAAAAAGGATCACCAATTTGATGTACCCTCCAGTGCTCTCTATTGACTCTATGTATGGTGGGCTCTTTCTCTTACATGGATTTTTTAGCTATCTTGCTCCACCCACGTATCAGACAAGAAGAACACACATGCTAAAAATATTGCTTATTAGTATACAATGGCCAATAAGATAAGAAACATATAAGTATTTTACCTAGATATGACATGTGCAACATACTTTCAGGACCTTAAGCTATCATAGCATAAATTATTATGTTATTAAGTTTCATATGCAAATACAAATATATGGCAAGGTTGATATGTCTATATTTAGTATAGCTTTTATTCATATTTTTCATATAGGTTTTAAACATGTTTTGGGTACTTAGTTATGCATTTTGGTAACTGCAGGTGTGCACAAAAAAAATGCAGAAGTGAAGCCTTCACACGAGTGACAAGGTGTCATGCAGATGAAGAGGATTGGAGTAAAGAAGTTCTCACGAGCATGACAAGATGTCACACTTGTAAGTGTGACTCAACAGTATTTCTATGTCACCCAAGAGTTTACAGCCTGTGCTCTTGTCGCGGGCATGTGGATTCAGCACGAGCTCATTGAGGCTAAGTTCCAAAGTTCCTTTCATGAGCCCATTGTAGTGTTGCAATCATGAAGTAGTTGTGCCTTCCTAACTTGTAGCATGCATGACACTTTGTCATGCGCATGTCAATCATCGATCCTATAAAATCCAATATGCGATGAAAGTATGTCCTTTATAAGTGGACCCACATTCTGTAGGATTACTTCTTGAGCATATTTTTATGAATTTTATTAACATATTTAGAGGGAAAATAGTATATTTTTTGAATTATAATGCAACTAAAAATCTAAGTAGTATAAAGGTAGTTTCTTTTTTAAAATTTGGGAAAGTTCTTTCTCTAAAATTTTAAGGCATACGTTTTGCAACTTTTGAGAAGGGGTGGCTGAAGAACTCGTAGGCCACCCTATTCTATATTTTTTCAGCAAACCTACCATCATTGAAGGAAGCTATTTTGACACTCGAAGATTGTTTTGAGTTTAGCTTGAAGGTTCGGGGACCAATTAGTCTTGAGTTAATTCTTCATCAACTTTCAGAGGAGCAATTTAGTTCTTATATTTTTTATTTTTTGCTAAAAGATGTTTAATATAGCTTTTAATATTAACATGACTATTGTAGTATCAATGTTAAGCTAATCTTCATTAGGTGTTTAATGAGCTAACCCAATTTTTATGAACTTCTTTTTATTATTTATGAAGTATGATTTTTTTTCAAATTTCAATTATACTTATTTAGTTTCAGATTTAATGGTTGACTGTCCATCTTTTGTTTAATTTGGAATGAACATAATAAAGTTATATTATTAGAAACATCATCTTTAATTTAACCTAAAAATTGGACTGATTATTAGTTACACCATTAGTTTGGGTAATTGGTGAATTAAGGCGAGAGCTATTCAAAACTTTCTTTATAGGGCCTAATTGAATTAGGGAGGGGATTGTAAATTGGGAAGGCAAGCTAAATACTTATTCAGTCTCATAAGCACTTAATTCATTAGATTCATTTGATAGCTTTTTCATTTAGTTTTAATTTTGTTAATTTAATGAATTCATCAAACGTGGTTAGAGTGTTTAGGATATAATTTTCTTATTCATTGATAGTCTAGAATTAATTAAGAATTTAAGTTGATCAATTTCTTGAGAGATCGACCCCAGGAGTGAGCTTGTCATTATTACAATTGGCTCGTGCCTTTGCAAGTATACTTTGAGTTACAACAAGTTTTTATCGCCATTGCCAGGGAATTGTTGATTGAATTCTTAGTTAATTTAGATTGCCAATGTATTTTTAATTGTTTTAGATTGTTTATTTGTTAAATTTCTTTTATTTTAGTTTTGCATTTTAGTTACAATGACTTAGTTTCACAGATAGTTGAGCTTACAAAGCAAGTGCGGATTTTGACCACTAATAGAAATGCATTGACAACTAAGGTAAGAGGTAGTCGTGGTATCTATAGACATGGAACTAATGCTTACTTTTCAATTGATCCTTTTTTAGGAATGAGATGGAGAAAACCTATGGTATGGACTCCTTCCAGTCTAGATATCCGACCAACCCATACTTTACTTCTTATAATATTGGTTAGGGAAATCATCCCAAATTTTTTTTGGGATAACACTAAGTAAAATCCTCATCAATTTTTTTGAAATCAAAACCATTATCGTAACCAATATTTAAAATCTCAATTCCAATGAATTCTACCTTTTTACTCTAATCAACACCAACAATGACTTCTTAATGCATTTAAAATGCTTTCTTTCGAAGAAGCCCTTTAGAAATTCATTGTAGCAATGCAAGAGGAAATGGAAAGAATAGAAAAAATGGTAGATTCTATTAAGGCAACTTTGAAAAGTGTTGAACCTTGAGGGATATTTCCATTATTTTGATGCTAACAAATAAAATAGTAATAATGTATTTAACATACTTGTTTTCTAAGTTTATTGAACAAGGTATGGAATATGATGCAAGAATGGAGAATGGAAGACTAACCTTAAAAAGATAAAAATTAAAGAAATAGCATGTTCATGCTCGTAACCTTTTATGTCACGCCCGTGATGAAGCTTAGCGCCAACTACCCAACATTTAAAGTTCACGGCCATGAAGGATCATAGCAACCGTGAATGATCATATCAGTCACACCCGTGAAAGAAAGTCACGCTTCGTGGCCAGAGTCACCATTTGGACCACGACTTAAAAGGATGTTCACGCCCGTGAAAGAATAATGTCACGCCCGTGATCAAACACTTCAAATCCTTTCAGAATGCTTCACTACCAGAGTCACCACTCAAGTCTTGATTTGGAAGAACTTTCACGATCGTGACACACATATTCATGACCGTGAATGAGAAAAGAAAAACATGTTAGGTGCAAAATTAAGAGTTGATGCAATGACTATTTTTGCATTAAATGCAACCAAATGACTATAATTCGCCATGGAAGTATAAATGCTAGTCATTTATGAATCCAGAACAAGAGAATAACAATAACTTCGAATCAAAATCTTGTTGTAGCCATTTTTGCATTTATTACTTTCCAACAAACATTAATTCTCTGTAAAAAATCTTTTTGCTCATTATTTTTTGAGCATTATAGATTTGTGAATGTCTCTTTTTGTAATCTACTACTCAAGTGAGTTTGGTTATATTGGGTTAAAAGTATAACACTTGTAAGGGTTATTTGTGTGAGCCATTAAAACACAAGGAATTGATTTATTGTGTGAGCCATTAAAACACAAGGGATTTCTGGGTTAGGTGTGATCCATTGATAGAAACACTATAATTGGGAGTGAGCTTGTAAAACTCCATTGTAACATTTAGTGTGTTAGTGAAATACCCAATTGAGATTGGGGAGAGGAGTAGGGTTTGTGAACACGCGAACCTCTATAAAATTTCCTATGTGATATCTCCCTATCCCTACTCTACTTAACTTTTCTTTCTGCACATAAAAGTTAAAAATTTTTGATATCCAATTCAACCCCCCTTCTTAGTTCAATTTCTGTGCAACAATTGGTATCAAATCTTAGTCTAGCATCGAAGCCTAAATAGTTCTAGAAAAGATCAAGAAATGTCCAATGAAGGATTCCAAAGTCTCAAGCCTTGCTTTGATGGAGCAAATTATGCTCATTGGAAGTTCTGGATGGAGACATATCTGGATAGTGAAGGAATTAAAGTCTGGGATAGTGTTCAGAAAGAATGGACACCACCAACTAGAAGAGGAGTTGATGGTGAAGAAGAAATCCTGTTAAGAGATGATTGGACAGAGCCTCAAAGAAGAGCAAATTTCAAAAACAAAAAGGCAATGACAATTCTCTTAAGCTTATTATCCATTGAAGAATGTGGCAGAATACAACACTGCTCAACTGCATATAGCATGTGAAAAACATTGGAAAACTATCATGAAGGAACAAAGCAAGTTAAATCCAAGAAGATTCAACTTCTTACTTCAGAGTATGAACTCTTCAAGATGAAATCCAATGAGTCAATCACCGATATGATGAATCATCTTTTAGCCATAATAAATGGCATGAGGAAGCTTGGGAAACACCTGAGCTTGGAAGATGTAAATAACAAAACTCTGAGAAGTTTTTCTCTCAAAGATTACGGTTCAAGAGTTGCTATTATAGAAGAGGCCAATGAATACATGAGTGTCATGAATACTGATGTGCTTATTGACAAACTTCTAACACATGAAATGGCAGTGAAAAGAGATAGAGAGCTTGAAGCCGAGCTAGAAAAAAGAAAGCCACTAGCACTAAAAGCCTCTATTTCAAAATCTCAAGAAGAAGTTGAAGATGATGAAGAAAAGAGTGATGATGCAAATGAGGATATTGCTATGCTCTCAAGAAGGCTGAAAAGAATTATTAAGAAGAGAATGGGCAACTCTAGAAAATTAAAGCAAAGAAATTTCAAACAGGTCTCAAATGACTCTCAAAGGAGTAAAGAGGAAGTAAAGTGCTATGAATGTGGGAAGAAAGGAAATATTAAACTGGAATGTCCAAGGCTCAAGAAGCATAAAATAAAATACCAAAGAAATAATGGGGATAAAGGCCACAAAGCTACATGGGATGACAAAAGCTCTTCAAGCAAAAAAGATGACAATGAAAGTGAAGAGGTCAACCTATGCTTCATGACTATAGAGGATCACGTCTCGGATAAGGTAGGATCACTTCACTCATATGCGTTCAATAATGATAGTTGTGATAATTATAGTAATAGTGAAGATGATGATGAGCAAAGCCTAATAGAAATATTGAATCTAGAACTAGAGAAATGTAGAAGTAAATTCAATACTTATAAAAATAACATTTCTAGTTTGAAAATCAAAATGGATGTTTTAGAAAAAGAGAACTTTGAGCTTAAGTCATCTAATGAATCTCTTTAAAAATTATTAGATGAGTACTCTGCAAGATCCTCAACTAAATCCTTGCTTAAAGAAAATAATATTTTGAAAAATGAAGTTGAGGAACTTATAAACTCCATTTGAAAATTTCATAAGGGAAAGGGGAGTTTAGATACTCTCATTGTGTCTCAAAGACCACCTTTAATTGAACATGGTTTAGGATTTAAGGGTACATCATCTTCATCTCACAAGACTACTTTTGTTAAGTCAAGTGAACGTCACATCTCCACATTTGTTGTAGCAGCCCCAAAGGCTAAATGCACAACATACACTAAATCTTCTATATATAAGAGGGAAGAACAAGGGTTGGTAAGCCTAAGAAGAAAACCTCAAAAGGCTAATCATGCCTTTATGTATAAGAAGCATGCACTTAGAAAAGCACCAAGTCATCATGCTTGTGCATGCCATTGCTCTCAAACTCTACCTAATAGAAATATGGAATTCAAAAACATTGTAAGACCAAAAAGTATATTTAGAGCTAAACAATGTAATTATTGTATGAAATTTGGTCACATAAATAAACATTGCTGGATAAGAAAGGCTCATTGGGAACCTTCATGTGCTAACCCCCAAGGATCCAAGTTCATTTGGGTACCTAAAACAAAAAATACTTGAATTGTGATTCTATAGGTATGTCTCAAGTCCACAATAAACAAAAATGCTTGGCTAGTAGATAGTGGATGCTCAAGGCATATGACCGGAGACAAAGAACTTTTCAATGAAATCAAAAGTATTGATAAAGGTAAAGTAACCTTTGGAAACAATGCTAAGGGTAAGGTAATTGGCATTGGCTCTATTGGTATTAATGGTACTACTTTAATTAAAGATGTCTTACTTATTGATGGTTTGAAACATAACTTGTTAAGTGTAAGTCAATTATTTGATAAGGGAAACAAAGTAATCTTTACATCCAACGAATGTCTTATAACCTCTATTAATGGCTAAGAGATATTTAAAAGAAGTAGAGATGTCAATACCTACAAAATAGACTTACACAAAATATCTAACCTTTCCTCTAAGTGTCTTGTGACTACTAGTGATGAATCTTAGCTTTGGCATAGAAGGCTTGGTCATGCAAGCATGAATTTAATTCACAACCTCAGCAAAGGAGAGCTAGTAAAAGGACTGCCAAAAGTCAAAATTGAAAAAGACAAGACATGTGAACCTTGCCAAAGAGGAAAACAACACAAGTCATCATTCAAATCCAAAAACATTGTAAGTACCTCAAAACTCTACAACTCATGCGTCTAGATATTTTTGGACCTACTAGGATTGCAAGCTTAGGAGGTAAACACTATGCCTTTGTCATTGTCGATGACTACTCTAGATTCACTTGGGTAATTTTCTTAGCTCAAAAAAGTGATGCCTTTGAAACTTTTAGAAACTTTGCTAAAAGAGTTCAAAATGAAAAAGGATATTGTATTTCAAAGATAAGAAGTGATCATGGCAAAGAATTTGAAAATGAAAACTTTGAAAATTTTGGTCTAGAATATGACATTTCACAGAATTTTTCCTCTCCTAGGACACATCAACAAAATGGGGTGGTCGAAAGGAAAAATCGAACTTTAATTGAAATGGCTCGAACAATGCTTAATGAGTATAGTTTACCAACTTACTTTCGGGCCGAAGCCACAAATACTGCATGTTATATTTCAAATTGAGTTTTCAAAAGACCTCTCTCAAACAAAACTTCATTTGAGCTATGGAAGGGAAGAAAGCCTATGATATCATACTTTAGAGTATTTGGATGCAAGTGTTTCATATTGAATACCAAGGACAACCTTGGAAAATTTTGCCTCTAAATCTGATGAAGGTATATTTTTAGGATACTCCACCACAAGCAAAACTTATAGAGTCTTTAATAAAAAGTCATTAGTTGTTGAAAAATTTATGCATGTTGTTTTTGATGAATCTAGTAAGCTTGATCTTATGAAAGGTAGTGTTCTTGATGATGTTGTAGGTACAATGGAAAACTTGATATTGAAAATGAAAGAGAAGAAAATGATCAAGAAAATTCATATCAAGATGACTCTCTACCTCCAGCTCAAGAGGAAAACACGCAAAAGCTCCCAAAGGAATGGAGATTGACAAAAGATCACCTTAAAGAGCAAATCATTGGTAATCCTACAAGGGGAGTAAGTACTAGATCTCATCTCAAACCTTTAGTTTCTAATCTTGCCTTTGTCTCTCAAATTGAGCCAAAAAATATTGATGAGGCTCTTAATGATGAAAGTTGGGTGATTGTTATGCAAGAGGAACTTAACCAATTTGAGAGAAGTAAGGTATGGACCTTAGTTCCTAGACCCAAGAAGCATCAAATCATTGGAAGCAAATGGGTATTTAGAAATAAACTAGATAAACAAGGTTCAATAACTAGGAATAAGGCTAGGTTAGTTGCAAAAGGATATAATCAGGAAGAAGGAATAAATTATGATGAGACCTATGCTCCTGTAGCTAGATTAGAAGCCATAAGAATACTTTTAGCATATGCATGCCATATGAATTTCAAACTCTTTCAAATGGATGTAAAAAATGCTTTTTTAAATGGCTTTATAGAAGAATAAGTTTATATAGAACAACCACCAGGTTTTGAAAGCTATAATCTGCCCAACCATGTATTTAAACTTTTAAAAGCTTTATATGGTTTGAAACAAGCCCCATGAGCTTGGTATGAAAGACTAAGTTATTTTCTTTAAAAAAATAATTTTACAAAGGGAAATGTTGACACTACTTTATTTATTAAAAAACATAAACATGATATTCTAATTGTTCAAATTTATGTTGATGACATCATATTTGGGTCTACAAGGAATTGTTTTGCCAAGAATTTACTATATGTATGACTAGGGAATTCGAAATGAGCATGATGGGTGAGCTAAAATTCTTCCTCAGCCTACAAATAAAACAAGGCAATGAGGGCATATTCATCAACCAATCCAAATATGCCAAAGACTAAATTAATAAATTTGGAATGGAAGGATGCAAAACTACCAAGACTCCAATAAGCACATCAAGAAAATTAGACAATGATGAAAAGGGTAAGAGCATTAATGAAAAACTCTATAGAGGTATGATCAGATCACTCTTATATCTTACTGCTTCTAGACCCGATATAATGTATAGTGTATGCTTATGTGTCGCTTTCAATCATGTCATAAAGAGTCACATTTAAATGCTATAAAAAGAATTTTAAAATATTTACATGGCTCATTGCATCTAGGTTTATGGTGTCCTAGAAATTCATCCTTTCACATTATAGGATATTCAGATGCTGATTATGCTGGAAGTCTCTTGGATAGAAAGAGTACTTCAGGCACTTGTCACTTTATTGGTGAATGCTTAGTTTCTTGGTTTAGCAAGAAACAAGTGTTAATTGCTCTTTCCACCGCTGAAGCGGAGTATGTGGTTGCAGGATGTTGTTGTGCACAAATCCTTTGGATGAAACAACTTAAGGATTATGGTCATAGTATGAACCATATACCTATTAGATGTGACAATACAAGTGCTATAAATCTATCTAAGAATTCCATTCAACACTCTAGAAGTAAGCATATTGACATATGACATCATTTTATTAGAGATCATGTTCAATATGGAGATCTTGTATTGGAATTTATAAACACAGACAATCAATTGGAAGATATCTTCACTAATTCTCTAAATGAAGAAAGATTTAATTTCATAAGAAGAGAGCTTGGTATGATTGATGGATTAACTTTATGATGGCCAAATTTGTCGAACCTTGATTGATAATCTTGTGTTATTGTCTCATCTTTTAAGGTATGAAGTGGCTAACTTGATAGAAATATATGTTATAGATGATAGAACCACCTTAGAAATCCTTTGGTCTTGTTTTAAACTTAGTTTTATTTAATGAACATTTTAGGCAGTTCACGCTCGTGACATATATTCACGGTCGTGATCATAATCGCCAAAAGCTCCAGTAGCTTTCACGCTTTGTTTCACGACATGCTTCACGGTTGAAGGTAGTGAAGACTATGTTTCACGCCCATAACTTTTTTCTGTCACCCCCGTGAAACTCATTGTTCATGACTGTGACACTTATTCACGACTGTGAACATTTCCACCAAATACTTATAGAAGCATTCATGCTTTGTGTCACACTTTGTCTCACGATCACAAGTAGTGAAGATTGTACTTCACGACCATGAATCATTTGTCACCACCGTGAAATTTCATCATTCACGCCCATGACCATTAAATGTCATGACCGTGAATCATTTCATATTCCTCATCACAGGTAGAGTGTCTCTTCAGCAAACCGTGAACACAACATTTCACGCTTGTGACTTAGCGTTCACGCCCGCGAAGATGTCGGTTATAAAACATTTTCTATCATTATTTCTCCCATTTCCAACTCTCCAACTTCTCTCATTTATCACCATTCAATACCATTTCAAAGATTCTGGCCCCCTAGCAACATTCTCCATCTATAAATACCTTCAAAAACTATTTCCATCATCAGAAATCAAAACTCACTAGGTTTTATTCAAACATCCCATCAGATTTTCTCTCTTTAAGAATCTATTTCACAATAAAAAATGGAACCCGACACCTCTAAAGGCACCAGAAAGAAGTCTCATGCTCCAAAAAGGTACACAAACTATCTTCTCAATATCATTCTAGAGCATTGTCATCAGAGGTACTCGGTTCTCAAGCAAAGACCACTCATTTCCTCTCGATCATTTGAGTGGAACACTGTCAGGACCCTTGGTCTCGAAATGAGTATGACAGAACAACTCCAGGCTTGTCATCTAAAAGATTTTGTTGATTTACATCAACCAACGCTAAGGGAACCTACCCTTGAGTTCCTTAGCACCCTGCAAGTCTCTCCCACCAGCACTGTGAAATTTCAACTCTGAAAACATCCGAACACCCTCACTGCAAAGGAATTTAGTGACATGTCCAACCTTCCATCTGACGGTATACTTAATGAAAGTGAGGTGGAGTTCTATGCCACTCATGCATGGACTCATTTCGGGCTCGACTGCAGCTGGGACGCAAGAAGATGAAGAGCACCCACCTTCGGTCACTAGTGCATAAGTACTTGCATAGGTTTCTAACCTATAGCATTTTTGTCAAAGGGGACAACAACAGATCAATTCGGAAATCTGAGCTCTTTCTCCTAAAGATGGCCCAAAGAGGCCTAACAGTGGCTTTATCTAGATGGTTTGCAAACCATCTACTATATATTGCCATGAAGCCCTCTGGAGCCATTTTGATTGGTGGGTACGTGACTCACCTTGCTATAAATCTTGGGTATTTGAAGCTAGAGGAGCACCACTTCAACCTCATACCAGCACATTCTAGAGACCTTCTAGACGTCGAGTCGTTTATCAAAATAGGAGCAGCGGTTCGCATAGTTCATGAGAATAACATTTACTACAGCTTCACCAACACAGTTGGTGAGATTATTTGGGAGGACAATGATTCGAACGACTTCAAAGTTGGCCTCTAAGGAATCCAACAGAGGAAGAGAGTTCGAGTTGAGACGACGACCCCAGAGGTTGAGCAGGAAATTGGACAATCCTCGGCCTCCACACCGAACTTGGCTCAACAGGTGGTTGATTTATTGGCACCGCATTTTGACCAATTGCAGGCTTCGATTGATGAGAGGTTAGAGAACCTCAAGAATTTCATGGAGTCTCGCATGGAGAGCCTTGAGGTGGAAGTAGCTCACCTTAGAAATGGGATGTCCAGCTCCAAATCTAGCTAGACTATTGTTTTTTGCTTTGTTAATTTCTAGTAGCTCTAATGTAGGATTTTAAATTACTTTTAAAAAACTTTGTACGTTTTCATTTGATATTAATATAATTGCATTATTTTTCCCTTATTATTTATCTTTTATATTTTTTATTGATGGAAAAAAGGGGAAAACCTAGCAATATAATTGAATTAAATGAATATGCAAGTTATACTTTGAATATACCTTAAATATACTTAACTAGTTATAAGTAAAAATTTGGTATACATTGGATATACCTTGCATATACTTGCATATACCTAAACTAGGAAGCAAACTTCCATGCTATACTTCATCATTCTTAACAATTTTTGCACTTCAGTAATTTTTTATCTTAAGCATCTTTTGAGGGGGAGACTTCTCAAAAGCACATATTGCTAGATTATTTGTCACCATAAAAAAAGGGGAGATTGTTGAACTTTGAGGGATATTTCCATCATTTTGATGCTAACAAATAATATAGCAATAATGTATTTAACATACTTGTTTTCTAAGTTTATTGAATAGGGTATGGAATATGATGCAAGAATTGAGAATGGAAGACTAACCTTAAAAAGACAAAAATTGAATAAATAGCATGTTCACACCCGTGACCTTTTATGTCATGCCTATGATGAAGCTTAGTGCCAACTACCCAACATTTAAAGTTCACGACTATGAAGGATCATAACAACCGTGAATGATCATATCAGTCACGCTCGTGAAAGAAAGTCACGCCCGTGAGAAAACATGTCAAATTCCTCCAGAGAGCTTCACGGCCAGAGTCACCACTTGGACCACGGCTTGGAAGGATGTTTATGCCCATGAAAGAATAATTTCACGCCCGTGATCAAACACTTTAAATCCTTCCAGAATACTTCATGGTTAGAGTCACCACTCAAGTCACGATTTGGAAGAACTTTCACGACCATGACACACATATTCACGACCGTGAATGAGAAAAGAGAAACATGTCAGGCGTAAAATTAAGAGTTGGCGCAACGACTATTTTCGCATTAAATGCAACAAAATGGCTATAATTCGCCATGGAAGTATAAATGCAAGTCATTTATGAATCCAGAACAAGAGAATAGCAAATACTTCGAATCAAAATCTTGTTGTAGCCATTTGTGCATTTATTACTTTCAAACAAACGTTAATTCTCTGTAAAAAATTTTTTTGCTTATTATTTTCTGAGCATTATAGATTTGTGATTATCTCTCTTTGTAATCTACTACTTAAGTGAGTTTGGGTATATTGGGTTAAAAGTAGAATACTTGTAAGGGTTATTTGTGTGAGCCATTAAAACACAAGGAATTGGTTTATTGTATGAGCCATTAAAACACAAGGGATTTTTAATATCCAATTCAACCCCCCTTCTTGGTTCAATTTTTGGGCAACAAGAAGGATGGAAACTTAGATTGCATAGATAGCTGAAGTAGTGCAAGAAAATAAGAAAGAACAACTTTTGAGTCAATTTGAGCACTCAAAGTCAAGATTCATAATGCTAAAGATGACTTGGAAACTAATTGTGGCAGCTCCTATCTTGAAGATATATCTAAGGAAGAAAAAATGCTACAAGGATTAACAAAAGAGGAAGAGCATAAAGAGAAACAAAAAGCAGTTGTTAGTAGCATAAAAGGCAATAAAAATGACGTTTATTCTGAACTTGAACTCTATAAGGACACTAAATTTTTAATCCTCTACCTAACCCTTTTAGTCAACGTATTGAGAAATGTGCATATAGTAATTACTTGAACTCTAGTGCGTATGATTCATGTTTACATGTTAAGTTTAAAGGAACTTTGAGTGTTGAATGGGTGATTGATATGTTTAAGGTGGCCACTCTCCCACTTTAAGAATTAAAATTAGCAATGTTTTGCTTAGAAAATAAATACAACGATTTTGTGGGGGGGGGGGGCAACCCATGTTATTTCTTAGATTTCTATTTTTTTTTCAATTTCTTTGTTGTTTAGTTTATGATTTTTTGTTCCATTCTAAAATTACATTATGTTTAAGGAATAAGTTATAGAAGGAAAGATACGCTAAAATATGTAGATGGAGGAACCAAGGAATAATTTGAGTTGAGACCTAGTTGTTCATCTGTCAAGAACGTGAGGCACCCTCACGTGCGTGACACTCAATGGCAAGTAAGGGAGTGTCACAGACATGACACATTGTCACGTGCATGATACTTGTATTTTGCATATTTTACTACGTGATGTTTTATTTGTGTAGGAAACTCATTCTTTCTTACACCCAAAAGAAGTATTCATTTTTCCTTTTAAGCTTAACTATTCATTTTTGTTTTTATTTGCTTTGACGTTGAGGACAATGTCAAATTTAAATGTGGGGAAGGAGAATTCTTATATTGTGGATTGATAGATTTTGGTTTATCATGACAAGCTCCCACGAGCATGACAAACTCTCCAGCAAAATACTTATCATGATCGTGACTTTTCCTCGTATGCGTGGTAGGTACAATAACAATGATGCACTTGCAATCCACATGCCTGCGATAAGAAATTAAGCTTTAGGAACATCTTGCCTGTGATCAAATCCATGTGCCAATGATATGAGCAAAAAAGGAAACTCTTTACTGCCAAAAGCAACCCCTTATGCCTGTGACACATTGTCACATATGTGAGGGTCTTTGTCCTCTTTGTATTTCATCTCTTCTTCTTGCTATCATGAATTTAAAATAATTAAGTACCTAAAACATAATAAAAATATATAATTAAATATGAAAAATATTAATAAAAAAAAGGAACAATTAAGAACACATTGAACTAGTTTATTTTCTTTTTTCTTTCCAAAAAAATTTGGTTTGTCTTCACAAGTGCTCGGAGTTTGTGTTATTTTTCTCTGTAGAAGTCAGTGAATGAGTGTTATGACATGCTTATTTTCTGATTACATTTAGTTAATTTAGTTTGGGATGATTTTAATATTAATGGCATGTTTCTTTTTGAGAACATATTTCCTTGAGATATGGTTTTTAGTGAGTTTGTTGAATTTCTAATGGATAAGTATCAAATACATTATATTGTGCTTAATGAGTAACTAGTGACATGGAGTATAAAATGTACTCACTTAGGAAAATAAATAAAAGAAAAGTAACATGACTTATAAAAATAGTGAGATGGAGCATAAAATGCACTCATCGTATCTACTTCTCTATCCTTGGTTTACCGGTAGCCAAGGGTATGAGTATACAAAGCAGCCTAAATGTGCGCGATGTACTTTCCTTTAAAAATGGAAAGAAATATCAAAGTTATAATTGGAAAGTGAATTATAACTTAGGGAAGAATTGTAACCCCATGAAAAGTTAAAAAAATGAGAAAAAAACTTATTAAAGGATTTTGGTATTCAGAAGTTAGAAACTTGGCTAAATACTGAACTCTATATTTATGAGGTGATGATATAATTATATTGGCTTGTTATGTGAAATGCGACATGAAACTAGTTTTAATTTTATTTCAAACTTGATGAGTTGATATGATTTTGATTTAAACATTTGAGATCACCAAAGTTAAGTTTCGAGCATATGAGTTGGTCTAATTTTGTTCATGTTTTTAGTCTTGATGACAAATAATTTTTAAGTGTGAGAAAATTTGATATGTCTATATTTAGTATAATTTTTATTCATATTTTTCATGTTTAATTATAGGTTTTTAATATTTTTGAGTACTTAGCTATGTATTTTGGTATTTGTAGGTGTGTAGAAAAAAAAGTGCAAAAGTGAAGCCTTCACACGCGTGACAAGGTGTCACGCATGTGAGGAGGATTGGAGAAAAGAAGCCCTCAATTGCGTGATAAGGTGTCACGCTCGTAAAGGTGACTCAAAAATATTTCTATGTCACACACAAGAGGATTTAGTGTCGGCGTGAAGAGTTTACAGTCTATGCTCCTATCATGGGCTTGCGAATTTAGCATAGGCACGTTGAGGCCCAGTTCTAAAGTTCATTTCATGAGCGCTTGTGGTGTTGCGAGCGTGAAGTAGTTGTGCCTTCCTAACCTGCAGCATATGTGACACTTTGTCATGCACGTGTCGATTAGCAATCCTGCAGAGTCTAATATGCAATGAAAGTGTGCCTTCTGCAAATGGACTCACATTATCAGGGATTACTTCTAGAGCATATTTTTATGAATTTTATTGACATATTTAGAGGAAAAATATTGTATCTTTACAATTAGAATGCAACTAAAACTATAAGTAGTATAAAGGTAGTTTCTTTTTAGAATTTGGAAGAGTTCTTTCTCCGAAACCTTAATGGAGACATTCTACAACTTTTGAGAGGAGGTGGTTGAAGAGAACTCATAGGTTACCTTATTCTTTACTGTTCTAGAAAACCTTCCATCATTGAAGGAAGCTATTTTGACACTTGAAGATTGTTTTGGACTTTAGCTTGAAGGTTTGGGAACTAACCAGTTTTGAGTTAGATTAACTCTCATGAGAGCAATTTAGTCCTTTTTTTTTTAATTTTTTGTTGTAACATATTTAGTATAGCTTTTGATATTAACATAACCATTGTAGTATCCATTTTAAGCTAATTTTCATTTGGTGTTTAGTGAGCTAACCCAATTTTTACAAACTTCCCTTTATTATTTATGAAAAATGATTTATTTCCTAACTTCAATTGTGTTTATTTAGTTTTAGATTGAATGATTGACTAACCATCTTTTGTTTAATTTGGAATTGTTTAATTTGGAATGAACTCATTAAGATTATATTATTACCATCTTTAATTTAATCTAAAAATTGGATTGGACATTAGTTACACCATTAGTTTGGATAATTAAAGAATTAAGGAGAGAGTCATTAAAAACTTACTTCATTAGGCTTAATTGAATTAGGGAAGAGATTATAAATTGGAGAGGCAAGCTAAATACTTATTTAGTCTCATAAGAACTTAATTCATTTTATAGCTTACCAATTTAGTTTTAATTTTGTTAATTTAATCAAATCATCAAACTTGGTTATAATGTTTAGAATTTAATTTTCTTGTTCATTGTTAGTCTAGAATTAATTAAGAATTTAAATCAAACAGTTCCTTGAGAGATTGACCTCAAGATTGAGTTTGCCAGTATTGCACTTTGATTTACATTAATGGCATTTATTCATTATATTCATGAATCATGTAAGACATTCATCAACTATATTTCACCTAACATTGAATGCAATTCAATACAAATGAAGGAATATTTTCCAATATTTATCTGTCTTGCCACAACATCTTAAATCGGACTATAAAGACATGGGTTGAATGATTGCAACCTATATGTTATTAGATTGCCAGTTAATATAATGATGTCAAATCGTTGGCTAAAGTTGTACATATTTTTGTATTTTTTCACTACAAGAATAGTCTTTTAGTGACATTAAAATGGTGTCGCTAAAAGATATTTGGCATTGCTAAATGTGGCTAGCGATGCTGTAGAGACATGAATTGAGAGTATCCAAAAATCTCGTCGCATGATGCTTTAGCAACGCTAGCACTTAAGTGTTGCAAACATGGACTCGCTAATTAACGACACTAAATGGTGTCTCTAATATGGGCGATAGAAAATACTTTATTTTATATTTACTGACAACTTATTAGTGTCGCTAAATAGCAACTCCGCCTATTGCTTTGCTAAATGCCATTTGGGCTTCACTAAAAGTTTATTTTCTTTTTAATATTTTTATTAAAAAATTTGACATGCTTAAAAAATAACATGCTTATAAAAATATCAATTGAATTGGATATTGTATTAATCATCAAAATCGAAAATTTATTGTTTCAATTAACTCAAAAAATAATTGATTAAATATGTAACACCCTTTCATATAACTAGAAACCTTCCTCATTATATAAAAGAGTATTACAATACATGATTTAAAACCTATTTAATTTTAAATCCAATTTGCACCATATTCATGACGACTTAAGTAAAAATATAAGAAAAAGGGGCAATGCTCATAGTAAAATTTTAAATTAAAAAAAAAAGTTGGTCTAACATTTGCCAAAGAGTTTACAAAATAATATGATTAGTTACAAAATTTCATATTTTTTTTTAACATCCCGAAAGCATGTACACATATAACTAATCTCTTCCCAAAAACTAAAAAAATGAAGTATAGGATATCACCAAATCCCAATATGGTCAATTTCCTATGACTCTTTCTCCAAGCTTTCATTCTCTGTCAGTAATATCTATCTAGCTCTAAACTGTATGTGAGAGGTAAAATAATGACACACTAAGCAAATCTTACTTAGAGGTACATAACAATATACAAAGTATAATATAATGTATATGCACTCCCAATAAAACACATGCCAAATATATATGTATGTATGTGTGAGTCCCATCTCATATTTTATAACTTACCATGTCAAATAGTTCATGCCTCAAGTATACTCAATCTCAATCTCATGTTTATCACCATCATAACATTAACATCATATAGGACCATACAAGGTTTATCATAAGTTAAATTGTTAAAAATAACCTTGCCCAATAACTTTAAATTAGACTAAAACGGATACAGGTATAAAATATCTTCGACTCTCACCCGAGCCACTCAGGATGCCTACCTGAGAAAAGTAATAGTATGCACACATTTTGTCTTTAAAGGAGCTCACCTAAGTTTTAACCCTTAAAATATAAATCTTTTCTCTGGATTGGCCAACCTAGGCCTCCGGATATGAATTTTCTTAATGGCATATCATATATTCTAACTTCAGTCCTAGTCACAATGTTGGGCATAAATAATCTCATATTTCATTTAAAACATTATATTTTTCAAATCATTCATCAATCATACGTATTTATAATCACAAAATCATTATCTTTTCTATTTAAGCTCAATTATATTCCATTCTCATTAGAATCAACCATGTTTCATTTAAGCGAAAAATCTAAAAATCAACATACAGGGGATTCATGGCTGTGAAAGACTTTTACGATCGTGAATCACTCATTCCTAGCTTGTCTGACTGTTAACTAAATGGTGACTTATCCTATAAATGAATCTGCCAAAAAAAAAACATACAAATGATTTGCAGCCATAAAAGGCTCTTTACGCTCGTGAATCACTCATTCACAACTTGTTTGGCTATGAAGCAAGTGGTGACTCATCCTGTGCATGAATTTTCCCACCAAACTATATGTTTCATCCCTGTGAACCCTTGATTCATGATTGTAAAACCTGAAAATCCAATAGATTATGCTTCAAACATACCATTAGCCATCACTACAAAAAATATAGATTTAGCGACGAATTATTTCGTCGCTAAAGTGTTTTTTCTATCGCTAAAGGTACATAGTGACGGCATAGAGATGAACATAATTCATCTTGATATTGGTGGTAGTTAGCAATTTAGTAATGAATTTTGCATTCGTAGTTATATTTAACGTGTTTTTTTATTGTAGCCCTAGAATATTTACGTTGCTATTTAGAAACGACTAGGAATTTGTTGCTAATTTGGAGATTTTTGTGTTGCTTTAATAGTTTGCTCTTAATATATTTATAATGAACTAATATATTCATTCATGCTTAAGTTGCAATGAATTTAAACATATCTCACATTAATTTTGAAACTTCTCAACTAGAGATTAAGATGCAAGTCCAACCTCAACTCAACTCAGCAAAATTCAAACCTCAAGATCGGAATTGTAATAGGCTTTATATATATATATATATCAAATAATAAAGCTTCAATTTAACAGTGCATTAACTTTAATAAAAATGGTGTATCCCATGAAGCATTGAGCAAGGAGCTAATTCACAGGTTTATCTCATACATACCGAATACAAACTTATGAACACAGAACACAAATAGTTTTAACATTCATTCTCATTTTTTTTCAAACATTCTTAAAAATGAAACTTGAGACTGAATCTTCAAACATGTATATAAGATGATAAGACGTTGTGTACTTCTTTATTGCTTCTAACTCTGGAAATCATTACCTTTTCCAAATTCCTACAAAGATAACAAATTTGACCATGAGCTAATGAACAAATCTGAATCAAAAGCATCCAGATAGTTTCATGTCATTTCTTCAGTTTTGTATCATTTTCATCATACACTTAGTCCAAATTATGAAAACAAGAAAAATAACATCAAAATCACATTTCTAACATGTACAAACTAGATATTGTAGAAAAACTCATTTTGGTCCTTCTATTTATGTTTGCCTTGTTTTTTTTTTTATTATTATTATTATTTCTATTTGATATTCATTACAAAAATAATTAGCAATTGCTTTCACAACAGCCATATGCTTATAGTATTTTAACATAGGTTGAGTTGCATGATGATTCCAAACAAAAAGCTGCATGTGAATGAGAATATTCAGTATTCAATACAAAGGAAAAAAAAAAAATTGTTCAGCTATTATAACAATGCAATATAAAAATGCTAAAGTCATCATTACTTACTCTATTATCATTTCCCTTAGATGCCAACTCACGATTATAATAAGACCACTTCAATCCACAAACCTAATCACAAGCAGTTAATATTAGGCTAACAATAATCAGATACCAGGTCTAGATTAATAAGTAGCACATATAGTTTCTAACAGAGATAACAAACAATAATTGGTAGAGTGAAATCAATGGAGAGGGATACAAATGCAAAATAAAAATCCTAAGTGAAGTACAAAATAATAATAAAATTGATTGACTAAGAAGTTTAATCAAGCCGATAATATTTAGGAGTCAAACCTCTGACTTGTGTCGAGAGAGTTTGCTAACAAAGTCTTCCCAGGCGCGTAAATTATGGTAAAGAATACTCTTATCTTGGCTACCAGAAGACAGCAAAAATGAACTCCAGGCCAAGGCCCCAAACATGTTGTGGCACTCTAAGATGCCAAAATAATAAAAAAAAAAAAAAGTTCAAAACGTTACTAAGGACATTTTAGACTTATTAACAATTGTGCATGACTGAGTACAAGTAGGTATTATTTTGAGAGTTTATATTGTTTCTCTGGTGTAATATTATGTAGTGCAATAACAAGTTTAATTATTTAGTTAATTTTTCTTCTTCAAGGACGTGATCATTGATCTGCTAGCTCTTACTCATGGTTAATGGTGGAATCCTTGTATTGGAAACACCAATACAAATGTTGCTATAAAAATAAAAATAAAAATAGTAATTGAAACAATTAAAAATGGATTTTCAAAATTCTATTTCCCTGTTTCAAACATGTGGACGCATAAAACTAAAACTTCAATTATGACCTCAAGTTTTTAGATCTCAAAAATCAAATGGACCAATATATATCGGTCTCAACAATCATTAAAAACAAAAATATATAAGGCTCCAACTTGACAATTAAATTATGCTTAAATGTTTATATTTAATATTGTCAAAGCCCTTTAAATATCCATGATATGTAATTAAAGTCAGCTAAGAATGGGTCAGAACTCATAATTGGATCTTATATATGTATTTATGCAGTAGAAAGTAGTTAGAGTAGCAGTTGTTAGATTAGTGTTAAATCACCACTTGTCTACTTAGCCTAGCTCATATATTACGTAAGTTTGTTGGTAGAATCTGTTAGAATTGCTGAGTTGCAATTTTCTCATTGGTTAGTAGATTAAGAGCAGTTACTTTCTCAAGTATATATAAGCTATAGAGTAGAGTTGAATAATAATCAAAAGTTCAATCTTCTATCTTGCTAAGTTCTCGTTGATTCCATACTAGTTCATATATGTTTAAAAACCAACATTTTATTCTAAGCTTTCTACACATTTTAGTAAAATAGTCCAATCTCATACCTCTTTGCCCAATGTATATTTCACATTTGCTAAAATTGTTTCTTAAACTAAAGACAATATAATACTTAATGATATTTATTAAAATTATCTTTAATATTGCATAGCTTTTTTAATTGAAATTGTTTAGTTAACAAGTAAGTTAAAGAATTAAATGTTGTTCCTACATAAAACAACAATTTCAAGTTTTCTTTAGCCATTTTTCATTGAACAATATAAGAAAATCAATCTTCTAATCTTGGACAATCACATTAAATTGTTGTAGAGATTTACATGATCAGAGAAATATCTTCAGATGGAGTCTACAACATCATAGGCCCTACCATTATTTAACACCAAGATAGGAATCTCTAATTCTATATCTTACAAAAGCTCCCCCTCAAGAGAAGCCATAAAATAATTTTCAAAAATAAATCAGAGAAAACACAGATATATGAAGGTACCATCCAAATTCCATTTATCTTTAAAGCTGAATTCCACATTCAATTCGTTGTTTTAAATATGAGGAACCAGCGATTCAGTCATATCTTGAAAATTATAGAACAACAAACATCATATTAAAATGCATAACTAAACCAAATAAATTCGTTGTTTTAAATATGAGGAACCAACGATTCAGTCATATCTTGAAAAATATAGAACAACAAACATCATATTAAAATGCATAACTAAACCAAATAAAGAAAGCAAAAAGAATTATTATCAATAAGTCAGAGGCACATTGATTTAATAAGTTCGATTATTGGAATTGGATGGTAAGAAAAAGGGGAAGCAAATTTTCCATTTATTGTTAACAACCCGCTTACCAGGGATCTCTTAGCGTGAAGACCCTTAAGCTAAAATAACACCTAGAAATGGAACACCCCATCCCACAATGATTTCTAAACCAAACTAAATTTAAAGTAGAGTTACCAAAGAATCAGCGGCATAAACCCGTGCCTTTTTACAAGTTAATAGGAAGTAATAGATGTGCAATTATTTGCATACTGCACCAAAGAAAGGACTACACTTACAAAGGCTAATGACAAAATAATTTTTAAAATAGAGTTCTAAGCATACATGTCAATCAGCTGCATTTGTAGATCCTATGATCTCTATCAACTTTCTAGCAATTGATAGAATCAGAAAGTAAATGTGGAAAATCTTAATAATTCAGAAATAAACCATGAAAAGTAGTAGAAAGTATAGTTAATATGTCCGAGGATGGGAAATGGAAAGTAGTAAAGTGGCGATCATAAAACACTAGCAAATAAAAAATCTAATCTAATAGAAAACAACAAAATAGTTCATCAATGCTGTCTTTAAACATTAGAACAAATTGGAACAATCAACCCTTAGTATGTACTGAAAAAAAATTCTTACTCTTTTCACCATTCTCTTCTTCACTTCCATTCTCAATATCATCAACAAAGGATAACCAAGGATTCCCCTTAATCTCTCTTTTTACACTTTTCTAACTGGAGCTCCTCCTCACTACAATATACTTCACAGCGGAATACGTAACCAAAGAGGATATTAAAAAAATAAATAAATAATAAAAAGGAGCATGATAGTTTCCTTCTTAAAAGCAGTCTCAAAAATCTGTTAAACCACATGAAACGTACAATCAGAATTAAGCATCAAACAAATGGGGAAAACGACAAATGAAGCACAAAATCCAATATAAACATTCATTCAATATGCACTTCGTTGTTGCTAAAAAGCAATCTCTACAACTGCTTGTAGAGAAAAATAGGAAAGATAAAACACTAACAAACAAACAAAAAAGGAATCATTGTAACTGAAAAAGCAAAATTGAACAAACCCTACGAAATAATTAAAAGAGATTCTAAAGAAGGACCTCACAAGTGTTTGACCTCGGAGATTTTAAGCGGCACGACTATTTCTAGGCGTGGGGTGGGGCTGCTAGGAGGCGACAACTACTGCTTGCTCTGAGAATGCCGAAACTGGTAAAAACACTTGGCGAGTGGAGCGATGTAGAACGACAGTGACTGTGAAGGTGAGGGAAAAGAGAGGAAGGATATGTGGGTGTGTGCGTCGGGGAGAAATTATGGGTCAACTCGGAGGAGATTCACGCTAGATCTGAAGGGAACAGAGGGAGCAACGCGAACGCTAGATCTGGAGGGAACAGAGGGAGCAGCGCGAGGTTAGCGACGAAAATTTTCCGTCGCCAAATAGCAATGGACACAAACTTATTGTTAAACCTAATTGAATCAGTGAATTAACGACGAAAAAGTCTGCCGCTATTTAGCGATAGAAAATCCTGTCACTAAAGGTGAAAATTTCAGTGCCAATTAGTGGCGCCATATTTAGTGACGGAAATGTTTCCGTCGTTAACCTTTTGAAGGCAATCCATCTCTATTTCATTACCATAGCAAAAGCCAAATTTTGGCGGGTAATTTAATGACAGATTTAGTGACAGAATTATTTCGTTACTAAATTTGGTTGCTAATCTATTGGAAATTTGTCTATACTTTTTAAAATGTTTGTATATGCTTATTTTCTATTTTGTCACTATATTAATTCCGTCACGATTTTCCATCGTTAAACCGGTATTTTCTTATTGTGCATTCTACATGCAAATTCCTAAGATTTACTAATGTAAACCATACTAGCACCACTCATTCAAACATTTAATTCTACCGTTTAACGTACTAATTACTCAAAAATGCATAATAGTGATTTCAATCCCTTAATCATGCCATGATTATCACTTAATCTATTATCATCTTAATATGCAATAATTTATAGAATTCATTATCTATTTCTACCAACCTAGACACATCATCAACCTCTCTACATAGCAATATCCATATAGAACACACCAAAATAGCATTACATACACCACTTCAAATTTATGGGAATGTAAACCCACTAAAGCATCATTTATTCCCCAACACATACCGTTTTTCATAACAATATGCATTAACTCATCTCAACAACCATGCATTTAGTAATTAAAGTACACAAATGCATCAATTATACTTTATATGTAGTTATGTACGAACTTCTATAAAAAGGGAGCTTCCAATATACCTCTCAAGCCTCTTTCAAGCTTTTTCCCTCTCTTAAGGGGGAGCTTCCTCACCAACAACGGTTCCTATCACACAATTACAACAAAAACAATATTTAAACAAGGATTTCCTAATGGTTCCACCTCTCCCTACTCAACATACATCAAAAGAGAGTTTTTCCTAACCCAAACCTTAGATTAACCATACCCAACCTCAAACTCACAAAAAAAAACCATAAATTGAAGATTAAGAGGGAGGAAACTAGCTACTTACTCAAACCTACAAGTTGGGGTAGCCGGGTCATAAAAAATTCTTGCTTGAAACTCCACTTTTCTTCTTGTTCAAGCTATTCTTTTAAATAAAATTTTTTTCTCTTTATTTTTCTCACAAAATTAGTTGTTTTTCACTTGATTTTTGTGGGGTTTGAATGAGAAAATGAGTAGAATTGAATATGATCTCGTAACGGAGAGGAAAGGTTAAGGTTTCTTATGTCCAATGGAGAAGATGAAAGACATTTTTCTTTTACACCCCATGCTTCACAATCATGAAACATCTCTTCATGGGTGTGAATAACATATTGTATCTTCTTTCTCTTTAAACTCCCGTGATTCACGATAATGACTTATCCTTCACAGGCATGAATCACTTGCTACGTTTCTCCCTTTTATCTATCTCATGATTCACGATCGTGACTCATCCTTCACAAGTGTGAATCATCTGTTGTCTGATTTTTTTTCTTATTTCTTGTTCTATCTTCCCAAATGTATCAACCCCTTTGCCCATTTTCTTGTTAATTATCAACCTCATAACCATGTTAACATCTAAACCCTATGTTATGGATATGACATAATAATAACATTAATTCAAAATTTTATTGAACAATATATCTAAAATAAAGTCCGTACAAGAATAAAATTCTAATATAAGTAAATAAAATACATCATAAAATGGATGAAGGATCTCTATGCGAGGAAGACTAAGGAGCGGTACCTGTGAATTGCGACTGCGTACTATGTGTCAAATCACGTATCAAAACATGCATCCACTCATCCATGATAGCCTTTAGTCACTGCTCACTTTGTATCTCCCTCTATCGAATGCGCTCATCAACTAGTTACACAACTTATTGATCCCACTCCCGAATGAGTTGATGAAGTTGCTCAACATGCTGCATGCAATCTCTAAGGTGGTCCTGATATTGCTCTTTTATCTACTCCCTGATCTTCTTCCATCTGAATGCGAATAGCTTATGAATTTACATTGGAGTTCACAATGGATTAGGATCCTTGGTAAGGAAACAACAATGAAGCCTTAACGCCCAATCTATGAACACTATGATCACGAGCTTGGGCACCTACAACTTCTACAAAAACACACTAACTCTCTACTAATGAAAGTTTAGTGGGCTCAACTAGAGACTCTGATCCTTCTATAGTGGATTGTATGGATTGAACAACGAGTTGTTGAACACATTCCTTCAACTAATAAACTAGTGATTATGAAATAACACAATATCATATAACTTTATGATTGATGTAAATGCATTGAAATTTTTAGCCCAATTTGTTGTAAACGAGCATTGACCAATCCACCTTCTTTCTTAATATGGCACTTCTAGAAAAGGCAAATTATTCTTGGATCCCTGCCATCATTCTCAATCTTACAAATGAATAAAAAATTATGTGTACAAGGTTGATAAATTGTATAACATCCAAATTATCATATTTTCTCTACTATTTGATGTTTATGCTCCTCAATAAAAATGGATATTGAATGTGTCGAGTGGGATCCGATTTAAGACCGACTTTCTCGAATAGTTGATTTTGCTGATAAAGCACAATATTCTAGCTACACTAGTCAGTCCAGCGTTGCCATATAGCTTCCAAAATATGGGGGGTAGCATTTCTTCCTCCACTTGTTCATCATATCTGAGTAGTACTTCTCAGCTAGCGCTTCCCAAGCCACTTTTACACTATCACTAAGGGCAACATCCCATTGAAAGTACTTTTCCATAAGAAAAAAATGAATTATGTTGTCAAAATCCATAATCAAGAATGTTTAAACATTATAACACATGTCATACACATTGAGTTCTAAATATTTGCTTGTATTTACCTGAAGCTCTCCAAAGTAGAAGTTTCTAGTTTTCTAAGACATGCCCCATTTATGTGGATCCCTCTTCGTCCATTCTCTCCATCAAAATCTGAGATATTCGAGTAGCCATGTGATGACTCTCTACAAACCTATGCATATATAATTAATGATGATATTAATATTAGCATGGAAGATAATGCTTAATTGGAACTTGTGTGCACATAACATTAATCTCAATAATAAGATACTAGAACAAATTACAGAAAATCCTTCTAAGATTTAACAAATTACTACTATAAACAAACTTTTAAAAAACTAACAGTTTACCTCATTAACCTTTGATAAAAAAAAAAATTATTCGAGATAATAATTGGGAAAGTTGTGACTTGAATGTACTATTTGCTCTGCAGTTATAATCATTGGTAACAAGCAGAAACCCAAACCCTGATAAAATATCATTAGACTATACATGAAACCCTAAATAAATTTCAAAAAATATCTCAAATATAGAAAAATTATATGATATATTATATTGAAATATTTGAAATTCATACAGTATTAAATGAATGAGCATTATTTCAAATGACAAATGGGTAAACTGTGAGTTTTTTAAAAGTTTATTTATAGCTGTAATTTGTTAAAACCTCATGAGAATTTTCTGTAATTTGTTCAAGATACTAAGTTCAATTATATATACAATGGTAATGCTCAAACTACTAAAACAATTAGTAAGAATAGTAAGAGTTTACTCAATACTCCTAACATAAAACATCAAAATCAAGTTTCAATGGAAATTGTGAGTTCTAAGGATACAAACATTAAAAATAAAAAATATATTTCACTCACTTCTCATTTTCTAGTCTAAGCCTCTTTTGACCCGAGGAGGACACACCCTCTGCTAAGCCTCATAAAAATCAAGTTTTAATAAAAATTGTGAGTTCTAAGGATCCAAACAATAAAAACAAAAAATATATTTCACTCACTTCTCATTTTCTAGTCTAAGCCTCTTCTAACCTGTGGAGGACACATCCTCTGCTAATGAATGTACAACA